>KZ807425.1:10877-36397 GCA_000696205.2 Oncopeltus fasciatus
AATTATAAATTATATAATAATAATATAAATATAAATTATATTCTATAGCTCTTCAACTGAACTATTCTAGATGGATATTTCAAATTTTATGATGATCTTTTAGATGATTCAACTTATAGAGCAGTCATAAATTAGTGCTTGCTTATATAAATACTCAAATTTAAAAAAAAATTATGGTATGTAATGAATCCCACAAAATATGAAAAATGGTTTCAGGGGATCAATCAGTTAGTATCTTATTTAAAAGTTATGTAATACCATAATAAAAACTTACCCTTTTTCTTGTGTAGTTCAGGACCACCACCTATATAAATTTCAGGGTCAATATATAGATGATTTTCGCCAGAATTTGCTAAATCAAAGAGTAGAGTTTTATTTTTGTTATCCAAATAAATAGTAACCACAGAATTGCGATGGACAATAGTGAGATTATGCCACATGTTATCTGTCACATTCCTGCCCATTCTAGCCACTTTACTGTCTTCCCCAAGCTCAATATTAACGAACACTGTTGAGTTTTTTATAGAAACAGCAATATGGTGATGATTAGGGGATTCACCACTTGCATAAAAAAGTGCTGAATCATCAAAGTACGTCTAAAAAAAAATAATGACCACACATAAAAAACTATGAATAAAGACAAAAAGTTTCTTACATAAATAAAATATATTACATTTTTATAGTAACATAATAAACGTAAAATACAATGTAAAGGTACAAAATTTAAGTAATAGCTAAGTAAAATAAAACTACTATTTTTTATTTTTTTTCCATACCTAAATTTTATATGAAGTAAAAAAATTATTAACATATAACAGATGTGGTAAGATAGTTTCTTGTTTATGGAATTCTAAAATTTTAGATTTTATCATATATGCTTATTTATTTTAGAATAGTAATGATTTTGTACCAAGAGCGTGAGCCAGTTGTCTTAGGAGACCTTTTGAGTTAAAATGTGAACATTAAAATAGTAAAAAAGTATAAACAAGAGGGGAGACAAATTGAAGGATTTTGCATCACACAATAATCACATGGACCAAGTTAAAGATAAAAATTTATATATCATCAATATCTGCTTCATGCCATTGGCTCTGTAAGGGTAACAATCATCTGTAAGGGAACATATTCAAGAAAAAGGATCATAAAGAAGGGTCTTTTAGCATTCAAGACACAGCAGTCTCTATAGATACACTATGAACCATCCTTTTCATCACAATGTACAATGGGCTTAACAAAAAAAAAAAAAATCATTGAAGGGGGAGTTTTCTTGTTACAGCTTATTGTAAAATATATGTATATTTAAAGAGTTACAACATCTCCAAAGAAGGTGTTGACAGTTCAACCTTTGTGCTGTATACTTCCAGGGCAATATTGCACACTACCTTAGTAGACCTGCTCATGATGGGTGTTCTGACATTTTAGAAGAAATATAATAATAAAATAATAAATAAGAGCCTTCCATTAACTTCCCGTATGATCAATAAGCTGTTATGAATTTAATACATTGGATATTCAATTCATAAAAATTTAAATTCCATACTGGAAAAGAAAAAAACTACTTAAAACATTCCAACCTCACGTTAGCCACACTGAAAGTTCAAAAATAAAATAATGGAGTCCAATGTGAAATCAGAATGTGATCTCTCTTTAGGTGTATGTGTTATTGACTGATATTAGCATGCATTCTGTGGGCTTTTTGTGACTATATATATATTTTTTAATAGATTGATATCCGCATATTCACTAAAATATGCACGTGAGGCCTGTGGTCTATCATTTACACTATGCTTTGACGAGTCTCACCACTCTGGTTAGTTCATTTTATTTATTTGATAAATGTTTATATCTAAAAATTCAATTTTATTAATTTTCTTTTTTTTTTTAATTAATAGAATACAATGAGTTGCTTCTTGACAAAAAGAAAAGGACACACACCTTGAAGTGAAGACCCATTCTGTTTTCACTTGAGTGAACACGATCTTTCCAATCATAAACCCGGTAAGAGACGTATGAAGATCCTCTAAATGTTAAAATAGTAGCAGCTAAAACAAAGGAACAAAATTTAAAAATGCTAGTAGACACACATATATACACACAATCAATTAATTCATTCAACAGTATTTAATAAAAAGCCAAAATACAGAGTTTGATTTCTACATTTTAAAAATATGAGGGCTTGCCTCAAAATGCCCCTAATTAAAAACTTAAAATATCTTCCTAAAAAATATGATTTTTTTAAAAAGATACTCAATATAAACATTATAAAAATTTTCTACAATACAATTTTTGTAATGCTAAATAATAGCAGAGATATTTAAATTTTGGTTTCCCTCTAAATCTCCACTCNATACTAATTTAATTTTAATAGAAGAAAAATATAATATTTTTGGAACACAAAATTAAAACGTACCCATTCCTTCTCGAGGTGTACTACCAATAATAATTGTGCCATTAAAAGGGATTAGACCTCCTAAGAGATGTTCTTGTTTTTGAGCATAATCAACTGTTAAATTCACTTCACCGTGATGATAAACCAGTTCTACCTGACAATAAATAATATTAGTGAGAATAGATGTTCAAAGAATTATAATATATATTTCATAAAAAAGAAGTACAAAGTTTACATTTTTCAAAAATTATTAAGAACGAAAATAAATATGTGAACATCCCCACAATTTTAAGCTAATTTAGCACTCTTGCCAATGGTTAAATTCTACTCATTCCTGCACCAGGACTTCTGAGTGTTTAACAAAGTCTAATGCACAAGTTGATGATAAAAAAAAAATCCTATTCCTATCTTGAAAATATTGCACTGAGCATTAATCACCATTTATGTTATTCTAACCCCAAGCAATAAATTACAAATTAACAAAAAAATTTTTTTTTATAAAAATTTACTTGTCTTTTAAGAGCAGGAGGATTGTACTGAAGTAGTACAGCACATTTTTGAAACGTCTTTAATTTATAACAAATAGGAAGTGGGTAAAGAAGTAAATATTGTTAATGTATAGTACAATTTTAAAATGAGCAATATAATAAGTAAGAGAACTTACAGAATGCCAGGTTTCTCGAGTATCATATTTCACATTAACGACATGAGTCATGTTTTTTTTGCTATTAGTAAGCTCAAATCTTAGTTCATCATTAACAACTCTCAGCTAAAATAAACAAAATTGTGCAATTTAAATAATATTATTAAGAATTTATATCAAACATTTTATGTATAAAAACAATTATATCTGCAAAATAATTCAGGAAAAAGTTATAAAACTTAAAAATAAATTTAGGCCAGTGGCTAATTTTTTTTTATCTGAAAGGTGTCTTTTTACACCCAATACAGATGTATTGAGACACCTTTGAGATAGAACAGTATCATTATCATAAGACTTATAGATAGATATCTTATAATAATGATACTGTTAAACTTCAATATTAATATTATAGTGAGTAATAATTAGTAGTCACAGTTAAAACACATGCAGTNTATATATAAGAGAAGATGGCCACATAACTTAAAAAGGAAGCAGTTAAGAAAAAATATCAAAGAAGCAAAGTTGTTAGGTTCTTTGAGAGTAAATTGAGGAGACGACCTGAAGAAGTAGGCTTTGTATACTAATCGGTTAAAATCTGTCCATAAGGTTTTCTAATAAATAGTATTTTCAGGAATGGGAGGTGGGGTCATAAATTCACATGGTGAATTTGAGATGTTGGTGGTACGAGTTAAAAGAAGTTCCCCTGTATTTAGGGGAATATGGTTGGACTAAGGAATAGTAGTAAATCATCTATGCATTTAAAAAAATATATACTTTTCTTCAAGAACTGGTGGATAATAGTATTCATAATTATTACTTAATCATTAATAGTTATTTAAAATAATTTTGTTTTTAAAATATGAAGTTAAAAATAATTGTATTTCCTACATTACTACTTATTTTATAATTAATAGTATAACATTTAAATTTCAATAATGATGAAATATGTGTAGAAGATAAATTAATCCATCTACCAGATGATTTTTAATCAAGCTAGAAATCATAAACTCACTATAAATATCACAAAGTTCTCCTTCATACTGAGTGCCAAAGCAATCACAGGACAAATGGTTGTAATGATTAATACATTTGCTGCCCACAAAGCATAAATTTTCTCTGGTTCTACATCTGAAAAGGTAATTAATATTAATAGCTATATTTTCTTAAAATTATATGACAATATTATTTGGAGATTATTATTTATTACTCTATTACATGCTTGAGTTTACTCATGAGTAAATTAGATAACTCAAAGAGTTCATGTGCCTGATAACAATAGTACTAACTACATAGGATGTCTTAAGAAAAGCACTTATGTTTTAAGAAGTGAAGATACTTCCTCCTTCCTCTCTACAAAATGTTATATATAAATATTACCTTGCTTCTACAGAGGTACATATAATAACAAATTATGTATACAGTTAACATAAATTAGGCAGATTTATTAATATGTAGTTTCAGTAAATTTGAACTAGATGATAAATTTCGAATTATTATAAATAAATGAGCCTACAAAAGATGCAACTTAAATGACTCTAATTCCATTTCTTAACTAATTATAAAACAATGATTTTAAGTAGAAATCTATTCACAGGTCATTCAGGGACTCTTCACATGATAAAGAGAGAATCATCTGAATGAATCACCATGAATGATAGAGAAATCATCTGCTGGTGCTCATTTCGCTGACCTTTGGTTAACTCAAGGGAGTCGAAGGTCAAGAGGTAGTAAGCCACCATTGAAGCCTACTCTAGGCCATTTCTGGGATTAAGTTTTTAATTTTCTCCACGTTTTTAAAATTTTCCTCAAATCATAAAATCATACTCCTTCCTTAAAGATTGACACTTTAGAAACAAACTGATGCTCCATTATTACATATCCTCATATGTTTTATCTTCAGGCGAAATAGGACCACATATATCTCGTAGATACTGGTAACCATTTTTACTGACAAGTGTGATTAATATAGGAATATTTTTCGCAGGTAGAACACTATTAGCTTTAAAAAGCTGTTCTAAACACTCTTGATAAATTGACAAGCTGTCACTAGTAACAGCAGAATATCACAAAAATGTAAGCAAAGGAAAATTAAAAGAAATTGTCTCACAGCATAACGCTAGATGAAATTATTGTGGGAAAATAAGTCATGTGACTTTAGCTTTTTCATACCTATTGTCAGATTTGTACCAAAGAAAACAAAATTATGAGGAATTTGTTTTAATTCCGTAACATCAATGATTTACAGAAAAGTGAACCATTCTGTGACATCCTAAGAACTTCTCAGAGAGGCACAGGGATGATCCCTGTAATATTTTCTATGATAGACCCTGTAATATTTTATATTCTTGAGAAGATTTTTCCAGCACATATACCTACATATAAGGGATAATTTAAATAGCTCTTAAAAGTCAAATCAAATTTAAGGGTGAGTGGTTTCACTGCAGCACTGAAGAGGCTGCATAGAGTATGGGGTCAATGTCACCCTGAACTAGTCTGACATGATAAGTACATTAAGTTTCCTCCAGAAAATTAAGGAATGACTTAATAAATCTTACTGTTCTGTTATGGTCACAGCACTGAGATTGAGCTATCCATGTGTTCAAAAAGTTTCATGATGACTGTAACAAACTCAAAGAAGAAACTTCGAAATTTAATTTAAAACTTAAAAAATATATCTTCTACTTACTTGAAAATAAATTGATTATCTTAAATTAATTCAAATAAAATATTTCTTGGCCTTATTTTACCATTCAGGTAAAAGGGAGAAATTCTTAAAAGAATAGTACATCCACGTGGTCTTTGTGTAGGTAGAAGAGAAGATAACAGAGTAGTGTAATATATCCACAGCACACAACTCCTACACTGAATAAGAAGTTGGCAAATACCAGGCATGAACTCAATGGGGAAGATCCACAAAACGTCAAAATTTCATCCTTCATACCATACTTGAATGGGATTATGAAAGTAAAATGCTACTCCACCACCTGTTTGTGGATTACAAATCATAAGAAACTTTAAGATCCAGTGATTTCTATCCTCAAAATTCAGAGTCAGAAAAAAACCTCCCTGTCTTAGGGGGAAATAATATACACATTTGTTGAAAACTCAAATTTGAATTTTTAAATCTTTTCTATACTTTACTTGGCATAAAGTAAACTAATCTTAATAATTATATGACATTACAATAATGTCATATGTATTTACCGTTTCTTCTTCCGGGTTGGAAATGACAACTCACATTCTCTTTTCAGCCCTCAAGAAGCCATCTCATGATGTGCAAAAACTCGGAAGAAGAAACGGTAAATACATCTGACGACCGTCGAAGCCTACGTGAACAAATAATGTCATAGTTATTAAGATTAGGATGGGGGGGGAATTACCCAAAACCTTAGTTGGAGGGTAACCAAGGAGAGAAAACTCAACATGAAGAAATTAGGTGTTCTAGCAGCTGGACTCGGGGAGGGTGAGGGGGATATTAATCATTTATCTTAAATCATCTTATCACATAAATCACATAAGGGGCCCTATGTTCTTCCAAAAAGTAAAAGGGCTTGAAAACCAAAATTGCTTTGCTATAAAATGGTTTGCTTTCATTAGACAGCAGAAACATTACTATACAAGTATATTAGACATTACTAAACTTAATGAGTATGAAGCATAACGGAAAGAATCGGGGAGCTTAGCCCAGCTAGAGTACGGAATATTGATTTAGATTAAACTATAAGAAATTTGGAGAAGAAAATTACAAGCATAAAAGGAAGCTAAGCACGGTTTGGTCAATGCTGTCACATATTTAAGACAGGCCTGCCAATGAATTTACTGGCAGAGGTAGCCCTCAGACTTACTTAATAGGCTATCAGAATAAAAATAAGAAATCAATCTCCGCCCATTGATGGTTTCTAAGGGCTAAGGGAAGAGGAGTAGTCAAAGTTACCCCTGATACATTAAATATACATATATATATATTTTNCCACAAAACGTCAAAATTTCATCCTTCATACCATACTTGAATGGGATTATGAAAGTAAAATGCTACTCCACCACCTGTTTGTGGATTACAAATCATAAGAAACTTTAAGATCCAGTGATTTCTATCCTCAAAATTCAGAGTCAGAAAGGGGCTTAGGCAAGGGGACCCTTTGACATGTCAATTATTCATTATAATTTGTCTTTATTTTTCTCTGTCCTACTTACTCTAGCATATCTCCACGTTAATCTCAATATGACTTTTATTTTAAGTCCCTCCTTTTACCTAATTCTCTTATAAAAAGTTCCCACATGCCCTTGATCAGTAAGAAAGATTTAATAAATAGATATCATAACAATGGGATAGCTATAAACAACAGGAAGGAGTAGGAGATTAGCTGGCAGGTGTCTAACACAGAAAAGCACGGATGTTTTATGAGGTAAAAGCATACATACTCGGAAGTAAAGACACTTCCTCCTTCCTCTCTACAAAATGTTATATAGACATATTACCTTGCTTCTACAGAGGTACTTATAATAACAAAATAAGTGTACAGCTAACACATATAAATTCTACAAAACTCAGGCTATCCTAATTACAAAATCTAAACTGCTAAAAAAAAGTTAGAACAAAAATATCCAATAGGCAAGTCTTTTGCTGATTAACAACTTTTAAAACAGTCCTATAAGCTCATCTAGTGAGTCTTTATTAGAAAGAATCCCTAACAGTAGTCCTGTTAGGATTAGGAATCTTTCTCAGATGAGAACAGAGGACAGCACAGCTGAATGGCTTTATAGTCCCTCTCTGTATATAAACAGTCGTAATTAAATTAGCCTGATCAAGTAAGAGGTTTTGTCTGTTCTATTAATTCTCAGTTTTATCATTTTTAATCTCAACATATATATTTAATTACTCCACTTCATTTCTGATTTATGTTTACTAAAAAATATTTGCATATTCCATTGAGTATTTTTAATACATTAAAGTTGTATTTTAAATTATGACTATAACTAATTATAACTATCTACTAATATCACAAGGTGAAATAGTTTGAAATGTAAGACCAATTAATTCTATAAAATTTTAAAATAATTTTTACAGGAATTCAAGGTTAGGGAAAATAAATACTAATATACACAAAATTTATAAATAAAATTACATTTATTTTCAATGTCAATGACATTTATTAGTTGATTAATACTCAATTAATTATTTATCAATGCAATTCCTTGATTGGTTTAAAACTTTAAAGAATTCTAAACAATAAACAATTATTTAAAATATAAATATTTATTTTTTCATATGAACCTGATTATNTATAGTCTTTTTATAGTTATTATTTTATTTATTCATAAAGTACATAGAATACGGTTATTTATGGAATAGCACATCGGGCAAATGAACTCCACGGCTTTGCATTCACATTCGCACGCGTTTGTCGAAATTTTCCATAACCATTTCGCAATAATGTGGCTGAATTTCGTTGATGCAACGTTGAATCTCCTCCTTCAATGCACGGGTGGTTTTGGGCTTGTCGACATAGACCTGTGATTTCAAAAACACCCCATGAAAAAAAATCTAATCGTGTAAAATGACACGATCTAGCAGGCTGATCACCGAAACGAAAGAGTATACGGCTTGGAAATGCCTCATGCAGTAATTGAATTGTTTCACAGGCTGTGTGGCAAACCCATTTGGTCGATGTGTTATTCCATAAATAATCCTATCTTATGTACTTTACCATTCAATAAAAAAATAAGACTAAAAACTTAATGTAGGCTGAGAATTAATTTGCCCTACTTATTTTCATGAAATTAATAAATTATTATTATGAAATAACTGCATCTTTTTATCAATGATTAAATTATTAAATGTACTTACTTGTCAATGCAACCTTCCATTACATTATCATGTTTAGTTGCAATAAGTGGTTGAATAGCTCTTAAGTCACGATCTGTTTTTCCTGCTCGAAGAATCATATTCTTGATGCAGCCAACAAAGGATTCAATGATATACTTCACTCCATGAAGCTTTTCTTCTGGACTTAAACCTACATTTAATAATGATACAATCAATACTTAAGGCAATATAGGATATATTCTTAAAAAAAAGGTGCTTAGAAGAAAGAAAGAAATGTAGTACTAACAAAGAAACACTCCAAACCCTATTGGCTCTGAAAAGTTTGTGAGTAAAAAAATTTTCCATTAACTCCAATACTTTTAATAGTTTGTACAATGCAATAAATATAAATTAGAAAATATAAATCAATAAACAAGGGTAAAATAAATGTATTTCAAATCACTCGACAATTATATTAGTATAAAAATAAAATTTGAAGTTAATAAATAAAATTTTCAAAATTTATTTTTAATTTGATGTATTTTACTCTTTTAAAGCCAGAAACAAATACAATTTTAGATTAATTGATTTGCCATAATGGAAGGGGACAAAGGAAAAGAATAGGGGATGTGAGAGGGAGGAGCAGAAAATGGTTTTGGGAGGTTTCACCATCTAATCAAGTATAGAACATTTAAAAAATTAAAATATACAGATTCAAATAGTATGTGTGAAAGCTCAGCTATCTAAGAAAAATAAAAAAAAAAAAAAAACTCTTACAATTAAATATGTAAATATGATAAGCTTTTAAATAATTTTTACACATTAGTGACTTATGAATCTTTTTCTTATTACTTTTTACTTATACTTATTACATTTTACTTTTTAATTTATGTATTGTTAACTTACACATCAAACTTAATTAGTTCAAAAATTAATTGTTTCCAAAAAATTCTTATGTAGAATTAGTCATATATTACTGTAATGTTTACAAATGCAAAATATTAGAAACTAGCAATTATTATAAAATCTATCTAACAATAATTATCTGTTATTTTATTTAACTTTTAGTGATATCATTTTATATAAATGTATTGTAAGAAATCAATGATCTTCACTAAATTTTATTTCACAGGTCTAAGAAGACTTGGGCTCTTCTTGAAGAGAAAATTTCTTCTTTACTCATTTTTGGCTGTTAAACTGTCCGAAAAAATCATCTCAACAAATAAAAGATTATCATGACAAGCATGCAAAATGATATGAACACTTTTGAGCCTAAAAGTCTTCTTTTTTTCTTTCTTTTACTTGAAGAAATCAATAAGAACTTTCATTGAAAACATTAACAATTCAAACAAGACACAAAAAAAATAATGTAATATCATAGGAAAGTTAGGGAAGTAATAGGTATTTTTAAAGCATTATGGATCCTTCAGAGCGATGTCTTGCAGAAAATTGTCTAAAACAAAATTTTTAAGCACTTCTGAAGTACTTCAGGTAGTTTTCTTAAATCCTAATTTTTTTATTGAGTTATCATGCTCTCATTTTTTTTATGGGACTCATGATAAAAACAAAAATTTCAAAGGAAAAAATTTCTGTCACTAACTCTCAAACTCAACTCTGGCTTAAAAAAGCCTCTAAAGAGGGTTGATTAAGACTTCTTTAAGAGATCTTTTTTGATGAAGGCCCTAAATCATTTATTCTTACTCATTTAACAAACTTTAAGTTTAAAATTTAGTAAAAACTAAAAGGCACTGAAATGTGCCAACACTTAAATTTAGAAGTGTTTTATTCAAAGTAATCTTAATTTAAAAACAATAAATTTTGTTCACAGTTTCAGTGTATTATCTTGACTGTTACCTGTACCAACCTCCTATGAGAACAACTGAGGTCAAATCAGTAGTATTAACTCCATAATTTCTAGTTTTATGGAGGCCTTCAATTTTTGTTTCATTTGATCTACCATTCACAGCTGCTTTAAGTTTTTGGCCTTTCACATCAATCGTAACTGTTACTTTGTGCCACTGATCTCGATTTAAGCCTGAAAGTAATAAAGAAAAGCTATTTTTAAATTTAGAAATATTTAAAAATATTAAAATGCATGATTGAAGTTGAAATCATAACAATCTTATAAGTTATTAAAACTAACCCTCTCCTACAATCACGGAAGTAGAATGTTTTCCAAAAACATGTACAACTTTAAGTTGACCTTTTTCAACTATAACATAGAGAGCATAAGGATTTAGTCCTTCAGGCCTATCCTTGATTCCGTGATAAACAAGAAGCCCATGAGGAAGTCTTGTTCTGAATTCAAATGATATTTCACGGCATAACCTGGAAAAAAAAATAACACAAAACTAAAAGACAAAAAAAAAAGAAAAGTTTTCTGAGTAAAGCAAAACCACTCCTTATTTTGCAGTAGCTTTTTAGGCTTCATTCACATTAGCACCACTCACTTTCTGCCATTATCAATATCTATAATAATAATAATAATAAACTGTTTTAAATTATGTGTGTGTTTTTATGTTTGTTCTAGAATTGACTATAATTCTAATTCTAGAATAGGCTACTCGCACAAATTCTTCTATTTATGCAATTATTTATTGACTGCTTCCATATCTCTCCATATAACCAATGCACAAAAGACTTTTCTCCATTAATTCAAGGATACATTCAACCTCCATCCAGAATTCAAACCTTCATGAAGTGCAGGATTGCACACCTGGACAAAGGCCTCCCAGCTTGCTAAAATCTGACTGAAGAGTTACAAAAAGGCTAATCAGCTGTCAGGACTATTTCCCAAAAAGTTCGGTGTTGAGATGATTAGTGCAGAGAGTTGAGGAGGAGGAAGTGCCTGATTTCAGTAAATCCTCCTTTGATTTCACTTAATAAAAAACTATACCTTTCATTTTTTTATTTTAAAAAGGCATGCCAAATGTCATTAAGAAAAACAATTAATTTAGATTTAAAATTAAAATTTAAACTCCAAATCCTAATTGCTCAATTTTGCTGCATAACTCCTAAAATATTTCTTCTATCAATAAACAAATATGTCCAACTACATAAAAAACTTTTTGTACTTGCACTTCCATTTTAAGTAATCCCCCATTAATCTGATTTGGCTAAATAATGAGTTCAGAACTTTGATTTTGAATTTAAAAGCTTTGTGAAAAATTTCATCAACAACCTATTTCAGCTTATTCTATTTTTTTTTCCTTTGGCACTAAGGCCCTTGGCCCCCCTTCAGCAGATTAGACTAGCCCTCTCGATTTACTGCCTTTCTTCTTCATTGACAAACCTGTATTTTTTGGAGGCCATACTCCACATCCTGTACCCAACAAAGTCACTGTCTATTCCCCCCAGGATGTCCTTCAAAAGCTTTGCATGGGTAAGCTCACATGAACCATTCTTTCTAGGTGCCACAGCCATCTCAGCCTTCGAACTTTAATAGCGGTCACCAGGTCTACATCCTTATAAAGCTCCTTCAGCTCGGTATTCCTTCTACATCTGAAGACTTCATTATCCACTAAAGGTCCGTAGATAGTTCTGAGGACCTTTCTTTCCCAGCAATTTTAGTATACTCTCCTCAGCCAACACCAGTGCCCACATCTCTGAGCCATACATTACAATCGGTCTATTTATGGCTTTATAGATAACTGCTTTAGCGTATAGACAGTAAAATTAGAATCTATGGTTTAGGTTAATAGTTCAAGTTTGCAATGTAATTCCAAAAAAAAATTTTTTTTTCAATAAACAAACCTTGATTCATTTTTCTATACTTTTTGTATTTACATGCATACGTATATAAGTAATCCAAAATGTAGTCAAACTTTTTCAGAAAAATACCAAGTAAAAATTTTTGGGGAAAAGGACAAACTTTTTAGTCACCAAGCTCACACACACATGCATGCATACAAGTGCACGCAAGAACATGCAGGCATGCAAACTCACACACACACGCATATATAAATGAATTCTAATTTGAATATTCAATTTAGAAAGAACAAAATATTCAACCATGTATATTTTCTCATTTTGTTTTAAATTAATTAATTTTAAACAAGGAAAAATTTGAATCTCCAGTAAGAAATAGCAGTTCTTTCTCTATAGGAGAAAAAATTTGAACAAAAAGAATATATTAGCTTAAAGAAAAATCTAATTCATAACTACATTTAGTATAATAATTTCTTCTATACTAATACCTGATATTAATACCTTAGTTGGAAATTTGTAGTTTGGTTGCCATCTAACTGAATAAAAGCATTGTTCTTAGCCATCATGAAAACTTTGTGCTGCCCAGTTTCTTTGAATGTCAATTCAGGGCCTCTATATTCTTCAGGGACAGGAGTATTTCCTGGTAGCATTGTTGTTCGATTTTGCTGTAAAAGATGTGGTGGAAGTGTGTCTGAAACAGTTTAACAATTAATTGATTCCCTTAATGAAAAATTGTTTTTATTGGCAATCCTAAAACATACACATTTACTGTATTAATAAATTATAAGAACCATAAGTCAAAAGCTTATAGTAGTCTTAAATTCATTAAAAAACTCACACACATACACACATTTATATTAATTTATAGCTTTATAAAAACTTGATTTTATTTTAAAGCACATATAAAGAAATAAATTAGAAACAAAGAAAATATTCACATTTACATACTCGTATTTCAATTTGGCTACCAAAGAGCCAAATTTAATGAGCACAAATACAACTATAATTTAGACATTTAACCGAACATTATAGACCAATGGTTTGAAATTTCTTTGAAAATTTTCTAAAGTGAGTTAACTTTTGCATGAAATAAAATCAAATCTAAAATTTGACGTTTGTTAGGAAAATAAGATTGTTTCAAAATTTAAAAAACATCTTTAACCCTCCAAAAATTCATGTATAAATATTTTGTATGCATTTCTGAACTAAGCACAGTAGTTTTCTCAGACATCGATTTTTGTTGTATTAATATAATTCCATCCCTATTAATAGTATCATGGAAGTACAAAGATCTAATTGATAATACAATTTTGAATCATATACCAGTTTGGATGAACAAAACAACATCCAAGTAATTAACTTTAATTTGTAGCGAATATGAATTAAACACACTTTAAGTATTTAAGGACCGTATTAAGTTGGGCATTGATCTAGGTAAACTGTAGAAGGCCATGATAGTATTTTATGTACCTCCTAAACCTTATTAGGATCAGCATAAATGACATCAAGTGCCTTGATTTAATCCAAAGAAAGGGATCAAACATTTACTGTTCTCAGCAGAACTGTTCAGTTACTAGTATTTTCTGATGATACAGACACTGCTGGCAGTCTCTCAAGCCTCTGATTGATTTCTGGCTCTTAAGTTTGTGGCAAGACATATCAGCCTGATTCTAATCCAAAATAATACAATGTTAATTATTAGATGCATAGTTAATTATATAATACATCTGATCGGTACTCTCTCCTCACCATATTGTTACTAAAGTTGAATTTTATTCTTAAATATTTGAATAAGTGACAGAATTTAAAAAGCTTGGGGTGCGAGTGATGTGTGATAGTAGAAGCTCAGTGAAAAGAGAAAAATGGCCTCCACAAATTGTTATTATTATGGGCTCCACTCACACCTACCAAGCTGACTTGACTCACAGTGTATCAATATTATTATATTATACAATATAATGTGTATCAATATTATACAAGCCCTCGTCCACCCTGTTTTGACCAATGACTATAAGACCTGAACTTCTGCAAAGGCAGATGAAAGAAACACAGGAGGTTTCTTAAGTAAGTTATTTTGAATTAAAAAAAAAATTCTTCGCCAACCTAATGGATCCACCTATCAGAGTGGACATTGGAGAAAACATAGAATTAGAGAAATTTACTGTCTCTATGATGAACCTGTTATAGCGGTAAATATTAAATCAAGGAGGCTTAGATAAGCAGGACATCTTGCAAGATGCCAGATGAGTTAATTCCCGAAGAAAATACTAATTTTAAAAAAACTAAATGCTTGGTGTAGAGTTGGGTGATTCAGGCTGTGGTGGTTGGACTGTGTCTCATGTGATGGAAGATCTATAGGAATCAGAAATTGGATAGCCGCAGCAACTATTAAGGAATACATGGCAATTGTTTTTAAAGAAAAGAAGAAAGTCAAATTGCTTTCAGATTATTGTCGTTATAAACAAATAATTAATAATTTCTGTATAGAATTTTAATAATATGAACACAAAAGACCTTAAATAAAATTTCTGAATGTCTAGGGTTTGCAAAATTCTCATGTAATATTTATTAAATTAAGTTGGGCTTTAAAAAAAACAAAAATTATGCTTCATCATTTTCATTAAACTATGCGGTATCATTTTGTTGATTGTTTTTTAGATCACCAATTATTCAAATCAACAGCTGTGAAGACAACTTTCGCCCATAAGGTCTTAGATACTCCTGAAATCTGGAAGGTGAACTTAGCTTTCTCCAATAATTTCTATTGGTTCCTTTGCTACTCAATTTTGGGGAGAATATCTGACAGTTCACTGTTGCCTGATGCCTTTCTGAGCAAGAAAGTCCAAGATACTTATTAGAGTGAGTATATTTCACAGAAAAGTATCAGGCATCAGTGAGCTGTCAGATATTTTTCAACCCAAACTATACGTGTTACTAAAATATTATTTAATATAAATAAATTTTATATACATAGCCTGTTTAGGTTTCAAATAAAACACAGCATTCATCCTCTTAGATAATATAAAATATAAGAATGTAAATAGGATATAATGGTCTATAAATGGAGAAAATATATGCTCCCACCATTGATGTAGTATCCATTTTTTCACAAATATCTGTTTGCGCAAGACCTAGGACTTTGTTTGCTCTGAATTAACTATGTTCAATGGAATATGCACTTCTTTCCTAAGTCTATATATTTCACAGCTTGTAACATTGTAGTTAAGAACCATGCCCTTTAATTCACATATACTGTCTATTTAGATGTCCTAATTGTCGGCCAAAAAGATCATGTTGGCAATGAACTCCTGGAGAGTGTTAAGTTTATTTGTGACTCTAACAACACTATTCTGAACAGGCACAGAGAAATTGACAGTCCCAACTGATACGGTTGTTAACAATCAATTATTTCTGCCATTCAAGTTGGGTCATGACTACAGCAGTCAAAAGTAATTCTTCTAAAATATCAAATAATATCTTGCATAGTTATTGAGCCATTGATACTATTTTCTAATGTAGTCCTCTACAGAGTCTCAGGCATCAATCAAGTGTTAAAATTAACTACCTCAGTATGAACTATTGAGTCAGTGAAAGTGGTCAAAGCAAACCTGATTACAAAATATGGCCTACTAACAGTAACAAAATTATTTTCTCAATAAAAAATGAACATAAGTTACATTTAATGTGTTTCATATTTAAAAGGGGACTTATTAATATGTTATTTGCAGAGAAAAGGCAGAAAATTTCTTTCAAGACAAGAAATTAAATCTAAAATGTATGCCAGCATTTTATAATCCATATTTAATAAATAATTAATAAATAGAAAATCAAAATATCAAATTATTTATTTATTATTATTCATGACCATCTTAAATTATATTAGAAAACTAATAGCCTGCAAAGCTTACTCAAGACAGAGTTTTCAATTTTAAAGCGTTGAAAAACCATGATTAGACAACTAAAATCAAATATTAGATGTATGTGTCAATAAAATAGGGGTTACTTCATAATGGACTTAGTATTGAAAGACTTTATGTGGTTTAGCTAGGGTGCTATATAAAAGATAAAAATCGCATTAATGATTTAAAATGGCAAATGACACTACCACCTGCAGTGTTGAACCTTCCTACATCAGGGATAAGCTCAACATTTTCCCATTACTTTGGCTTGAAAGTTACTATGAAAATATGATAAGGGAAAATATTCTGTTTCATGTAAAGTAAAAGTGATGTTATATCGTTTCACAGCATATTTCCAATAAATAAATAAAATTGATTTTTTATTCTTGGCTTTTATAAACTTTTTTGAAGCATTTTACACCGGACTTGGTCACCATTTTTAATAGGTGACTACCTGAAATACATGGATATTCATTCTGATGGAGGTATATCATATAATTCTTCTAATTTAGAAGAATCATATTAGATAATTGCAATTATAAGAGGTCCTGAAAAAATACAATATATGTCATAGCGAAGTTCAAAAGTATTTCATTTTATGTATTTAGTAGAACAAAAAAATGAAGTATGTTAGCAAACTTGTCTTAGTTTTATAATTAAAACAAGTAAAAGAAAGAAAGCCTTTATAATTCACAAAGATGCTAATTTATTTTAGTGCTTGGGCCATATGGTTTACTGGTAATTGCCCACATGATTTTGACTCGTAAATTATATCACCCGATAAAAAGAATGTTTTGATTATAAATGGAACTTAAATAAAAATATAATATTTGTCTTTCAATGTAAAAACAGTCAAAATCCATTCATTATGTTTGTGGTTATAATAACAAGGAATATGAGGAGGATTAGAAGTAGTCAAAATCTTTACTGATAATTAATCTCATGCAACAAAAAGAGAATACCCACGATCACCACCAATACAGTAGTACAGACATTCGGCTTCAGAGTTAAACACATTTTCTCCTTTACATCCACCATATGTGAAAGTATGACAAGCCTGAATTGTCTGGTTGAAGTACCATTTAGTCATCCACTCTGTGCAAGGGCCTCTTATAACAACCCCATGACATCGTTCTATCAAACAAAAATTATTATTCACTTCTCTTAAGTATTACAATGACAAATCTTAAAAAAAAACAAAAAAAAACATGAAATATTTAAATGTTATTGTAATAAGTAAACTTTGAAAAAAGAATTATAAATGAAATGTTATAATATATTCATAAATAATTCTTCCGGGCTTGACCATTTAGTAAAGTTACTTTTTGCTAAGCTTCCAAACATCATTTGATGGCTTCTTCAGGTTTGAAAGTAGAATAAGCTCATATTACTTTCAGCCCAGAAAGAAAAAAAAAAAGTAACATTACTACATGGTCAAGCCCGGAAGAATTATTTATGAATATTCCTGAAGACCGTGGAAACTAATGTGAAAATAGGATATTTTAATTTTCATATAACATATCAAAATTATGGAATAAAACAGAAAGAATAAAGAGTCTAAAAAAAAACTCAAGAAAGTACTATAAAACCTATAATTATTGAGACTTTAGAATAAATTGAGTATTTAAAATAAAAGGTCACAAGTTTGGTCTTGTACAAACCTTTATAGCAGAATTAGTCCAGAAAAGTAAAAGACCATACTTACCTTTTTAAGAAACATTTTTTTAACAATACTTCCCTAAATTTAAAAAATTAATAATATAACAATAAATCCCTAAAAGACATTTCAAAGCAAAAAAGGCAAATTTATCTAAATATTTCTTGTTTTAGAAAATTTATCAAAAACAAAATGTAATTCAATTAACATAGTAGAATAGAGGCTAAATTAAATTAAATTTGTTCTCCTTCGTCAATAAATTACCTCTCCAAAACAACAATATTTAAAATTATGAACATTAAAAGTGTTGTAGAAGTATTTGAATATAAGTATGAGCTTAATAAAGCTGAGAAAAATTCCAGTACTCATAAATCGCTGAGCTAAGAATAAGCAAAAAAAAATTTTCCAAAATAAAACTCTTTTTATAAACGTGCCAATGCTAACCTACAAATACTGTCTTCTTCTGCCCTGTCCATTGAAGAAGACCCAATAATAAGGGCTTGAACCTATGTTATTACAATATTTAAAGGGGTTTTTAGACAAGATCAAATATAGAGAAAACATCAAAAGGTGGTTTTTCATTGAGATAATTAAGTTTTTAGAGTTTAAAAAAATATTCATTTTTATGCTGTGGATGAGGTGATTTTATATATAATCTTTAGATTTCAATTAAATTGAATAATGAAAGTCATTCGTAATAGCATAAAAATGAATAATGACATTTGTCGGACTCAAGCAGGAATAGCTAAATTGCATAAAATAAAAAATGAAAATATATATAGAACAAAATTAATGAATTTAGCTAGTTTTAAGTTCTTCATAAGAAAATTTGTTGTAAAACATGTGGCATCTATTAAAAATAATAAATGTAAATTATTAGTGTTAAAAAAATAGATTAAAATATGGTATAGAATTAGAGACAGCTTGGCATTTTAGATTTGTTATAAAAGATAAGCTATTAAGTAAAATGACTAAAGAGGAATTTAATTAATAACGGTTTATCCTAAAGGAATTTTTAAATCTTAAGAATGGCTCTGAAATGACAGTAAGCAGTTAAGATGAAAAGATGGCATTAACAGGTAAAGCCACTACTAATATTAACACCAGGAGACTAACTATAACTAATAACTGTACCAATACTGGTATTAGTTCCTACAGAACAGATACTAATAACCAGACCAAGTTTTGATTTTTATCCTAGACATCTGTCAGATGTTTTCAATGAAAGTGAGATAGAATTGCTCAATAAAGACCTAAAATTCTCACTTACTTCACCCATCATTATAATGGGGACCCCCCGCCACCTCATTAAAATTAGGATTATTCCGATTATTTCTGGAAATAATGGAATCGATTGAGGGTTGTAAAATTAAAAACCTAGTAATTAGATAATGCATGGCATATATTGACAAGTAATAGTTGAGCAATCTACTAAATCTGGGAAACAGCATGATAGACTTAACAAATTAATAAAAAATATTAAAAATAAAATTGCCATCAATAACTTAATAATTACAGAATGTGGTAGGGACACAAACTTGTATAACAGACAGTGAAACAAATAGTAATAAAGTTTATGAATTTCTTATTGATACCCTGAAATAGAAAATGACTTCACAAGCCAATTTCAAATTGAAGTCAGAAATGCTGTTGCTAACTGCGAAGTTATCTTGACTAAGGCAGAATGCCTTCAGCTAATTCAAATGAATCTCTAACCCCCACTCCGTAACTGTTTACCAAAATTAAACAAAACATACCTTGGCCCCCAATAGTTTCATTTAATTCAGCTCCAAGTGAAATACTCTCAAAAAAAAAATCACAAAGATTTAAAAACATTACAGAATTTTCTTCAATTTACGGTATACAAAATAGAGTAATTTCATTGTTTAATAATTAAATAATTTGCATAAATCCCTTAAATTTATAATGGAGGTAGAGAAAAACGGTCTTCATTAACTTGGTTCTAACTTGAGAGAGAATATCTCACTCCTTTAATATCTATAGGGAGCCTATCACAAGTGACATTATCATTCCTCCAGATTCTGATCACCTCCATAGTCAAAAATATTCATCTCTCATGTTTATGGTTGATACAATAATTAATACACCTTTAAGTTTTGAAAACCTTTTAAATTAAGAGAAAATAATAAAACAGATAGCCAATAATAATGAGTACAAAGAAATATATTTTGACAGGCTGGTTGCAAAAAAAATAGGAAAAAATACGACAATAAAGAATTGCCAAAAGAAAAAGGGGCCCCACTTATTGGTATTCCCTACTTGGGCAATATCTAAAAAAAAAAAAAAAAAAAAAAAAAATTGGTTCCAAATTATATAAAAGTAGAATACAGGTGGCTTATAAAACTGCAAAAACAATAAAAAGCCACTAGTCAAAAATTAAGGATACAATAAGTCCACTGTATAAAGCGGGAGTTTACAGGGTGACGTATGCAGATTGTGGTTCGTCTCGGACAAAGCGGCAAGGAAATTTCGGACTTAATGAGCATTAAAGTTCTGAAAACTTTGTTCTCGGCCACCTAAATATTAAGTCGGGCAATAAATATTGTTTTGATAATCAAGTTCTTCAAAAGGCCTAAAAAAGATAATCCTGTAAGGAATACAGTTTAATTAGGAAAGAAAGTGCGCGAAAACCAAAACTTAAATAAGCAAACAAACACAGAGTTCAATCACATCTCTCACCACGCTGCCCAGTCCCCGCTCCTCCAAATAAGAAAGGCAAAGCCTGTCAGTCTGTGGAAGAAGCGATGTGACAAACAAGTAATTTTCTCTCTGTGTTTAGTTAACTGTATTTAGAAATTATAATATAATAATTAGTGGTGTACTGGGAATTCTTTTTATTTTTCATAATATTATTTTAACTAATATTTATTAAAACATTATATTAGTATGCAGTAAAAGTATCTTGCGAGAGTGTGGTTTATTAAATATGTGACTGAGTGTGGGTGAATTATTTATTGACGTATTATATTTTCATTTATGACAATTAATAATTGGACTAATGTTTTAAGTAATGTTAAGAACTAGTTTTTCAAAATTTAATCAATTGTTTCTTTAACACGCGAATAGAACCTATATCTTATAGTTATAAATTTTATTTTAAAAAAATAGTATTATTGAATTATATTTATAACATGCAAGTCCTGAAGATGATGTGACATCGAAAGGCCTCGAATAATAATATTATCTATATGGAGCTAATCCATAATATATGTTCAAGTTATGCAAAATTATAGAACCTATGAGTAGGAAGTAATTTCAAAACATTTATACACCTTAAAACTTTTATGTAAAAAAAAAAAGTTATTAAAGAAGAAATTAAATATAACACAGGACTAGGCAACCACATCTTTTTAAATTAAAGAAACCTAATTTGGTATTTGTGTTTCTTTAAACAAACCTTTAGAGTTCATTAATTGGAAAGAGAAAGAGGGGATTCAAAAGAAAATGAAATTAATAAATCATTTATTCAAAAGGAGAGTTTGTTGACCGTAGATATTATTCTTAGATGATTTTAGTTGGGGTTCGGTCAAGGTAGATCCAAATAACACAAATTTAAAAAATGTATTTTTTTAAATAAAGGATTATCTGCCTACAGATAATTCTTTATTAAAAAATACATTTTTTAAATTTGTGTTTTTTGGATCTACCTTAACCGAATCCCTACTAATATCATCTTAGAATAAATCATTTATGTTTCTATAATTATTAGTTTTATGAAGAAAAAAAAAGTTTTAGCAAAATAAGTATAACAGCCAAATTTAAAATAAAATGAAGTAGTAGAACATCTATATTCCATAATATTTTTTTTTAAATGCATGCTGAGCGAGATATTTAGGAATGTCTCTTAGAGTGTTTAGTTTTAAACTTGCTTAGTAGTCATTATGATCTTCCTCTTTACTATTTAAGATCAAAATAGTTATTTCCTCTTACTTTTGTCGAACTTGAATGAAATTAACAGATAAGAATATTTTGCCAATTTTATATAGTTTTTGCATTACAAGCTTTTTAAATTTTATTTTGATTCCCAAGCAAATGTAACAATATTTTTGTATATGTAAATAAATTCATCCTCGACATGATAAATTTTTCTTAAGTGCTGAGCAGTTACAGGATCACAGACTATTCAGAGCTTTGAGGCTCAGAACTATTCACGATAAAAGTGTCATTTCTTAACAATGTCTCAATGTCTTCTTTTTCTTTATTAATGAATTTATAGTTTATATCTGTTAAATTTAAAGTTATACAATTTTAGTATAGAAAAAAAAATTAAAAACTTAATAAATCGGAAATGTGGAGCATAAAAATTTAATTATATTAATTATTAACAAATGATAAATACTTAATAATTACAAAAAATAAGTTTAAACAAAGTAGTTTTTTTTTTTTTTAGTTTTTCGATAAATAATTACAAATTTAAAATAATAATTAAAGAATAAACTCAATTTCATAAAAAGTTAATAAGTCATATCAGATTTTTATGAACTTAAAAGATTCTAAGAAACATAAAAAAGATAGAGGAAGGTTGTACTAGCCCTCATTAAGGTCTGTTTATCAGATAAATTCAGAAACTTTTTCTTAGCCAATTCTTGGGAGTTTTAACAAAAGAAGGATTTCTAATTTTACCTTTTGTAGATCATACAGAAACTTACAGCTGTTATGCTTTTCTAGATCTTTTGGACAAAAGCTTCCCATTATTTTCTTTGAGGAATATATAATGTTGATTTAAGGAATAAGAGTGTCTCCTTTATTCAAGGTGACATTAAGTGTACTGAAAAAGTCTAGGCTTGTATAATCTTTAGCAGGTTTTGGAGCGATGCTTTTTTCATGAGCTGGAAAGCCCAAGAATAGAATTCTGGTAGGCCAAAAAAGCATTTGGTTTAGTCAAGTAAGAGACTGTTTTGGTTCTTGTAACAAAACACTTTATGCAAGCATTGCACGTTTTTGCTTACTCTATGAAGTACTATGAAATAGTCATTAAGAAAGGGAAGAACATAAGGCAAAGCTCTGAAAATTTGCTCAGTGAAACACAAAGAAATTTTTTAATCAAAAGAAGAGTATTTTTTTTACCGTTGATATTTTTATTAGATGATTTTAATTGGGGTTCAGTCAAGGTAGATTTTAAAAAAATACAAATTAAAAAAAATGTATTTTTTTAAAAGATTATCTGCCAACGTTTCGGCTTACATTGTAAGCCATCTTCAAGGCTATCATGAAGACGAGAGAGGACGTCCTCTCCCTAAGTTAACATTTCCTCTCTCGTCTTCATAGCCCTGAAGATGGCTTACAATAAGCCGAAACATTGGCAGATAATCTTTTTAAAAAATACTTTTTTTTAAATTTGTATTTTTTTTTTTTTTTTTGGGATCTACCTTGACCGAACCCCAACTAAAATTATCTAATAATTGTTTAATACTTGTTCTGATTACTTCAGCTGATATTTATTATCTGAACAGAAAAGGTTTTTTATATACTTTATTGCTGAGCAAATTTTTTCCAGGATTGGTAATCTTGTATCCACATATCTTCAGTTGCCGATTTAGTAGTGTAGTTCTTTACCGCTATTACTAGTACAAGTTAACAGCCCCTTCACCAGGAGGTTTGAATATGGATGAATGAACCTTAAACCAGATTTACTATGTCCTCATTGCAAATTTTATAGTGTAATAACACATAGTTAAATGTGATCATTTGAAATAAATTTCATATGAAAGAAGCTATGTATGAATTGCAATACAGATCGCAATGTTGTGAAAGATTAACCACAATACCTAGGAGTAGAGGGGAGAAGCAAAAACCTTTAATATTCAGAAGATAATATAATAAATAACATAATTGAACAGGATAAGCATCGTGCTTTTTATTATGAATAGCTCTGAGCCTCAAAGCTCTGAATACAGTCTGTGATCCTAAAACTACTCAGCATTATAAAAAAAATTGTATCATGTCGAGAATGAATTTATTTACATATAAAAAAAATTGTTAAATTTGTTTGGGAATCAAAATAAAATGTAAAAAGCTTGTAATGCAAAACTATGTAAAATTGGCGAATTGTTCTTAATTGTTGATTTCATTCAAGTTCGATAAAAGTAAGAGCAAATGACTACTTTGATCTTAAATGGCAAAGAGGATGGTTATGGCTAATAAGAAAGTTTAAAACTAAACTCTCTAAGGGACATTCCTAAGTATCTCCCTCGGCATGGATTTTACAAAAAAATATATTATGGAACATAGATGTTCTATTATTTTATTTTATTTTATATTTGGCTGCTATAATTATTTGGCTAAAAAATTTTTTTTCATAAAACTAATAAAATTATGCATGCATAAATGATTTATCAATTTGATTTTCTTTTAAATCCCCTCTTAAACCTGATATTACGTACAGGTAAGCCCCCACTCTCCAAGATAAACTAAACAGAAAAAAACTATCTGTCAAAACTCTCAAAAATCTACCAAAACTTGGCCTTGTAAAAAAAAAAAAGCAGATGCTTATTTTGTCCAATCATAAAAACTGGCAACACATTCTCTAGTGTCAACTTCTACTTAACATACAATATCCAACCCTCATCAACATTTTCATCCAAAAATTGTGTATACTTGCTTCAATGCAATTTTTGTCTTGCTTTTTATGTATGAAAATGTCCTACGCCCCGAATCTCAGAATTAACCTGTTCAGAAACACAGTCCCCTCTTCCCATAGCAAGGCATGCACAGAGTAATTTAATGGTGTTTTCCAAGTTCAAGTGATTGAACAACTTCTCGATTCGGCTTCAGATTTGCTACTGAAGATGAGAGAGTGAGCCTATATCCACATTCTCAAAGCCACTATAAGACCTGGCATCAATTGCCAACAATAGGAGGAGTAGGGAAATCCCAATTGTCTTCCTCTTCCTTTGAGTTCTTTCCATAGTACCAGTCTCTCTTCACTCCTCACTGATGTAGGGCGAGAAATCTCTAAAAAATTTACTCTTTGTTATTTTTTCTTTTTGTGTGTCACTGCACTCTCTATCCCATCTGTTCTTGATTACTATATATCGCAGCCTCAAGTTTTTCATTTTCTATATTAGTTACATAGTGAGTGAGTGAGAGAGTGAGTGTGTGTGTGTAATTATTTAAATATTGATGATAGTGAAGAATTTGCTTAGGTAAATCAGTTTCTGCATAATGAAAATTTCAATTTACTGAAGAGGCTCGAAACGTGTTCTTCTGTTGTTGAGTGTAATATTCAAAATAAACAAATGAATATGATATTTTTATTCAATTCAATTGATAAGAGTAAAATGGATCACTGAGGAAAAATTAACACTATTTATTAACCATAATTAGATATCTTTCCTGAAAATAAATTCATGTACCCACTTTAAAGTATATCAATTACAAAAAATATATATATATAT
>KZ807425.1:36417-79216 GCA_000696205.2 Oncopeltus fasciatus
ATATATTTATTTATATATACTTATCTTACCTCTAGGGGCCATATTTACTACATATGGAACACAATGCCGGAAACTTAATATGGCAACCAACACTAGTTTCCAGAGGATGGTATACATTTCCGGAGACCACCTGCTTTGACGATACCTGAAACACTAGATTATTTAAATAAATGCTGCCATTACCATATTAGTTCTGAGTCATTTACTTATTAATGTATACGTCAATAGGGAATATGCCTATATAAGCTTTTACATTAATTTTAAAACTATTGCTTATAATTTTAAAAGTATTACAATTTTACAAAACTGTCGAGTTTGATATAATTCAGCAGCTAATAATGTAATTCTGTTAATTAACGAGATGTTTTTTGGATTCAATATTTCAATGTTCTATACCAAATTGATATTTGTTAAAATAATAATTAAGTCCTATTGAACATTTACTTTCAATTTGTAGTTCAGGTAAACCCCTATCTCAATAATCTGATTTTGTTAATTGACTTATGACATTTTATGGTGTTTTCTCAGTGGAATAATTCACTTATTTAGACCCCTATAGCTAAATTCAGCCTCTTTCTGAAAATGGCGATTTGTTTTCATTTAAAAATTTCTTTTAGTAGTGTAGTTCTTTACCGCCATATTACTAGTACAAGTTAACAGCCCCCTCACCAGGAGGTTTGAATATGGATGAATGAACCTTAAACCAGATTTACTATGTCCTCATTGCAAATTTTATAGTGTAATAACACATAGTTAAATGTGATCATTTGAAATAAATTTTGATGAAAGAAGCTATGTATGAATTGCAATACAGATCGCAATGTTGTGAAAGATTAACCACAATACCTAGGAGTAGAGGGGAGAATTTTTAAAATGGCGACTTGTTTTCATTTAAAAATTTCGTGTGTCTTTTTTTTTTTTTTTTTTTTTTGTGAATGTATGCTTTTGTTTGATTATTGTTCATTGCGGTTGTGTTTCATTTTTTTTCCCAGTTATATGCATGTACCATATTTCAGGAAAATTAGATCCCTATACACTATTACTTCAGGGCTGAACAATAGCTGAAAAACATTTGCCACTGACTGTTGAGGAAAATAGGTTCAAACAATCCTAAAAATGGTAAATCCTAATGAAGTTTGTCATAATTATTTTTATGGAAGTCTTTTAGCACTAGAATATTATCATGTCTCCAGGAAAGATATGGGAAAGAAGTTATGCACCAAGCATATTTATATTTTAAAGTATATTTATATTCCATTTAATTAATATGCCAGCTAAATGGTTCCCCCGTCAAAAAACTGAGTACAAATATTATTGTCTGTTTTTTTGACTGAAAATAATAAATAGTTGCATAAGTTAAAATGGCTGATTTCATTATTCTAAAAATTAATGCCATATAAAGCATGAGTTTTGTATCATAATGCTTTAGGAATTTTTCAATGTGAAAACACTGATTCCTGCATTATGAAAAGTTCTCTTTTTCTTCTCTTCCCCATCTTGGATATCATTGTAGAAGCCCTATACCAGCAGTACTTCCAATTTATTACTTATTAACTATTGATTTGTGTTATAAAAGGAAGATATTTCTATCCTTCTGGGTCAATATAATTAACAAAAAAAATTACTCCGGGGTAACAATATAATTACTTAGTTGACAATAAATTCCTTAGAAAACTCATATATAATTCTCTTCTTCCTGAAGAAAACCAAGGTTCATTTATAATATTCTACCATGTTATTTTCTTTTTTTTAAATATTATTTTATATTGTTATTCAATTTTTGTAATTAGAATTTGTTTGGACATTTGGATAATTAGTTTTTGTAAAGAGTATGCTGGGCTTCCGCTGTTTAGGAGGTGAAAGACAAATTCCCAGAATGCTTCGAAGATTATCCTGGATCTGACTCAAGAGAAGTTCCATGCCTTGAGAGTTCTCAAGGAAGCCATGAAACTGAAGTTCGGCACTGCAGAACGTTGACTTGAGCAAGTTTATGATAAACCCATGCTGATAAATCACCTAAATACTTCTAAGTGTGTGAGATCCTCCGATGCTGCCGCTAGCAGTATGCCATCAAGCGTTGTCTAGGTAGAGTTTCAGAATCCGAAACAAACTGTCATGAATTCGAAGTGGCTGAAAGGAATGGTGACCGCAGTCTTTGGTATGTCTTCTTCAGCCACAGGTATCTGATAGAAAGGTTGCCTTGCTAAAAATGTTCTTCTCAAATAGGTTGGTGTTAATGGTTTGAATGATAGAGAACCTGTACCTCTCAGGTTAAGTCTAGGCTTAAAAAAGTCTCCAAAAATGTTAGTGTTGTTCTTCATGGGAAGACTTGAATCAAGCCATCATGATGCAGACTTGATGCAATTGTATAACAATTTAAAGTAAGTAATTGAGATAAAGCATATATTAAGTATAACAGATACTTTACCTCAAATAGAAAGTGTTGCTGGTAAAAATTATCATTAATTATTAATTATTTAATAACTTTCAAACTGGCAACACTTATATTTGAAACAACTGCCACTTGTGATCTTCAACTAGATAGCAGTGAGGGTCATGTTATTATTGTGAAGTGCTATTACAATATAATTTTATTTTCCGAATTGTTGAATGTTTTTCTTAAAAAGATGCAAAAATATTATATTTAGAAAACCAAGATTAATTATTTAAAGATTCTCTCTAATTGACTGGACGCTCTAAAACTCTACATATTTCTTTATAGTGAATTTATTTCAAAATCATTCACTTAATCCCAGAACTGAAAGATTATCAATTACGACTGACTACTTAAATTCTGACGACCTCCTAAAACAAGAGAGATAATCAGTTAGTGGGAGTCATTCGTCCGTTTAAGTGGTCTTTCCTCTCCCGGGCAGCGAGTCCTGCAGCATTACAAGTAGGTCCTTTATAACGGCTCCCTCTAGTTATCTGAACAGGAAATTGAGGGATGGAGAGCTGTGGAGTAGCCTAAGGGACGTGTGATATCAAAGATTCCGCTAATTGATTAATGCAATTGACTTGAACTATTTCATTTTTTATTGGAAACTGATAAGGGAGAAAGAGGTTTAAACTATTAGCACAATTTACAATTCTAAAATCTTCGTAATATTTAATGTTGTAAAAAAAAGTTTTTACTGGTTCTTGTGCAAAAGCCTTCATTGCTATTTATAAAATGGAAAAGGTATTACCTGCAATTTTCTAAAATTTATGTTTTGTAACATTTTTACGATAAACGCTCCGTAAGAAAGTATAACGATGAGCGCTTCCCCCACTATTCCCACCCATAAGCAGTCTTACTGGTCTCTTATACTTACTCCGGCTCATAAGATAATCAGATTTTACTTTAGGGAAGTCAAGTTACTCATACGTTGGTTCGTACCATGATGCGACTTTTGAATATTTCATTCGAATCTTAGTAGGGAAAAAAAGGCACATTCAATATACTATTATAAAACAAATTTGATACCAAGTTCTAATGGAGAGTTTTTGACCATTGAGATTTATAGTAGAGAATTTGATACCGTTATTGACTTAAACCAGTTGTGATCTGGTGGAGGAAGGGTTATAGAAAGCTCAAAATAGTAGCGTCTTAATTATTATTTATAAAATGTAATAGAAGTACACTGAATTTTCTAACATTTAGGGAATATACAATTTAAAAAAAAAAAACTCTTCTTAAGAAAATAATTTAAGAATGTAACTAAGTCGGTAATTATCATTTTAGGCTTGTCTCTAAAATTTCTCATAAAGTAACATAAATTATATTTTAACAAGTTGAATTTTTACTCATTTGACCGCCCTTTCAAACGTTGTACTTAAAAAGCGAACATGTTAAAGTAGATAAATACTGATTTTAGTTATGGTATTTAATCCCACGTTAATTTTATGCAAGAAATGCAAGTGAATAGTAATAGTAGAAAAATTTACTAAAGTACGGGGACTAGGAGAAATTATCTAGCTTTACTTACTCGGAAAGCAGGAGACCCGGGTTCGTGTCCCAGCTGAGGTAGTAAGATTTTTTTATTCCCTTGCATTTCTTGTATGATAAATTAGATTTTCTCACATTTTTTTTTTTCCATAACTGTTTATGGGACTCATATGAGATGGAAGAAATTTTAGAATCTATCTCATAAGGTTGAACTCAGTCGTTCACTTATCCTTCCATTGATCATTGAGCTTTTCATTTATTTTCAGCTTTCAAGAACAAATACACCATTTGATTCTATCTGTGTCCATATGTAATGGGAACCCGGGAAATCTGCTTAGCTAAACAATGCTCCTGTGTGGCAGACCTGCAATTTTAGTTATGGAACACCAATAATAGCTTTCATACTCGAAAGGAAAAGGAAATAAGGGGTGAGAGGGGGGGGGGGGCGTGAACTAACTAAGAAACAAACTTTCCATGTTTCTCTTGAGATGGGCGAATGATTAATTCCATCTTATAATTCGTTGATGGCAATGAGATTAAAAATTCAACATCAATAATGCCTAAAATGGCGAATGGGCTAGAAAAGAATGCAATGGAAGATCGGATCTCAAAAATGGCGAGAGCATATGGCTTGACAAAGAATATCTACAATAAGAAGTGCTTATCCTGGAATGCCAAAATAAAACACTACAACACTGTGGTTAAGACAGAATGCCTATATGCCAGTGAATGCCTGTCCATGAACTACAAGCTGGATAAACTAGAGGTCTTGGAAAGAAGAATCCTTAGAAAAATTATGGGCGCTGTTCAAACCGAAAGTGGATGGAAACTTCGAAGTAATGAAGAAGTTTACCAGAAAGTAGAAAGAATCTCCGAAACTATGAAAAAGAGGAGGTTGATGTTTCTTGGACACCTATATAGAATGGACCAAAATAGACTTACTAAACAGATATTTGATTACTTCTGGAGAAAGAAAACCACAACAGCATGGATTAAGGAAACAAAAACGGACATGGAAAGACTCAATATCTCAGAAGATCAACTGTTAGACAGAAATATATGGATTCAAGCCGCACAAAGATCTAAGAAGACCGGAAGAGCCTGGACAGAAGAACAACGGAAGCAGGCGAGCGAACGCATGAAGGAGTATTGGACACAAAGGAAACTCCACACCAAGAAAAAGAAATGAAGTTGTAGCGTGATCCTAAGTGGTCAATTCGCTTGTAAAAAAAAAAAAAAATGCCTAAAATAAGCGATTGGTGGCTAAGAAATTAATGAATCACGAAATTCGAAATTCCCATGTCACGTAAAATATATGTTGTATAAAGAAAAAAATCTGTTTTTTTTTTTAATTTGGCTGTAAAATTCAAATTTACGATTAAGATAATCCCTCACTAATTTTGTTGCGTAACTCCTAAAATACTTATTTTATAAATAAGCATATCACCATATATTTCTCAGTCCAGTTCTCTCAATAACGAACTTTAGTTTATTTAGAATTTCATTAAGAAAAATTTAAAACTGCGGCCTGTAAACCGACGCACCCGCAGACACACACATACGATCAATTCGTTACGCCGATATCCGTTGTTAACAGTAGAATATAATAATAATAATAATGAAGATTTATTAGTTTAGAAAAAAAGTAAATAAAAAAAACCTTTTTCGTTAATTTTTTTACGCATACTTTTACTGTGAACCGCACATATTTACTATTAGACTCACACTTAGGCCCTCTCAAGCACACACACTCCACTCGCATATATATACGAATTAATTAAAAAAAGCGTTCTAGAGAGAGAAAAAACTATGAAAAGCTTTCACCTTTTTAGCAGATATCCTATAAGGAAATCAAACTATTCACATTGGTAACTTGACGCGACTTTCCAAAAAATTCAACAAAACTACACCGATCTTTGGAGTTGCTTCAAATATGTTCCGATAAATTTTACAACAATATTCTTTCAATTGAACTATATGAACATAAATGCCTATTATTCGAAACCGTACAGATTAACTTACAACGAAATCCAGTTAGCAACTGATCTCGTAGAAAAAATGTCTTCGGCTTATTCTAATTACTTTGAATTTTGAAAAATTGTTAGGCCCTGTCACAAATTTTTCTTTCCTGTTCTTTCCCCTAGGCTTCTTATCTTCGTACATTCATTTAGCTTATTGATTCGCTGCTATTCCTCTAAACCTCTACTCCATGACCCCCTCCCCCCCCTAGCAAGATTGTGTCTGTACTTTAACTCATTTTCCGTATCTTCGTTATGCTGTTTGCTCCATTTTTATAAAAGCTCCCCTATCCTGTCAAGTTCTATGATATGTATGTGTGATGAATTTCTTCATATATTAATCTCTTCTTTTTTCTAACACTATTCATTTACGTATTTTCCTATTAATTACCAATTATCTATTTTAAATAATGGCTGTTCCATTTATTATGTTAGGACATTTTATTTCTGTTAACAACTCTGAAATTTGCTTATAATGTAAGCTGAAACGTGGGTGAATCAATAGAAATATGCCCATTTTAAAGAAAATTGTATTTCTTTTTTTAAATCTTTATTTTACTTTTATTATACACCGGAAATGTTCTCTGGATGGGAAATGATGTAAAATTATGATAAGGGATCCGGTCAACAAGATTTTATTTATGAAACTTACGCCTCAAATATTGAGAATAGAATAATAAATCTATTAGAAAGTGAATGTCCAGTTTATTCAAAAGGTTTAAACTTGGAAAATAATATGGATTGTGTATTGTAGAAGAAAATATGAGTATTAGAATGACTATATTCTAAGGATTTAAGTGGTTTTGACAGCTTCAAAAGTTATATCGTAGATCCAGATTACTAAAATTTTTTTTAAATATGGAATGAAATGTTGACCGACAAGTTCTATGAAGAGAGGATTGGTCGGGAATTCGCTCATAGCAGTTGAACAATTAAAAACTAATTTTTAACCAAAATAGTTTTAGTACTACTATTACTCCAGAAATACTACGATGTAGACTCATGTTGAGCACGGGACTCTCTCCCCTTGGCGAATTCCCGACAATCCTCTCTTCATAAAAATTGTTTAGTTTATTGCTATTTTCTTAATGAGAGAGATTTATTTAACTGCCCGTAGCACAGTTAATAGGTCAAGTTCTCTGTAAGGAGAGACTTCATGAGGAAGCCACTGCATCAGACGGAATCTGAGGTAGAAAGAGAAACATGTTTACAAATTATCCTTTCTTCTACCTTTTTGCGCACAGTAAACATTATATGGGATAATTAAAGATATATGGTATATATAACTTAATACCAAACACGTCACTAAAACTAGATAAACAGAACTAGTTAGTAAGATAAATAATCTATTTAATTAGTAAAGAATAAAAAATATAGATAGAATTAGAATGATTAAATATTTGCGGCACTTGTACTTGAGATAAGAAACAGATCGGATGACCGTGGTTACTTCTTCGAACGCAAAGATGCAAAAACTATTAATTAGTGAGTGACTCTGAGGTTGCAGGGAAAATTTAACTCTTTATTCAAATTAATCTATTATTTTCATCAATAATCTTACTATTTTTATATAAATTCCTTTCCTAAATTTATTATTAAAAACCTATCTTTCCGACGCGTATAAAAGAAACTTTTGCTATATAGACGGTTACTTTAATTAGACCTCACAATGTGTTACTATGTAATCTATAAGTATATGGTATATAAGTAAATATATATTGTATGAACACAAGCGTGTGTGTTTGTTAATGTAAGCAGGCACAGTTATTGCTTTTTGTGACGAAACTTGCTATTTGAATGCAAAGCCCGTGTTTCGTTAAAATGTAATTTCAAACCTGTAAAAGTATATATGTAGATGAGATTTTCTGTTTTTAAAAAATGTCACGTGATTCATAATTACATAAGGAAAATCTGACTTAGTTAACCAATAAAATCGGACCAGAAAGAGTCGTTTACCTAAAACAAAAATAGTGTGTGTGATGACGCAGATGTAATATTTTGTTTAGTACATAGATTTATTGTCTAAGATAAAATAAATTAATGCATTCATTTTATTTTTTTACCGTTTTTTCTGAATATACCATATGAATGAATAAAAAGTATTATCGTTCTCATAAGAGCCTGTATTATTATTTATTTTTATTTTTTCATATTTAACCTTTTATTACTGCAGAAATTTTTTTTGTATGTCTGGAGAAACGGTTATCAATAATATGAATGATCTGGTGAATAATATGAACTTGGTCTCGGTCTAACACCCCCCCCCCCCTTTTAGCCTTTAACGAATTCACAGAGTAAAAATAAGCTAAAATACCGATTGTGGTATTTAATAATTATTAAAAAAAATAAAGGCACCCTGTAAAGAGCACGTACAAATATATATATTCACAATTTTGAGCCATTAATACTTTTTTAGTTTGATATTAGCTGCATAGGTAAAGACTCGAAGAAATTTAAAAAAAGGTATCGTCAACGTCAATAGCCAGATTTTCTTGAATTTTGCTAAAATGAACAACAAGATATTGAGGAATTGGCTAGGTTTAACAACTCTTCCGTAAAAGACTTCTGTTCTAAAGTCTATAGCAATATACATTTTTCTATTTTTTTTTTTTTTTTTTTTTGCCAAAAAATCATTGTTGACCACTATTTCATCGACATCAAAAATTTCTTTACGATCGATTTAGCCATGGTCTTCTGTATATGTAAACACGTACTCCATTCTCGAAAAGGCCGTTTTTGGATTCGGGAGATTTCAAAACACGTATAAATTGAAAGAGGCAACTTGTTTTTACTGATCGCTAATTTTCCATTCTTTTGATACAGAGTGCATCTACTGGTTTTGGCGCCATAAGAGCAGCGAAAAAGCATCATATACGCAATTTGTTAGTTTGAATGGAGTTGCTTAAATATGTATAAAACAAACACAATAGTTGATATAAGAAGTAAATTAAACCTCCGGCAGTAATTATTTGTTTTTATTATCAAAGTACACATAGATAAGGCATTCCTTTTTATTTCTCTCCCCCAGAAGCAATTATGTCAAACTAATTAGAGTACTCTTCATTTATATAAAAACTAAAATAAACAAAGTGAATTTCTCAGCAAATAATGGCATGAATTAAGGAATTAAGTGTGGTATTTTAGATTAATTTTGCAAGCGATGGATCAATTTGTTAATTCCTCAAAGATCTTGTATGTAAGATATTCGTAACAATTATGTCTTAGAAAATAGTTTGATTCTTTTTGACAATAAACCTTTTATTTTCAAAAGTTTACGTTCTATTATGTTTTCCTGAAAAACCCTTTTTAAGAAAGAAATTTACAAATATATTTATGATGGAAGAACGCTTCCCCCATTCTCTCTTCCCAGCCAGTTTGGAGCAAACATAATATTCGTTGCAATCATTGCAAATTTTCCATTCTTCATTAAAATTGGATAGAAATACGAGCCAGTGAGAAAATTGTAAACGTAAGCCGTAGAGAACAACGAGTATAAAAGATACGACTAGTGAAGTTCACCCTTTTTATTTATTTTTTTTTTTTTTTCTCCTGCCTTCATATTCCTCCCTCCCTTGTATTTTTATTTTGTTTATTCACATGTATTGAGGTCCTTCGTTCTGTTTCTTTCCTCACTTTTTTTTTACAATTCGAGGATTTATGTAAAAAAAAAAATAAAATAAAAAAATAATCATATGAGTTTATAAAAATAAGTAGGCTTAAAGGCCTAGAGCCCCTAAGTATGCAAACCGTGTCAAGGGCCATATATGAGTTCATATGCGAACTGGAATAATCAGGTTCGGCGACACCAGTTTATGATGTAATCTGTAACCTGTCTTCAAATTTATATAAAAGTAAAAATTTCTCATTTATCTGTGCTCCAGTCTTTTTAAAGGTTGTTAAAATTATAACAACAAAATTAATTAAAATNGACACTTGCTTCTTTTCGTCAGAGAATGGAAGTAGTATTGCTTAGAAACGTTAAGAATCTTTTAGGCCTGTCTCGGCCTTTCCCTGAAGTTATAAAAGCAGCTCGCCAGCGGCCCCCGCTTTTATATGTTAATTCAAATAATAAATTTGAAAGAAAATTTTAAAGAATCATTTCGTTGAAAGACATAAAGAATAAATACTTAAAAATCTTAGGTTTTGAAATGGTTTATAAGACTCCAAGGATTCCGTTTAGCTTTTCTGCACAACAATTTATTTATTAACTATCCATCTCCGAAAATTCCTCCATCCATTAAATAGTTTCCTATAAAATAGTTAAGAACATCAATACCTTTAGCTTTTTTTATTGCCTAACTAAAAATAAATTTTGTTAAACAGAAATAAATATGATTTATTATAATTAAAAAAAAATAATAATTAATAAATTGAATAGCTTTTTTCATACTGTTAGCATAAAATGTATATAATAAAAATCAATTTTTAACGGACTACATTTTTAGCTTCTCCGATGTAAGATCTGTGAAGATCCGTTAAAATATTTCTTTATTACTGTTCAGAATCTGACTTAGATTGCTTCTATGATATCGGAGTCTTTGCTCCTTATAAATGGGACATTCTGGTATTAAGTGTCCTAAAGTGACATTGCATTAGTTACATAAAGGAGGATTATTTCTTTGCACAAGCCTTGGATTATTTCAATTATAAGGCATTAGGATCACGTTTACTCGCACGTGCTCTTTGATAGCGAGTTTCTTATAGCATCACTGAATGCTTTACCAAACGAACTTTATTCTTCGTTGCAAAAGAAGTCATCCTTCCAAAAGTTGGTTAGCTTTTGAGGCCTTTACATCATTTTCTAATAACCTGCTGATAGTTTCCCGTGCCTTGTAAATTACAGTGATTAGAATCCACATATAAATATCATCTCAAAGAGTACAAATAGGGATTTTCGGATGTCGTGATTAGTGTATTTAGAAAATAATAATTCTGAAAGCTTCATCATCATTTCCCTCCATGTAGTTGTATTAATAATATTTATCTGTCTTTAATAATAAAAAGGGTGATTAAGAAAGAAAAAAAACTCTACAATGTTCTCTAAAATGAGAAACCTTTGATCAGTATTTAGAATGAACTTCATAGCTAATATAAAATGTTTAAAGTTACTTAATCAAAATATTACATAATGAACCAAATACCTCATCAGATTACTATCTAATCAGTCGTTGCTCCCGCTACAATTATTCTTGGTAAGCAGCAAAATCATGTTCATTAATAAGAAACATTACTTTGACCAAACAATAAGTAGTTAACTATTTTAGTAGCATAATGAAAACAATTCTAACCACCCATAACTAATATTCGTGAATATTCATATTCATCAATATTTAACTAACAGATCTAGCTATTTAATAGCCTAATCGATTGTAATTTTAAATGGAAAACCAAGAAACCAGGATTTGCTGGATAATATGTCTGATAATATTGTAAATGTATTTATAGTGATCGACCTGAAAATTAACTAATTAAATTAGATTTTCCCCTCGTATATTTATTATAAATATCGTTATCAATAATATGAATGATCTGGTGAATAATATGAACTTGGTCTCGGTCTAACACCCCCCCCCCCCTTTTAGCCTTTAACGAATTCACAGAGTAAAAATAAGCTAAAATACCGATTGTGGTATTTAATAATTATTAAAAAAAATAAAGGCACCCTGTAAAGAGCACGTACAAATATATATATTCACAATTTTGAGCCATTAATACTTTTTTAGTTTGATATTAGCTGCATAGGTAAAGACTCGAANTATATATATTTATATTTGAACAGGCTACATTATTCTTTATTCAGTGAGATAAGATTATTGAGGGGATTTTAAAAAAATTCTTAGAAGGCTGAGGAAACTTTAAAAAGGCTTAGTCAGGGTAGGCAACGTAAATAATATTTTTTCAATAATATTTATTACATTTTATTTATTTTCTTGAGATAAACCTGCTAACAGAATATAAAGCACATGAACAAGTTAACTGGGCTGAACGAAACTTCTTTAAAGGAAAGCAATTCTAAATTGCCTAAAAAATGGTAAATTGGCGGAAAAAGCAATTTCTTTAATGAGCTTAAAGGTTCCAGAACTAGTGCTGGCCTTGAATGAACAGATGATTATCACTGGCCTGTTTACAAGGTTGAATAAATGAGTAACTACCTCCGAGACTAAATGACGTATACATTTAGCGAATGCCAAAGCAATGTAGATGTTAAGGTGTTTAATTATGATTTGTAGATTTTTTGGAAATTTTCATTTGACCAGGGGGAAACTAAAGTGTATGCGTGAGAGGTTGAGCATAAATGAATATTTCTTTTAGCAGACACCTTTTATCAGGCAGTAGTATTTTACACAAAAAAGGCCATGTTGACAATTTGGAAACTGACACTTCTCAAAAGCTCATACGTTTACTCAGCACAGATGAGTTTCGATTCTACAGAACTAAATAGCCACTCTGGATGATCAATAATAAGATACTGCAATAATACTTTCCAGAACGCCGTGGTTTTCGCCCCCAACGAGAGACGGTCGAGTTAGCAGGAAAAAGCAATTCTTTTTATTATAGACTATAGTTCGAGCCACTCTAATCTCAGACAATCATCCAATTGCCTGAACGACTTGCACTTGCAACAACCAGCGTTCTTCACTGCTACTCCTAGCACCTTCACTAGGACCAGACATCTTCAATCTATCATAACAGGCATTCTTAAACCATTAGGAAAATAATAATAATTCCATCGAAATATGTCGGAAAGCAACAAGTTTCTTTCGAACGGGACGTCTTTTTTGCGAATTTCCAACGAATGTAGCTATTTCTGTTGTTCTCATGATACATTTCTTAAAATTCTTTACGATCGATATTATCAATTGAATTCCAAAAATAGGAGGCACTAAAATTTATATACACAATGTGTTTGTGTCGTTCAACGCTCTACAGTCCACAGTTTTCTTAATGAAATATGGCTTTTTTCTTTAAAATATAAACTAAAGGCTAAGTTTGTCATTGAGCAAAGTCGGACAATTAGGAGTAGGGTATTACATGCAATATGAAGTACAACTAAAAATAATTTTTTTTTTTTTAATATAGCGGGCGTAATTTTTAGTTCTGAGTAATTACACTCAAAATAGATTGCTTTATTAATAAAAGACATATTTTAGAAGTTATACAGGGAGATTAAACAAATAGGAGTGAGGGTTTTACTGAATAGTAAATTTTTAACTTTAGCCTTGAGCAGGAATTAGATTTTTTCTTAATGAAATACATATCACTTTTAAGCGAATGAAAGAAATTTTATGTTGGTTATACTCAGACTGATTAACTGAAATGTCAATTAGAAGTGAAAAATGCTTTTTTAGTGTAGCGTTGCTAACATGATTTATATGTATTTATGTATATTTTAATACGATGAAACTCTACAAAAGTTAATTTATTAATATAACACATATTTTAGGAGGTAATTAGCGAAATTGAACAATTAAAAATTGGGGTTTACCATGTGTTTTTAATTCCACGCTCTTGATGCTGTAATTAGTTGTTTTTCTTAATGAAATTTGGCATATTTCAGGCAGTGTTTTTAAATGTAAATTGAAAGGCAAAGTTCGTTATTGAAGGAAATTGGACGAATAGGAGTGGGGGGGGGGGATAACCTGAAATTTGTTAGCGAATAGAAAACTTAGTTTTAATATAGCTGGCGTAATATTTAGTTTAGAGCAAGGAAACAACCCAGATTAATTTCTTAATAAAAGGTACATTCTATAATAGTATGGGATTTTATGTCACCGTATGTTCAAATTCGAATATTCATATTGAGGAATTCGTTCATTTTATGCAGTTCTGTTTGACAAACTTTATTTTTAGCCTCGAATGGAATATTACGCCAGCTTCATTAAAAAAACTATTTCAATTAGACTTGTCATTTCAGGGAAACCCCCACTTCATTGGTCCGATTTTACTCAATAAAGGACTCAACCTTTCTATTTGCATTTAAACGGGCCAAGCCGAATTTAATAAAGAATACCTACCAATAGTGTACTCTAAACGATTAAAGTTTGGATTCTGTTAAAACCTCACTCCTAATAATTTAATTTCTCAATGTAACGTCTTAAATTTTGCTTTTATCAATAAAAATCTGAGTTGAGTTGAATTTACGAAGCTAAATAACACAGACATTGCATCGCAGAAATAACTGTTTGGTAAACTCCCTATTGCTAGGTTACCTATCGTTAAAAATACAAATTCCTGATATCTTGGGGACTATTTGAACTAGATGTTATTGTGAGGCTCCGTTTCTAGTTAACTTTATACAGACAAGGAATATATTTTCGACTATGAAGGCCGTGAAACATATTTAGCATAAATTTACATAGCTGGTCGTTCAAACAACAATTACCTAAGTGACGGGTGGTTTGTGTGAGTCTAACTGAAAGCTGAGCAAGTCGTGTGAAGAAAAAACCTTTTAAGTTGGAAGGAGAAATCATAACATTACTTAGTTAATTAGGTAAAATTACCACTGTTATAGTGTAACAACTTTTGAGTCTTCTATTTTTTATTTTCGACGAATCATTTCGACAGGGAAAAGTTTAGTCATACTTTTAAAAAACAAGTAATTCTGTTTCTTTGATTTTCCAGGACTTATATTTACCTCATCATTTCTTTGCTTAAATTAATAGGTAAATTAACAATGATAAATGAAAATAAATACTTCTGGTACCATTTAGTCGAATTAAAAAGTTCTAATAGAATTTTTTAAACTAAAATCAAATAAAATAAAAATTATTCGTATGGTGTTAAATTGTGAATAAGCGAAATTACATCTTCTCATATGTACATCATAGTATTCAAATTATATAAAAGCCAATATTTTTGCTTTTAAGTGTACTATTGAACATTTAAAACTCTGGTAACATTTTCACTGATCAATTTAATCTTGAGAGGTTTTTCTACTCAATATAACATAAATCTGGATTGGAAAAAACTCAACACAATATAAATGTGGAATGGTTTCCACATAGAATTGATAATTTTCTTTCAACAGAAAGTAGTGGTTTCAAATGGTACTACAAATATTAAAAACCCGGTGCGGTCTTCAATTCAATTCAGAGGACTTGTATACTATATTCTGGGCCAGGAACTGGATCTCGATCTAATTTTCGTTCGGTGGGCTTAAATCAGTCTATTACCGGAGGTGCCTATCTGGCTTCTGTTGTCGCTGATAGCTGTGTTGATTTTTCTGTTTGATGCTGGTTTCCAGTTTTGACTTGAAGTATATTCTACTTTCAAGATATCTACATATATAGTGGCGTTCTGGAACTGGCTCTGGTGGGTGTGGAATGCCGACTTTCCTGTGTGCCTATGTTTTATAACAGAAATATGTCCCTCTTGCCAAATTTTCTTCCAGTCCCTTTAATATGATTTCCCACTTGAGCTGGGAATGTTAAATGTCCCAGCTTATCCTTATTACGTCCCCCCCCCCCCATATATATATGCTGTAAAGAAAATTACTTTTACCAAATTCAAGATTTTAAAGGTCCCTAGTCCTTAAGAGTAAGTATTAATCCTATTTAATACTTACTCTTAAGGACTAGGGAAGTAGGTGGCGCATGGACCAGACCTTTACTGGAAGGGGCCAGGCCAATTGAAGGATGACACTTGCTTCTTTTCGTCAGAGAATGGAAGTAGTATTGCTTAGAAACGTTAAGAATCTTTTAGGCCTGTCTCGGCCTTTCCCTGAAGTTATAAAAGCAGCTCGCCAGCGGCCCCCGCGACTGAGTGACAAGTTACTGTTACTCAGTGGCAGATTCCTTGGCAGGTCGCATGTCTCAGAGTGTCGGAGTAATCGTGGCCTTTTCAGTGCCAGTAACAGTGAAGTGATAAGTAACAGTAATTAGCAATTGTTTTGAGGCCTCTTTGTAGAAAGCACATTAATTCATTTGTATATATTTTTTATTAGCTGTAAGTAATTCTTAGCTTTTCTATTTATTTATTTGTAAGTTATTAAAGGCAGTAGTTTTGATTGTTGTTGTTTGATTATTAGGATTTATTATTTGTTATAATAAAATAACTTATATTTATCTCTGTTCTTAAATTATTATTGACCTTAGCCCATAATATTACCGATACTTAATACGAGTATTCCCTTTAGCACATTCTCTAAGCTTGTTAATTTCCAAATTCTTAAATAAATAAAATAAAAAAAAGTCTCAGTTTAGTTATTGCCGCTGTAGGCGCTGGCAGACGAGGACATGGTCAATTTATTTAGGTAATTTTTTTTCCTTTGGATCTCATAAAGTCAGGCAGATATCGTCACTAATAAACTCACTTAATGCCGTAAAATTGATGACATCTGTGACTGAGGGTAAGATCTCCTAACGAATTGGTCTCTATACTGTTCCAACTTTTAGAGACATTAAGAAATCCAAAAATTACAAGAACCAGGAAATTATATTTTGCCTTGAATTAAAGATCAAATTGAGGGAGAGGTTTGATCCCCGAAAGGGGGCATTTAGTTGGATACACCGCAACTTGAGTAATTTTTTTTTTAATTTATCTACGGCCCCTTTGTAGATGTAAAACGACCTCCTTTTGTCTTGGAGAGGTGATAAGTAAGCTGCAACTATAAGGAAATACATATTGATTCCCCACTATAAGCCATTTCAAGGACCTCTCCCGTAGGAATATATTGGCTAGTTCTTTAATAAGAGGTACTCCTCAAATTCTAGCAGCAGGATACAGTAGTTAACTCATCTTGAGAATATTCAACTAAGAATATACGTTCTTATGTTGTTCACTGAATCCATACGCATGAGTAACACGTGTTTTTTATGTGATTCGTGGAGAAAACCTGCAGAGTTCGCACGCGTTTGTATGTATATTTGTAAGAAATTGCAGTCATCTTAACGTGTGTGTGCGTGCGTGTATTTATCTATTTATTTATTTATTTAACATCAATTATACAATTTCAAACATTAATATGACAATGTGTTAAACCAAGTCGTATGTCAAAATTAGTAAAACAATACACATATTTAAATTATTATTGCTAATTGCATAATTAAAAATAATCTTAGTTATACGACATATAATAAATATTAAACGAGCTAATTTATTTCAACACTACAAATAATGACGCGACAATAGCATTAGAAAGATTAACATGGTAAAACAATCACTTAAAATCTTCTTATTTTAAACTAAGAAAGGAAGGAAAATAATTATTTATTTAAAAGTTACATAACGGGATTATGGAAAATAAACTACTACCGCAACTGCCAGGACGGCATGAAGTAAAAACACAGATTACACATCTGTGTACAAATGATCTCATTACAGAAAAAAAGAAGAACATTTATCGCTTACTTAATCATTACATACACAAAAACATCTAATTATACCCCATACTATTATAGGTATTTATATAGTTCCAGGTACATAATATGATTTCCCACTTGAGCTGGGAATGTTAAATGTCCCAACTTATCCTTATTACGTCCCCCCCCCCCCAAATATATATGCTGTAAAGAAAATTACTTTTACCAAATTCAAGATTTTAAAGGTCCCTAGTCCTTAAGAGTAAGTATTAATCCTATTTAATACTTACTCTTAAGGACTAGGGAAGTAGGTGGCGCATCGACCACACCTTTACTGGAAGGGGCCAGGCCAATTAAAGGATGACACTTGCTTCTTTTCGCCAGAGAATGGAAGTATAATAATAATAAAGTATTTATAATAAATTAAAAAATGACACCATTGATCGTTTGTGCTCTGAAAATGTAAATTCCAAACCATTAATTCCCATATTTTATTAATATAAGATCTTCTGAACACTTAGCTAGTGGATTTAGGTTTAGGTGTTCAAGCCCTATAAACCCAAAGGTACATCTGAAGTATGCCTAGAAAGAAAACTTGGACAGTCATCGTCTTACAATTGAACTGACAAAATGGAGGAAACTTTTATAGATCCACCTTTTTATCAAGATAAGTTACAAAAACTAACAAAGAAAAATATTTCTACTTAAACTAACACTTAGTAATACAGAAAAATTGAAATATAAATAGTGGGAAATCCAAGCGCTAAAATGCAAATCCTAAAAAAACATTATGTAACCAAAATTACCCAGGAGATAATTCCGGCCTATAGAATGTCACAACTGCGAATTACGAGGAATACTTATTATATATTATTATTTTACAGCTATTTTGTTTTTGTTTCTTAACATGAAGTTTTTAAAAAATCCTTCACGTACGAGCTGCGTAATCTAATCAGATTTCCCATATTTCTTTAATGATGGATATAGATAAAAGTAAATGTGAAAAATTAATTAAAAACCAGTGAAAATAATGAGCTCATAAGGTTGAACACTATAAACTGCTCTAGGGTACTCGGAAAGGAAGAGTGGGGGTAGCGCACATCTGTCTTTACATTTGTGAATTTCTTCCCTGACAAGAGTTATTTGTAAAAATGTTACAGAACAAGCGTTATCAAATTAAATTTTACATCTATTATATTTGGAAAGTTCCATTAAAAGATTATCCTTAATAAGCACTGTTCTAACTCAGAAAAATATAAATGTTTTTCTCTTTGTTCTCTATCTAAACTGCCGATCCACCATTCAACTGTTTTTCCAGTATTTGGTTTCTTTATTGTAAAAAGTCCGGGCAGTACATTGCGTACCCAATCATGTGTGTGTGTTTGTAAATACTCAAAAATTTTGTTTGTCAATACNTAAATTAAATTTAAATATAGATTTTCTTTGGTTCATTTTTTTTGCCAGGTAATGGTAACGAGGATATTAACATTTTAAATAGCCTTCTAGCCTTCCTCTAAACCCCTTCCCTTCTCTTTCTCGACAGCTTTTATCCATTAACAAATTCATCCAACGATTTGCACTACGAAGAGTAAATACTAAATATTATTTTTATTATAAAAATTCCGACGCTAGAGCGCTTAAGAAACACATATATGTGTATGTTTGTGAGCGTGTGCCAACGGTCCTTAGGCTAGTTTTCAGTTTTTCTTTGGAAATTTGGCACATAGCTTGGGAATAAAATAAATAACTGAGAAGGTTTAAAAATTAATCTTTTAAAATAACAAAGAGGTCGTTATCGGGCGAAATCTAATATATAGGAGATTACCTAAAATATCAGGTGCCAGTATAAACAGTTTTTTTTTTTTTTTTTTTTCAGTTTAACTGACATAACATTCATTTTAGACTAATGAAACTTACACAGAGTGGTTTATTAATAAAATAAATATTTGTACAGATAAACACCGAAATTGAACAATTAGAAAAAGAGGTTTACCTTGACTGTGAATTTTAATTTATTTTAGAGCAATGAAACTAGACCCAGATTTGTTTATTGATAAGAGATATATCTTTTTTGCATGAGGAGGAAATTTTAAATACAAATATTAATCTAACAAGATAAGAAGAAATTAGTTTACACAGAAAGAATGTTTATTATCTTTTATTATTGTCTTTGGTATCAAGAATTGTGTATATCCTAGTTTCAGAGAGCCGGTAGCTTTCTAGGTTAACTTGTGCATTCACAACACATTTTCAATAATCACTGTTTCGTCATTTTGTTAGCATTTATTGTGCTCAAACTATCAACTTTCTTTTTGCACTTAGATCATCCCCTTGTATATTTGATTCAAGGAAAAGGGCTTACTTAGACAGTACTACAATTCGAATTGATTTTTTTTATCCTTACATTTTACCATCATTGCCTTTTCCAGATTATAAGATCAAATTTATCTACTTATCTATATGGGCTACAGATGCTTTATAACGACAAAGAAACATAAATATTCTAAGAGCTACACAGCGAAATTTAACAATTAGGTTTGGAAGTTTACACGTAAATATTAATTTAATAGCTTAGAAGCTGCGAATTTTTTTGAAATTCGGCATGTCACTTTTAAGTGTATAACTGAAGGAGGAGTTTGCTATTGAGCAAAACTGGCGAATAAGGTAGGGGATTTCGTGAAAAGCCAAGTAAATAAAAAATGTGAGTAGCGGGCGTAACATTTAATTTAAAGCAATAAAACTAAACTTAAATTTGTTTAATGATAGATAGTTTCTATATGCTTAGGCTACATGATACATAGCATAGAAAGATCAAATACAAATCTTCACCAACTACTGAGGAATTCCCTTTAGTTAACGCAGCACTTGCATGGGAGATTTGAAAAACCGCGCAAAGGAATGTCTATGGAAACCCCATACAAATTTTGGAGTGGAATGAGTAATACGATATCCTCTGGAGATTACTTTAGCGGTAGTGTGTGACCACAGGAGCGTAATCAGTCCATGTACTACAATCGGGAAGGAACTTGACAGTTGTGTTGTCCTTCCTTCAGAGATTTTAGAAAGGGCCTATAAATACTCTTAATAGTCACAAGTAGTCTTTGGGTAAGCCCATCTTAGGTATAAGTACGCCCATACACTTTCACACAGAATTAAATGTGAAGGAAGGCACGATTTCAGGGTCGAAAGAGTGTTAGTGCTAATAGCATGGAGACCATTGGGTTAAAAACACAATCCTTTGGCTTGTACCTCCTCTACAAAATATAAAAGCGGAGTAAAATAATCCTTACCTGCCTCGGAAAAAACGATTTGTGGGGAAGGACTTTAGGATAAGGAGTATGTTACACGATAAATAGATTTAAGCTGTCAGTAGAAATAGTCGTTTTTTTTTTCAGTCTAACTGACATAATTATGTATGAACTACTACGAGATATACTTTTAGCAGATTTTCCTCTCGTGACTTTTAAAGACTTTCAGCGAATATGTCTGTGTGTGTGTGATCCTGCATATAATGAGACCAATTCGGTATTTAAGCACCTTTTTTTTTTAGGGGGGGGGGGGGGTTCAGGGTAGCTCTTGGAACCATTTCGAGTCTCCCAATATTGACGCTGTGGGTTTAAATCCCGCTAGGGCAAGCTTTTATCGAGAGGAAGACAAAAACTTATAATCGTTACAATCTTCGTTGATATTTGAGTAACGAAAATAATTCTAAAACATAATAGATTAAAATTCAATTTTTTTTAATGTGTATGTTCGATAATATTACGAAAAACGCTATGAGGAAGAAATTTACGAATGTGAGGGTGTTTCCCACACTCTTGCTTCCTGTACTGCCACAAGCAAACTATAGTAATTATGCCTTTTAGCTCATGGTTTTGTCGTTTTTTTTTTTCATCTTTAAGGCGTGGCAGCCTGATGGCCATTAACGCCAGAATTCATACTTTTTACATCCATTGTTCTCTCCAGGTTGTAAATTAAATTTTATCACTTATTCTTATCCATATCCTTATTTAATGAAACATCTAGATTAGGCAGATCATACGAGAGGGACTTTTTAACTGTTGACTATTTGACGCATAATCAAAACAGGCAAATTTGGAAAAAGATTGAGTGTTTTGAGTTGTGGAATAATTCTTTCCAGGTCTATTCGACTTGTCTCTGACAGAATACAGACGATAGGATGAGTGGCCTTCCTTCATTGATGGATGAGTGGTACTTCGCTTCATTTGGGAAAGAGGACATACTGCAAAATATCTAAATAAGGCTTTGAAACTCTATTTCGGCAGCAAGGTAAGAATATGATGGTCTTTGGGAGAAATGATGAATTATTTAAAAAGTAATAAGACCACAGCGTCAATTGATAAGGGGAGCCTTACGTAAGAATAAGTGGGGGACTATAGATTGGGTATGATAGAGTGTGATAGTGGAACTTGGAGGGGAGAGTGAAGGATACCATAAACTTCTACTAGCAGGGCAGTACAAGACATCTTTCACCGTGACAGGGCATTTGTCAGAGAACAGTAGACCGACTTGATGGTAAGGAGGCAGGAGAAAATTTAAAACAGAAGATGGATGTTGACTGAATAATCAGTAAATTTGGAGGGAAACACAGTATGGAGTAAGGGCCCTATTTAATAAAAATAAGTCAACGAGTCGCAGGGATAAGAATGAAGGGTCAATTTTAACGTCGTATATCATTGAATACTATATAGAACTATTTTTTTTTCTAGATACAAAATAGATCAGATTTTGATTTCATTTGGTTAGCAGTTGAGTTAACTACTGAGGTTGCTGATACTTCTGGTTTGGTTAGCGAATAATCGTATAATATACGTAGGCGACTCAATAGTGATTTCACAAATGGCTGACTAACTCGGCCTATGTTTTGGAACTGTTTTCGGGGTTGCATGCCTAGTCCCGCCGACTGGGTAAAACATATTGCCATTCTTTAATGTAACGAACTAGCTATCATTAAAATTAAAAATTTTCAAATTATAAGTTCCCATTTAACAGCAAAAAGAAAGCTGATCAGATATAGAACTTTGTAAGTTAATATGCCTTATTTTAATATAATGTGCTGGTTAATATTCACAGTTTAAATTCATTTTTTTTAAATTGATAATTATNTATTTTTATCTAATTTGTTCATTTTTTTTTTAATTAATAGTTTGTAACAAGTGAATACTTAAACTGTGATTGCTAAGTGTGTGCACAAGTGTTTTCGAGCGTGTGCCCGCTTTAATTCCGGATTGTGTGATATTTAGACGCCCCTTAAATGTGTGTCTCAGCGTGTGAGAATCTATCATACCTGCCGAAGTGTTATTACATTTTTGTATAGTATTTAATTTATGTATAATATTAAATTTTTAAAAGTAAAGAATACACTTCCTACGGTATGGAAGTTATATATATATATATATAATTAAATAAAAAAAAATACAGAAAAAAAACAAAAAAACTTAGCGAGTACTTCGCTTGATGGAGAAGCTGCCCAATGGCAGAACTCCTAAATCTCTATTTACAATACACAGGTTGTTTTGTTTTTTCTCTTCATATTATTTATTATTTTTTTTTTTTTATGAAGTGTTGGCAATAAGAAGGTCTCGGGGCCATTTCCTATTCAGGCGACGTGGTGGATTATCAGGATGGGAAATACTGGTTAGAGTTTGGGCTAAAGGATGCATGGAAAGGACAGAGTGGAATTTATTAAAACGGGTTGTAATGATGTCTTTAACTAAGGGCATTTTAAGGTCATTGTGGAGTAAGGAGTTTGCGACGTAATAGGGCGCAACAACTATGATTCTTAGGATTTTGGATTGAAAGGACTGTATTCTTTGGATGTTGAATGGTTTAGCAGTTCCCCACAGTTTGACTCCATAGGTCCAGATAGGTCTCAGTTACATCTCATAAATGGTAAGTTTGTTGGTCACAGTTAAGGTTGACTTACGGTTTAGTAGCTTGTAAAGTTATCCAAGTTTCCTATTTAGTTCCTGTCTTTTGATTTTGTATGTGTGGTCCATGGACCATCCTAACATGTTAGACGGGAGTCAAGATGAAAGCCTAGGTACCTGACGCAATCGGAAGTTGGGATAGGGATGTCATTAAAGTAAATTCTGCCAGGTTGTTTCTTCCTTAGTGTGAATGTAACATGACAGCATTTGCCTTCGTTGACCTTAATGCGCCAGCGCTGGCACCAACGCTGTATCCCCATCAGATGCCGTTGGAGATTTTGCTTGGCAGTAAGTGAGTCAGCATCGGTAGAAAGGATTGCTTAGTCATCTGCAAAGGTTGCTAGGAGTGTGTTAGGATGTGACGGGATATCGGCAGTGTACAGGATGGGGCCGAGCACAGTACCTTGTGGAACTCCCGCCTCCACTTGGTAATAGTTGGAGTATTCTAATCCTTGTCGGACCCTGAAGAATCGATCGGTTAGGTAGGAGCGAAGGATAAGGTAAAGGGTGCTTGGGAGGATGGATTTTAATTTGAACAGTAGTCCGCGATGCCACACCCTGTCAAATATTTTAATATATAATGAGATTTTATGAATAGGTAGGTAGGATCGGGTTTAGGGGCGATCAACCCTTAGATTATTACGCCCGATTTTATGAATATATANTATTATTGAAGTTTATCTTTACTCAATATTTTAATATATATATATATATATATATATAGTGTTGATTTACGTTTTTGTCCATTTTTTTAAATAATCGGCAATAAGAAATATCCGCGCTAGAGACACTTACAGTCGATGCACAATTTAAAAAATAAATATCAGATCAACAGACATAACCATTAAGGTATTAAACAATAAAATATACCAATATACATTTAAGAATAATGAATAGGTTAAAAAAATAATGCAAAAAAAATTACTTACCGATACCATGCAATAATCTTATTTCATTAAAATAAAAACCTTGAAGTTCGAAATTTAAGCCTTAGATATAAGTGTATCCTTTTTAAGCCAAATTAATCACCTCTAGTAATTAGTTTTACAAAGATATCAGTTGCTAATGTAAGAGAAAGAATGTGATACCGAAAAGTTTTTTTATTATTAGATGATTTCGGTCAAGGTTTATCCAAAAAAATACAAATTAAAAAAAAAAAGTAAATTATTATTGTATTCTCATGATACAATATCATGAGAATACAATAATAAGTTACAATATTATAATATAGAATTGTCATAATGTAATGTGATATCAAAAGTATGAATGTAGAAAGCTATGTAAGATAATTAAAAAACATGCAGACAACCACCTATTGAAAAAATAACTGAAAAAAAAAATATTTTAAAACAGTAATTGGCCAAACCTACCTATCGGACTTCCTATTCCTAAGTTCACATTTCCATGACTGAGAGAAAAATATAATTTTTGAGGACACCGTGGGTGATGGAATGGTGGAGGGGGGAGGTAAGAGGCGGAAGGTACAAAGGAATTAAAATGTTTAACAGGTTAATTTAGAAGGAGGGCTAATGGTTTTTAGAATGTTGAAAAGGTTTGAATAAGTTGAAGAAATGTATTCTATGTCCGTTCTGTCATTAACGGGATTGTGTTGTAAGTTAATGTGAACGGTTTCGGATAAAAGGCGTTTGTGTAGGGTTTAGTGGAAAGAATGGTTGTGTTCTCGAAGTCAAATGTGTGTTTTTCCTAAAAAACATGTTTAGTGAGGGCAGTTTTTATTAGTTTCTTCTTTATGTCATTTTTATGATTATTAATTCTACGGAAATGTTTTTTTTTTGTTTGTCCAATGTAAGAACCATGGCAATTAGGTGTGGAACAAGGAATTTTGTAGACGACATTAGTTCAGTTAAGAAAGAGGATGAGGTCTTTAAGGGTGGTGTAAATGGATTTTAGTTTGTTGCTAGTGGAAAAGCAAGCTTAAGGTTAGGGAAAGTTTTTCTGAGAGATTTCTTGATATTTTCAGAAAGTTTTGGAATATAAGGAAGAGAACGGAATATAAGGTCGTTATTTTGGGGGAGGGGGATAGTTGGAGAAATAGGAATAAAAAATTATTTTACAAGTTTTTTAATGGTGTGAATTTCCTATAATGTTTTAATGTTTTCCTTACCATTGGAAAGGAGGACGTCAGTGTAAGTTTAATATTTTTGCTATGGAATATCTTGTCAGTGAGAGTGAGTGATCTGTAGATAAGGTTTTGGCCACATTTATTTTTTTATGATGAGGGTGAGAGGAGTTTGAGGGAAGTAGACGACTTGAGTACGTGTGCTTGGTGAACCAGTCAGTGGAGATAGAGCCGTTGGTGTTACGGATAATAAGGGTGTCATGGAAGAGGAGTTGATAATCAGATTCAATTTCAATGGTAAATTTGAGACGAGGGAGGTATGAGTTAAATGCAGTAAGGATCTGGGGGATTTTTTCTGGATTGAGAATGAGGAAGAGGTCGTCAACATAATTTTTAGGGAAGAAAATGTCATTGTGACAGAGTGGAGGGATAGAGTCTAGAAGGTCGTTAAGGGTGATGTTTAAAATGTCGGGAGCAAGGTTATTTCCCATAGCTAGGCCGTTAATTTGGTTATAGTAATTACCTTGGTATAGGAGATAGCCGGACGTACGACATAGGGGAAGGGACTCAAGATATGTCGACCGGGATAGTGTAGTATGGTCTCGGATTGTATTCCAATTTTTATCAATAATTTGAAGGGGTTTGTCTATAGGTATATTAGTGAAGAGGGATTCGGTGTCTAAGGAGCAAAGAATGTATCCTTTAGGTATAATTTTTCTCTCAGTCGTGGAAATGTGAACTTAGGGACAGGACGTCCCCTCTCGTCTTTATGATAGGTAGGTTTAGTCAATAACTGTTTTAAAAATTCTTCAGTTATTTTTTCAATAGGTGGTTGTCTGCATGTTTTCAAATTCTCTTACATAGCTTTCTACATTCTTTTCTACATACTTTTGATATCACATTACATTATGGCAATTCTATATTACCATATTGTAAATTATTATTGTATTCTCATGACATTGTATTTCTACATCCCTGAAGATGGCTTACAATGTAAGCCGAAACGTCGGCTGATAATATTTTTTTTAAATACTCTTTATTTATCAAATTTGTATTTTTTTGGATGGACCTTGACCGAACCCCAACAAAAATCATCTAATAATAATATCTACGGTCAAAAATCTCTCCATTTGGAGTATTTTTTTAATACTGGAAGGCATATTTCATAAGAGAATAACATGAAATTTATTCGCATAATAAACGATTATTGGGGGGAATATTTTGTGGGTGTAGAAAATTTAGCAACTTTTCTCAGCTTTCAAAAAGATTATTATAAAGTTCGTCATGCAGGGTCTGCGTGAGCTAGAATTCCTGAGCATCGTAGTTGATGAATACCATATGGTATATGTATTTGAAAATTGAAATTAATAACTTGATTATAAATCAATAACTTGATTATTTATCAATAATATTAAGCCTACAGCAACGAAAAACATTTTTACTCGCATTTGAAATTCCCTCCCATTCGGCCGATTTCGCTCAATAACGAACTCGGCCTTTCGATTTGCAATAGTAACAAAATACCAAATCTAATTAAGAATAACAACTATATGCGGCTTCATGGTGGTGAAATTAAAATTTTCGTTTCAGGTTAAACCCCTACCTCAAATTTCGCTGCGTCTATATGCCTATATTTGATTAAATGTGGGAAATATATTAGTTTTCCATGTACTCCTGTGATACACACTTTTAAGTCTTAAAAACGACTTTATAAGAATATACAAATAAGTGCTGTCAAACAAAATCGCCTCTTAAGTAGAGAGGTTAAAGCGAAATTCTAGATTTAATTATAAAAATTCTATAAAACACAATTTACACCATTGAAAAGAAGAAATATCTGAGTAATTCGCAAAGTTTACTTAGTTTCAGGGAGATTGGCTATATTTTTTTATTGGAATGCGAATTTTATAAGTCTGTGCAATTTTATAAGAAAAAAATTTACCAAATCAAGTGATGTATATATATATATATATATATATACACATATATATGTGTGTGTATACACGTACATACATTATTTTATATTTATATTTTGCTGAGACTGTATCAGTTTCGTTTTAAAGGGTTGTATGTGAGCATAAAATTAAACCTAATTTCTATTGAGTTAGATACGAACCTTTTATAAATCCATAAGATGAAATATGTGAGATGTATGATATTAGCTGAGAGATGATACTGATAAGGCTGTCGTAGATAAAACTGCCGGCGCGATGCCCCTTCTCGGGAGCCAGGAAGTGGGGGATTACAGTCTCTTAGTGTTGGGGGGAGGGGGGGGCTGCCCCTTCCATTTCCTCAGACTTGGCCTAATTGTCCACTCAGCTCTCCGCTCCTTCAAGTGAGTGGGCGTTGGCAGACAAGAGAGCTGCACTACTCGCACCACTCCTCTAGAAGTGAGTGAGTCAGACGAGAAGATGTCAGAGAATGTCTAAGAACCACAATAGTTCTCTTCCAGTTCTCACCTTATCTTTTTCAGAATATGAATGTTCCATTAGTTATTCGAAAAGTGTATTTGCATAACAATTAATTATTATACATAAAAGTAGAGTATAACTTATATATTATATTAATATTGTTAACTTCATCCGTCTCACAGGCCCCATGAGTTTTCACATTTGCTCTAATCTTTTAAAAGTTTTGAAGATTTTGTGCCTGGGCGACAACTTCAGTTTATATCAACCTCATTTTTTCACCTCAGGAATAGTGAGCACGAGAAAAGTCACCCTAACGAATTTCTAAGATTTTTCAGCCTATAATATCACACCATGTGGCAATACGTCCCCTCTCGTCTTCACGGTAGCTCTGAAGATTGCTAGTAAAAATTCGCACTTTATTCAAATCATATTTTTTTAAATCAACCTTCACCGAATCCCAACAAAATTTTTTGACTGATTTTAAGAACAAAATTTTGATTGTTGAGTGGGCCCTCTTATTTTCATATATATATTTTTTTTCTTTTCCGCGCATTGATTGCTGAAGTTATTGGCGCTGTGACAAATAGTTTTATCCATAAATGCCATAGTATATACTGTATTCTTTCACAAAAAGCAGAATTATTTGAATGGAATCACTCTTATACTTCATTAGTGAATTAATTTATCGGCTAGATACGGTGTTCTTATCTCTGAGTCCACTGCACTCGAGTAGAATGTGATCTACAGTCACAACTTCTCCACAACGCGGGAAGGAAGGTCTTCTTCGACCCACCAAGTGGTGTCCATGTGCGGTTCTTGTGTGGTCAAATCTTGTAGACGTGTTAGGATAACTCGTTCTCTTCTTGTCAAGGATGTGTCACACAGTGGTGTATTGACTGCTTCTTCAATTAGTCTTAAATGAGATGTATTATGGTGCCATTTTTCCCAAATGGTCTTTTTAAGTCTGCGTTTTTCATCCAGTATTATAAATCGCTAAAGCAGCTTTCTTAGGTATACTACCAACCATTTCATTACCAGTAATGCCGGCATGGCCTGGAATCCGAAGGAGCGTGGTTTCTGCCCCCTTAAGAGCTAATTTTGTTATTGTGGATAGAATTTCTTTAATCAATGGATCTTTTGAATATTTGTTCTTAAGAGAAATTAAGGAGCTGTGGGAATCAGAGCACATGGGAATTTTTTTCTTTTAGTTATTTTTGAAAATAATTAGTGCCTCTAGTATTCCAAATAACTCTGCATTATACACACTAGTTTGTGATGGGAGTGTTACTAAAAAGCTTTTTCCTTAATAAATAACTTCGCATCCCGCACCTCATTCAGTTTTCAAACCATCTGTATAAATTATTTAATGGCCATTGTACTTTTCCATTGCTTCCCATTAGCGTTTCATTTATGTTCTATTGTACGTATTCTCTTTCCTATGTTTAGCAATAGTGAGGTCTACTCTCACATCTTTCAATTGACAAGAATATACTTAAGGTTGTTTTAGTTCTAAGGATGGTTTTATTTCTTCGTTTAATGAAGCCAATAATTCATTCACTCTTATTATGATCTTACGGGGTTTTGCCTGGTTTTAGAATGAGTAGGATGATAACAGATTTCCATTCATGAGGGTATGTATGGTTATTCCATAGCAAATTGAAAAGAGAAGTGAGTTCATTCCAACTTTTGGTGATCAATTGATATGTAATGCCATCTTCCCCTAGAACTGAGTTTCTATTAACAGAATTGATGGCTCGCTCAAGTTCGTCAATGGAAAAATATAGGTTATATGGTAATAAATTACTTCCTTCTTCTACAAAATTAAGAGGAATAGACATTTTTAATTTCTTTAGTAATCATTTGTGCTGAATCCTTTGATTGTACTATTTGCATATTTTTCCCATGATAGTTCCTTCGAAGTGCTTTTTAGTATTCGTTCAATAGCACTGGCTTTTTTAATGCTATTAAATTATCAGTCATTGGATATCGACGGAACCTATTCAGAGCTTCCTTTCGTTTTTTCTAGTCAATTGACATAGCAACAGTTGGAGATGAAATGGTGAGATCAATTGCATCAAGAGCTCCTAAACTGATTGTTAAGTGGGTGGGAGATCTGTCATTTAAGTATACAAGATTCAGTTCAGTTAGCAAATCGAGCTGCTGACCTCTAGGCGGGCTCTTCTTTGTTCCCCAGGCTAAGTGGTAGACATTAAAGTACCCATTATTAATAAGGGTTGTGGAAGATCTTGGACAATTAAAAAATTTTTCTTAGATTTTCAGTATAATAATTGTTTTTGGGGAGATATATGCATCAAATAGTTACTCTTAAATGGTATTCAAATTTTACTACTATACATTGCAAATCTGTTACTAAGTTTATATTTTTTTACACTTATATGACTTGTGATATATAAAGCAACACTCTCATGGTTGTCACCTCTTTCTGAAGGGCAATTAATATAGGATTGTGGGTCCTTATAAAAAATCTCTATTCATCAGTGTGAGTGTTAAAGCACTGCATGTTCCATTTTAAGAATCAACTGGACATATAAGTCACAATAGTTTAAATTTTGGATTAATTTAAACTGATTCTCTTCTGCTACATTTTTTTGAAGTACAAATGCCTTTTGAATGTTTTTTCTTTGTTGTTTCTTAAGTTTCATAGAGGGTTTCCTCATCTGTTTGGACATTTCCAACGCCGGGTGAGAAAACATTTCTTGAGAGTGTGCTTTATCAGAAAATTTTGAAGTATAGAATCAGATTCAGTAGGTATATGAGTTGTTTAAGATTTCGTATCTTTATTTATGATGAGAGTTTCTGAAATAGGATCAAAGGGTTTTGGGTAATTGGGAGGAAAATGTGAGATATTGGGCAGAGTGGATGATGAAAAGAATTACACCGGGGGTTTGCGAGTAAATTAAGGTGATGGGAGGGTGGAACGTAGATGTGCTAAATGACTAAAATTTTCAATGATTACTCGGTAATTGGACAAAGATGCTCGAGCTTTCCTTAATCGCTCTCCTAGACTAAATCCTTTAACCAATGCTGCAAATGTGCCACATTTGGCGTAGCTACAGCTGCTTACTATTACCTGAGTTTGCTTAAATGATATATCTTTATTTGTGAACCTAAGTTTCAGAATTTCCTTTTCAAGCTAAAAGCTCAAACATTCTTTTCATCGTGTCAAGTGGTCTCCTTTGCAGTTAATATAAATGTATGGCTTGGCATATTCTGTTCCATTGTGTGTTGTTCTTCCTCATTGCATATACTTTGTTCTGACCGACAGGGAGCAGCAGAATGCCCAAACTTTTGACACTTAAAGCACTGCCAAGAGGAAGGAACATATACACGTATTGTCTGAACAGTACAATAAAAGAGAATACTTATTAATTTAAGTAATAATTTAAATAATATACTAATAATTATTCAATTTTTAATAAAGTAATTTATTATAAAAATTTTACATCCTTTTAAGAAAAAGGATTAGAGTTCAATTGAATATTTTTGAATTATTGTTTACTGAAAAAAATTTAAATTAAAGAAAACCTTATGACTTTTCAGAGTGTAATCTAAAAATAAATAAAAGCTAATTGAAAATGAGCTTTACGACATAAAAGATTTTTTTAAATTAAATTTTAAAAAATTACATGTAGCCTTCATCAGACTGCAATATAAGTTATATTATATATTTGTGATGTTTTTATCAGATATTGTGATGTTATATAATATGTGTTTTTATACTTGGGTTGTATATTGTGATTAAAATTTATGTTTTATCTATCAGTATAGTGATTTAAAATGGCAATGTATACTATAAAAATGACTTATATTATATGATGAATCCAAATTCTAATGCATATTTAGATTTCTATAAATAAATATTCTATTATATTAATATTTTGCAATTTTTAACAGAGTTAGTTTTTCTTCAGTTAAGAAGGATTGGTTAAACATAGAAACAAAAAAAATTTTTAAATCGTGTAATGATAAAAACATTAATAATTTGATATGCAAGAAAATCAGCAAAAATAATTTTAACTGAAAATAATTGTACAAATTGTAAAAATTCACTATAGAAAAAATATTCAATAATAGTTCAGCTATTCAGTAAGAATAAATAAAATAAGAATTTAACTACTTTGACAGTCCTAATAACCATGGAGTTATGTCATTATTGTTAAAATAGTGATATTGGGCATCACTATCATGTGGTATTTAATGAAAAATAAATCATCTATGACAATAATTTGTGAATATGCTGTAGTCGAAGCAAAGAGAAGCTACATGAGCAGTAACAAAACCTAGATTAACCACAAGGAAGGTGATGCTGAGTCTTTGGTGAGATTTGAAAAGAATTGTTTAGCGCGAGTTGCCCAAACCATTAACTTGACTCTCTACTGCAACTAACTTATGTGATAAAAGCAGATGAAAGAAAAAAAATAATAAAAAAACATTATGACAATGCTGAACCATACACATATTTAGTGATTTGGCTAAAACTGAGAGAGCTTGGCTGAAAAGCAACCACATAGCACTGACCTCACCCATAAAACATATGTTTTATTCTTATCACAAATTCGGCTCTGTTTTTGCCCAGAAATCTCAGAATTTCTATAGGGAAGAAAAAATAATTTTCCAGAAAAGTGGAAAATGTTCAGGGATCAGATCAATGAGTTCATATACCAGTGATTAAAGTTTGATATTTTTGAAAAATGTGGAAAAATCCAAAATTACTTTTTCTACAACCCTAATATAACTTTAAATTATTGAAGTGTTTTCTTTCTCACTATACTTAAAACTATCTAAGTGCCTCTGACTGATGTAATTTAAAATAATAATAGATAACTATTTTATTTGGTTGTGGTATTTTATCCCACGTAAATTTCAAACAATTAATGAGAGGGAATAGAATATAAAAAACTATCTGTCCCAGCCAGGAATCGAACCTGGATCTCCTGCTATCCTGGCCGGCATGCTTAACCATTACACCACAAGGACGCGTTATTTATATTAACGCGTCCTGGTGGTGTAATGGTTAAGCACGCCGGCCCGGATAGCAGGAGATCCAGGTTCGATTCCTGGCTGGGACAGATAGTTTTTTATATTCTATTCCCTCTCATTAATTGTTTAATAATAGATAACATCTAATAATAAATATAATTTAAACAAACTATTTAACCAATAAAATTTTTTTTAAATGAATACATTATATAACGTGAAACTTCAAATATTTTTCTTAAAGTCTTATTAATAACAATTACTATACTTTTACAATTAGTTATCAATTTTACAACTCTATTTTTTCAAAAATAGTTTGTTACTAGATTTGATGATACCTAAATAAATATATATTTAACCTAGTCACAACTCATTGCAACTACAATGGGTTTTCACAAATTTTATAAATCTTTACCTAAAAGGTAGTTCAACTATTTTGGATAACTTCATGACTATAGAAAGTATTTTATCTGAAGAGAGAAGAGGTCTTGTTATTTTTTATTTTTTTTTCATAAGTGATAGAACACAGGAAAAAAAAAATATATATGCACAATGATATTAATACTAATTTAATTTAACAAGACCTTATTTAATGAATTAAGAATATATATTATAATAATATTTTATATAATACCAGAAGAAGTCCATCGTTGCTCATTTAGCTATACAAATGAAAATGCAGAAGGTGGGGGACCTGCCCAAGAAGTGATAAAAGCAAGAATCTGAGAAAAATATGGATGAGAGGAGAGAGATGAAGTCAACTTCTGCCAATCACTACTGTTTGCGTAAACTCCATCCCTTTTGAAAGAAATTCTCTGTCTCTCAGGAACAGGATATCCAGAGATTAAACATGCTGGGCTTGAATGAAGTGTTGCAGGATATAGTCCTCTTGAGTCTAATGGCAACATCTAAAAATTAAGAGAATTATTAATATTGCACCACCATCAATGCTTATGACATCCAAAAAGTAAAATACTAATAAAATTCAATCACTTACACATGCCTTAATTAATTAAGACACATAATGGTTGATGGTTAGTTGGCCGTCTCGAATATCATGAGACATGGTTGATGGTTAGTTGGCCGTCTCGAATATCATGAGACATGGTTGATGGTTAGTTGGCCGTCTCGAATATCATGTGAGAATGGTCGGGGTTTCGGCCAGGAAGAAAAAAATATACACCAAAATTTGGAGTAATATTTTTATTTATGCCAACGTTTCGGCTTAGCTAGAACATATTAATATGTTTTATTCCTAACCATAGTTAATATTCTTACATATCCTTTTTTTCTTGTTGTACAGATATTTCAATTTTTATGCATTACTGTTATTTGTGTGTATTGTCTTTTTAGCCCTGATGATGGCTTACTAGCCAAGCCGAAACGTTGGCATAAATAAAAATATTACTCCAAATTTTGGTGTATATTTTTTTCTTCCTGGCCGAAACCCCGACCATTCTCACATGATAAGACACATAATAGTATTAATAACATTTTGTAAATGAAGAAGCATTAATTTGTTAAAGTTAACTAAGAGTACAAGATTACATAAAATTAAGCTAATCCTATGAATAAAACAAAACAAAATAGGAGAGGATGTTATATTATTTTTGATTTTAATATTATTAGTATGTGAAATTATGGAGAGATACTGCTTGGTAGTGACCCTATTCTAGAAATCCAAGGCTTTGGATGAGCTTTGTTTCTTGACAAAAGCTTGACTGGGTGGAACTTGATCGCACAACACTAGGATTGAGAGACTCAAATCGATCCCCTCGGCCGACACGCATTAAAAAAAGATCTCTACCCCAAGATGGCTATCCCAGGTCCCCAAAATTACTAATCATAATTATTATTATTATCAATTATGTAATCACTTTCAGATATATGAAACATAATTTATAGTTTAAATTATAAAAATATTAAAGATTACCAAAATATTTTTTGGCCTCATATTTTCACTTTTTATTTCAAATTCTTGGGAAGACTACTCGCCCTTCCTCAGAGAGGAGGAGCTCTCGTCAAGGGCTCTCTCAATATAAAGGGCGAGCAGTCTACCCAAAAATTTAAAATACATTTTAAATGGAGATTTCTTGACCTAGGAGATTTATGTAAAGAATTTGAAAAAATCTATATAATTTTTCCTTTTTTTGTGCGTTCACTATGCCCATTTTCCCTCCTGTTGGCACACACACACACACTGCAGCTGTCTTGTTAACATGAATGTTGGTAATGCTTTAGCTTGATTTGTAGTGCCTGGTTTACAATTTAAGGGATTAGTTTCACTAACGAATATATAATTAATATACATATGGGAACCTGTCTTTAATTCTTTATTTTATATCCTAATGATGAGTGCATTTGCCAGGGGCCTGAAACTTTGGGCTAAACAAACAATGTTGTGTACATTGTAACAAGCACAGTCATATGATCAACTATTAGTTTTCCTATCTTTACATAATGCCCTATAGCAAATCAGCAATTCATAGAGTTTGTGGCAATGTGTGACCCTGAGATGACACTGGAAATAGATTCTTACAGGTATGTTCTTATGAGGTATTAGGAGACAGGCCTCAAGATGTCAGACTTGTTGAATGTTATGCAATGGGGCGTTCTAAATTGTGAGATATAATGAGTGTAGAGATTGCTAATAGTCTCCACAGTATATCCTCAAATGGAATGATGTCTGGTCGGTGGGTGGTTCTATCTACCAGATTTTGGCAATATCTTTTGCCATTTTAGTGAGGTTGAGGTCCAATAATATCCAAGTGGAAGTTATCAACTCATTGAATTCAGGGTGACTGTGCGTTATGTAAGTGATTTAATGTGGGCTGTAAAAACTGCTTTGGTAAGGCTTGTTTTCACAAAGTTAGGGCTGAGGTACTCCAGATAAGTTAATTAAAAATTGAGAAATCTTATTTTTCTTGAGGTCCTCAAAAACTTGTACTCTAGATAATGTAATAGAGATAATACTCTATATAGCCTGTATATACTTCGCCAGGCTTGTAGGCAATCCAATTTAATAAAATGGCTGATAAATGTCAGCTGTTGAATTCTGGGGAACCACCTCGTCTTTTGTCGAAACACACGAAAGAGAGGCTTGTGATCGGTTAAAATACTGAAGTACAAATCCTCAATTTTTGTAGGTATTTTACACTCTTAAATATCAATAACATCTCTCTATTGTTGTAGTAATAGAGAATTTAATAATTTTGCACACTCTGAGATACTCCACCAGACCAAATGAAAAAAGAACTGTCTTGGGAATATCTTTGACTATAGAAAATATCATACGTCCATAAAGTTTTGAGGAGAAACTCATAACCAAAGTTCATGGGCCTCGCACCAGTAGCTATTTGAAAGTCTACAGTTACCTGTCTTGTTGAGTTTGTTAAAATAATGTGTAAAAGTTGTCAATTTATCGGATTGTATTCTTCTGACTATAGAGGATTACCCTTGGTTTTATTATTGTGTAATGCTATTAAAGGTGGAGGTCCTTTAATTTAGAATTTAATATTTTTGCCTTGATCAGGAACTGCTGATATTGAAAGAAGCAATGAGGAAGTGGGAAAATGCCCAGTAGTTTTATGTCCTGTTATACTAAGCAGTAAGTGCCTTCTGCTGAAGCTTAATTGTCGGAATTAAGATTGGCAAATATATAAAGATTTAAAATTTTGGTCTCCCTCTAAACCCCTCTCTACCTAGAATAATTTCACACATTAACGAACTATCTAACTGAATTTGGAGAGCACAAACAGTCAAATTATATATTTGTATACTACTAAATACCTACTAAAAGTTTGGCATTTTCTGTTCTAATAATTAAACAATGTATATGGTTGTTAATTCTACTTACAGTTTCAATGTTCTGATCCATTGAAACAGATAAAACCCACTGTTTAATATCCTCTACTTCGTCAAGAGTCATGTGTTGCTTCAATGGTAAAGGAACATTTTGGGGGAAATCTGTTTTAGTCAGATCACTATAATCAATAGGAGTACCTCCTTCCTCCATAGATTCAAGCAAATCTAAACAATGATTAAAGAAAATAAAAGCATCAGGAGCCCACCCAGCTTCCTAAAATGTAAGACAAATTAATATTATTGAAGTTAGCAAATCATTCCTTTATAAAGACAAATAAAATGATATTAAAACATTTTTAATAGTACCTTTGCATCCATTCCAGCTTCAAAATAGGCCTTGTCAGCAGGAATTATATCAGAACTTCGTAGCATAGAGACTGAAATTTTGGCCGTAATAATTTCTAACCCACTTACACTTTTGGTAATATATCTGGAAAAACAGAAAATTAACTACAATTCCTATACCAAAAAAGAGGCACTTAGGAAAAATATTTTTTAACCAACCTCAAAGAATAATAATGCCCAATCAACATTATTTGTTCAAATTCTGCTTGAACTTGAGTTCCAGCATCAGGGCTTGTACTTAGAGATTCATTCTTTAAAAAAAAAAAAAAAAAAATTAATAAAATGTACATAAATATATGTATACACACACCCACACACATCTAATAAATAAATAAAACATATAATGGGTAGAGAATCTGTTGGGGTTGATATGAATTCCATTGAAATTCTTCATCACTATCCCATGCCAACAAGAATAGTTCTATCATTAAAAAGTAGGTGGAGGTATAGCTGAGGGTTTGTCACTTTTTTTCATTCTGGGCTGGTTTTTTAATCCTTTTTTTTATTCAGTCAAAAAGAGGTAATTTACTTAGTTAGACCTTGGTATAAACTGATGAGTGGTAGGTTGGATTGAGTGGGTGGCAGTAAGGAGTTTATCATATTTTTTAAATTGTTGAATGAAAAATAATAATAAGGGTTAATGCAGGTACAGAGCTTTGTTCCACTGGGTAATCACTATAAGAGAAGAAATATTTATATAGCAATTAGATGATTTTAGTTGGGGTTCGGTCAAGTTAGATCCAAAAAAAATACAAATTTAAAAAAAAAAGAAGAAGAAAAAAGAAAGATGCCTGCTTCCTAAATAAAAAAATACTTCAAATGGAGAGTTTTTTTACCGTAGGTATTATTATTAGATGATTTTTGTTGGGGTTTGGTCAAGGTAGATCCAAAAAAATACAAATTAAAAAAAAAGTGTATTTTTTTAAAAGATTATCTGCCAATTTTTTGGCTTACATTGTAAGCCATCTTCAGGGCTGTAGAAATACAATATCATGAGAATACAATAATAACTGACAATATTATAAAACAGAATTACCATAATGTAATGTGATATCAAAAGTATGAATGTAGAAAGCTATGTAAGAGATGGTTATGCACTCGAAGTCAAATGTGTGTTCTTCATGAAAAACATGTTTAGTGAGGGCAGTTTTTATTAGTTTATTCATTATGTCATTTTTATGGTTATTGATTCTACGGGAAATAGGGTTTTTTGTTTCTCCAATGTAAGAACCATGGCAATTAGGTGAGGAACAGGGAATTTTGTAGACGACATTAGTTCTTTTAGGAAGGGGGATGGGGTCTTTGAGGATGGTGTAAATGGATTTTAGTTTGTTGTCAGTGGAAAAAGAAAGCTTAAGGTTAGGGAAAGTTTTTCTGAGAGATTTCTTTATATTTTCAGAAAGTTTCGGAATAAAAGGAAGAGAACGGAAAACGAGGTCATTATTTTGGGGGAGGGGGTAGTGGGAGAAGTGGAAATAAAAAATTATTTTACAAGTTTTTTAATGGTGTGAGTAGGAAAACCATTGGACAAGAGGATGTCAGTAACACGTTTAATATTTTTGCTGTGGCATATCTTGTCAGAGAGAGTGAGTGATCTGTAGTTGAGGGTGAGATGAGTTAAAGTGGAGTAGACGACTTGAGTACGTGTGCTTGGTGAACCAGTCAGTGGAGATAGAGCCATTGGTGTTATGGATAATAAGGGTGTCAAGGAAGGGGAGTTGATAATCAGATTAAATTTCAATGGTAAATTTGAGACGAGGGTGGTATGAGTTAAATGCAGTAAGGATCTGAGGGAATTTTTGTGGATTGAAAATGAGAAAGAGGTCATCAACATAATTTTTAAGAAAGAAAATGTTGTTGTGAAAGGGTGGAAGGATAGATTATATCTGAAGTATAGAAGGGAGGTGAAGGAGCAATTCAATGCGAGGGTTGATCTGCCATAAGAGAGGTAGAATTGGAGGGTATAGCTCTGAACACATAAATTTGACCAAATAAGTTGGTGTACAAGATGGTAGATCCAACCCGCACCCCCCCCCCAATCTAATAATAATATCTACGGTTAAAAAACTCTCCATTTAAAAAAAATTTAATAATTATACAAAAAGTATGAGAGTTATAATCAGAAAAAATTGTTACAATATGGTAAAGTATTAGAAGATATTTCTAAATTATTTAATTAGGAGAATAATGTTATATTATTTTATAAACAGTATTTGTCTTGTGTATAAGATATTTTTGATTAAATTATTATAAAATATAGACAAGATTAGTGCTTTAGCAAATGAAATACTATTAGTGATTGTTAAAATTTATTTTCACATGAAATAAAATCACATGAATGAAAACAGTTTACAAATAATTTGATTATGAGCAATTTAAATTGTTATGATTTATTTGAACATTTCCAATTACAGGATTGGGACAAAAATAAAACTAAGAGAACAAACAAATTATAGCACAATGTGCATGTCAAAATAGAACGAATGTTTAGTTTAGCTGTTAGAGTAATTTAAAACTATTGAACATTAATTTATCCCCTTTGACTGATTGCATCAAGCTTATATTTACAAAAGAATGATGAAGTGCTTCAATTCTTTCTCATAAACTTTACATAATTGACTCATCCTAATGAGCTCAAACTTTAGGAGTTATGTACACATCACTGTAGTGGGTTTGTAAAATTTCTGTTTCACTAGAGGCTATCTCCCCAGAATTTCTGCTGCACAGATTATAGTAAAGCCAAAAAAGAAAATGTGGATAGCATGAATAACTTTTGACCTATCTATCTCTTACCACTGCCTGGAAAATTGCTTGAAAAGCTAATATTGTGCTGACTAATACACCACCTGGTAAAGAATAATTTATTTAATAAGTGGCAAACAGGATTTATTCCTCATAAATAAATAATAGAAGAGGTAGAAAAATAATGATTTAATCACCTTCAACTTGAATAAGTGTGAAGGGTTTTATTAGTTGAAGGCTCACCTGAGGCTGGCTGGTGGAGGAATACTCTACAAACCCAGAAAAATTCAGAACTTAAAGAATATAATTATTTACAACTTTACTTATAAGTCCTATTTTTCAGACCAGAAAGCTACTCAGCCAAAAAAATTCAGAGAACACTTGCAAATTCTTTGCGAACTTCAAAGATACTTAAGATACTTACAAGAGGATGTCCTCAAGGACCTTGTTTGGGCTATTGGAACATAATTGAATCACATTCAATCCTTATCTATGGAAGTAGAAGTTATAACCTTTATAAAAAGGGTATCTTGAGAACACATATCTGAACATATTTGGGACAGATGAGAATTGAACTGGTTAAGAAAAAGAAATAACCTTCGTTAATGTAAGAGATGTTAATTTTGTTTAGCCAAAAACATGATGTGACAATAGTAGTGCAACAAATTGTCGTGATATGAAATTAGATAAAACCCCTACTGAAACTTATCATTTATTAAAAGAAGTTTATGGTGATGAATGTTTATCATGTGTGCTAGTTTTTGAGAGGTTCAAGCAATTCCAAGAAGGTCGAGAAGACTTTTGAGATGATGACCCCCGGGTCGCCCTTTATGTCCAAAACGGATCAAAATATTGAAAAGGTCAGTCATCTGGTTTGATCTGACCATTGGTTAACAATTCGTAAGATTGCTGAAACTGTTGGGATGGACAAAGAATGCAAACTATTACAGGCAAATTTTTCATAACCAGGTACCTAAAATTCTCAGAATCAAACAAAAAGAAGCTCGTAAAAAAGTGTGTTCTGACACTTTAGATACCATTACAATTAACCCAAACTTCTTGGAAAGAGTCATAACATGATAAGAATCTTGATTTTTCACTTATGACCCCCGAAACATTGGAAGTGTCCAACCTCACTGAAAGCTAAAAAAGCTCGTATGAGCAAATCGAAATTCAAAGTGATGATGATCATTTTTTTCGACATTAATGGGATTGTGTATCTTCACTGGGTTCCTGAAGGTCAAACTATTAATCATCAATACTACCCCATGAGGGGCTTGCTCAACTCTGTGAAAGAGTAAGGAAAAACGACCCGAATTGGAGGCAAGTCTTGGGTTTTCCATCAAGACAATGCGCCTACTCACGATGCATTGTCTGTCAAGATGTTTCTAGCAAAGTACAACATCCCACTTTTAGACCATCCTCCTTATTTGCCTGACCTGGCACCATATGACTTTTATATGTTCCCCAAGGTCAAATCCGCATTAAAAAGAACAAGATTTCAATCCGTTGAAGCTGTGAAAGAAAAAGCAGCTCACATTATACAGGAGCTCACAGAACAAGACTTCAAGCACTGTTTTAAACAATGAAAAATTTGCATGCAGAACTGTAAGAATAGAAGAGAGGTGTATATTGAAGGTGAAAAAATGTAATGTGTGTTAATTTTAAATAAAATATTTTGCAGCAATAGTTTTCTTATTTAATAGCCACACCTTATACTGCAAAAGTTCGTAATAAGAAAAGGCAATAGCTCACTCTGCTAAGAACTGAGACTGATATACTCAGATGTTATTGAGTTAACACTTACATATGCAGTTCCAATTTGGCACAATACAACAGTCAAGAAAGATAACCAGATGAAACTCAAGCGTATTCAGGGACTTATTGCCCTCAGGGTAATCAGAGAATTCAGAACTGCCCCAAATGAAGGAGTATTCATTCACGCAAGCATTCTGTAAATTATTTTAAAGTTTGAAAGTACTACCAATTGCTGGAAGATATAGGCAAATAACTGTGGAAGAGGCCGTAGTGTATATGGCAATGATACCAGGCATATGTGAACTATCAACCAATGGAGATTACATTTCTGAAGTATACACTGATAGAAACGAAATTAAAGAAGAAATAAGTGCAGCCTTTGTGGCTTTTAGGGATAGAGAGATCACCCAGGGGAAGTATCACCTCGATTCCTGGTGCTGTAACAAACAAGAGAAGAAATTTGTGTGCTAAGTTTTATCCTTTTGGCAACAAGAAGGAAGAGTTATAGATGCTTTATCTTAAAAATCAGCAAAAACACTTGCCAATTTATTGAGAGAATAAGAAGAGTTCTTTGCTTCCAGAGTATTAGTTTCCATGTCATGCTTAAGTGAGTGAGCACATAATAAGGGCCTATGGTAAAGAAGAAGCCATCTATTCTCTGAATAGGCAGCAGAAGATCCCCCTCTTTAGCATTGTATTCAATGATGATATGAATATATATATTGCTTGTAATATACTATGTGGAACATATACTCTTTTCTATGAATTAGCAGTCTTCTCTTAGGGTTACTATGAGACTGAAAAAAAAAAAACACCTAAAAAGACACACACAAAATACTATGAACAATAGATACATTTAAAATTATTATAATCATACCAAATTGAAGAACATGTCTCGAAGCTTTATCCATAAATCAAATGACTCTTTTGAACGATGAATTGAGATCATGTCCAGAGCAATACGACGGTATATATTGTAATTCTGAGGAATCGCAGATGGCTTATATTCATTGTACAATTCAAGTGCTCTCCAAGTATTACCAGACTAGAAATGAAAATTATTATTTTTAGGATCAGTTCTGTCTTTAAAAAAAAAAGTATTTATTTTTATTTGCTATGGATGTTTTAATAAAATTTATTTTCATAACTCAACAACAGATATATTAATAACTGCATAATAAGATACATAAATGTTTAATGTATTAATTCAATGCTTTAATAGTAATAAAATGTGTTCATGTGTGAAAAAAAAAGTAACAAACAATAAATGAACATAATGGAAGACATGCTAAAAACACTCTAAGCTCAATTTTCAAATAATTTTTATAATAAAATAAAATAGTACTAATTAGTAGAAGTAGAGAAATTAGAGATTCTTATAATTAAATATAATATTATAGTACA
>KZ807425.1:79887-97679 GCA_000696205.2 Oncopeltus fasciatus
TTATTTTTTTTTTTTTTTTTTTTATTGTCTAGTAAGTTTGTTCAGATTTCTACACAGTGATAATACATGTGTATGTATAAACACCGGCATACATACACAATGACATAAAGTTTTATTTTATTCGTATTTGGTACAGCTTTTCAGTTTATTTAAATATATTCAAAGTCCTCTGTTTTGCTAAATTTTTTCGTAAAGGGATACCTCACGTAGGAAGATGAAAACTTTCTCCAGGAATGGGCTTTTGTCTTCCAGTATTGTTTTCATAGTTGTTGGTATTCCCATTTGGTTCAATTTCGCTTTATATTTCTTACAGGTGGTGAAGATATGCTCTATGCTGATGGGTCATTCTGATGGATCCTATAAGTGTATTAAAAGAGGAGGTTTCTCCACTCGCCATTCCATGAGAGCAGTCAGTCTGACAGGTGCTCCCAAGTGTGTCCTCTATTTGTGATAGTAGTATAAAATGATCATCATCACTTAGAATTTTGATTTGCTCATTTGAGCTTTTTTAGCTTTCGGTCAGGTTGGACACTTCCAATGCATGGATTGACGTTTTGTTTCGAGGGTCATAAGTGAAAAACCAAGATTCTTATCTTGTTATGACTCTTTCCATGAAGTTCGGGTCAATTGTAATGGCATCTAAAGTGTCAGAACACACTTTTTTTACGAGCTTCTTTTTGTTCGATCCTGAGAATTTTAGGTACCTGGTTATGAAAAATTTGCATTCTTTGTCCATCCCAACAGTTTCAGCAATCTTACGAATTGTTAACCAATGGTCAGATCAAACCAGATGACTGACCTTTTCAATATTTTGATCCGTTTTGGACATGAAGGGTGACCCGGGGGTCATCATCTCAAACGTCTTCTCGGCCTTCTTGGAATTGCTTGAAACTCTCAATAACTAGCACACATGATAAACATTCATCGCCATAAACTTCTTTTAATAAACGATAAGTTTCAGTATGGGATTTATCCCTTAATTTAACCCTTAATTTTACCCTTATTTAATAGCCACACCTCCTAAGCAGCAGATATTTTTAAATCACAGGGGTTATCAGAGTCATACCTAATTTGAATGTCAGGTCATCAAACTGAGGTAATTTTAAATTATGACCACTGCATCACTCTATGTGTACTACATACTTAAACACTTCAAAATAATATTCTGAACTGCTCAAAAAAAAAAAAAAAAAAAAAAAAAAAAATTAATAAAATGTACATAGCTTTTGAACCAAAAAAAAATCCGACAGGAAAAATGTAACGAAAAAATCCCTCCGGCCAGTTTTTCTTCTATTGGAAATGAAAGAAGTAAAAGGAAAAACAACAACTACAAATAACACAAAAAAATACATATACTTTAAATATGAGTATGGGGAAGAGACATAGGTAAACATATAGTGAAAACATTCTGTTATTTTAGTAAATTGATAGCTTGTTATAATTTAACCATTGCCTTAAAAAGTAAAAGTATTTGTTTATGATTTTCTATCTAGAATTCAAGTTGGCTTTTAAAAACAAATAATATTCAATTGAGAAATTAAACTAAGGGAGAGCTTCGCATACTTAATTGATTTTTAATCTTGAGCGTTTCGGACTGTGTGAAGTTCATATCCAGCCAAAATAAGGCACTTTGCATGATGCCTGTGTGACCTACGTCACGTTTCCAAAAGCCTGTCTCTTAATGCCCACGACACTAATCACAAATCCCCATGATTCATTCCAGTGGATATGTAGGAGCCAATGGCTAATTCCATAAATACGGAGAGGACGATTAAGGGAAAGTTAATATGCTGTGACTGGCTCTAGGACCACCTGAGAGGTGCTCAACCCTCCTAGTTCATTCTTAAATATCTTCTTTATATTTATAGAATAAGAAGTAAGGTTATTAAACATTACTTCAACTGTAAAAATATAATTTTCTTCTTATAATGACGAAGATCTCGTTACCTTAACCCATTTCAGCCATTCACAAACATATTCAACTATGTTAAAATATACTTAAATAACTAATTTAGTATTTTTTTAAAATTTTGTGAGCTATAAAAACCAACATGCACCTATCCTTAACCACTCCAAGGAAGAATTAGTGAATAATTGATATTTCGGCCTAAAACAGCACTTTCATATTATTCATTCTTTTATTTCTTAGTAATATTGTATTTTCTAACGTNTAATTTGAATGAAATTATTTTAAAATTTGAGTTTAATTCATATAATATTCAATTTTTTAATAATAAAAGACTATTTAAATTTTAAATACTATTTTGTAATAATTCAATTTTTAATGGACCAAAAGAAGCAAATTTTAGTTAAATCACTATAATCTATTTAATCTTTAAGTTCTTCACAACTTTAAAATTTGGCCTTCAGCATTATATTCTGCAAAATAATTAGTTTATATTTTAAAACATTAAATTTTGAAAAAAAAAAGTTCAGAAAAATTGTACAGCACGTTTTAATACAACCATCTTATCCATTGATTTGTTTCTCAGAAACAGTCATCAGATAGATAGTAATATGTATTGTTAAGATTTTTTTAACTCGATTAAAATAGCTTTGGTTGAGAATTTCTTGTTCATTCACACATTCTTTAATTAGTCATCTAAAAGCCTCTTTCCAATAGATATATTATCTGAGTGTGAGGCATAAAACCATTCAGTTATCATTTCATTTTAGTAAGTACAGCAATGAGGTTGATAGTAAGAAGCAATTTTCAAAACATTTATACTAATGCACACAAAATCTCCACAGAAAACATAGAAGTAAGGACTATTCAAATGTATATGGCTTTGAGTACAAGTGTGTGTGTGTGTACATGCGCATGCACAACATTCACGTGTAAATCTAATAGTTAGGATTTATTGAAATGAAACAATATAATTAATATAGTCTAGTTTATAATATTAGTGCAAAATAACTTTCAATCAGAAAGTAGTTTCACAAACTATAATGCAAGATTCAAAATTACAATTACTTTAATAAGGTGAGCAGCATATAGAGCTACATATTTATTCAGAATAGCTGGTCCATGCTGGGAAGCCATATCCACAGCCTTCTGCCAATGACCCTGCTCACAAAGTAAGTCTAATCCAGAAATAAGGTCAACATCAGCAAGCTGGTCAGCACGTCCTCCTGTCCTCAAAGATTCTTTCTGCCGACTTTCAACATAACTTATATATCTGCAGAAAAATTTAAATATTAATTCTATTTAATATTTTTAAATAATTAAATCAAAACTAGCAATTAAAAAAGTAGTCTATGGAATCACTACCCTAGATTGGATTGGAGTAAAACTGGAGATGGTAATTGTAAAATTAAATTCTGTATTTGTTCTACTGCAAATAGTGTACTGAGAGGAAGGTAGAGAGAACAAATGGTGAGGGGTGAGTGTAAGTAGGCGGTAACCGCTACAGCTTGCACAATGGTTTCAAGGGTTACATTTGTGTATGCAACATCCTAATATATCATGATGCATACTCTGCAACATGCTACTTAACCCCCGGCATAAACTTTTCAAACAGTATTATATCGGCATTATTGGAAATTATAAGTTGGTTTAAAATTTGTTTCTTAAACAGATGATTTGGCTTCCTATGTCACTTATTAGTACCTCTTAATCAGATTTATGTAACCAGACTCTCACCAAGTTGAGATCAATAATAAATTAACAAAGCTGTCTCTATCATTGCTTCTAGTAGTAGGCAGACTGAAGTGAGACCTCTTTTCCCCCATTTTATAACCTATTAACACTTTCATCTTGATATTTATAATAATGAATATGTAATTAATTTCTCAATTTAGACTATTGATCCCCTACTCCTTGGCTGATATCAGTCATTAATGAATTTCTGCAACAATTTGTAAAAAAAAAAAAGAGCTCAAATACTGAATTTGTTTCCTATGATTCAATAAGAGGGAGCTGCCCAAATATTTTCTTTAGCAAGAAATTTTATAAAAAGGTTATGTTTCCATCTATGAACTGTTGAAACAAAATTAAATCGAGCCATTTCGTTGGCCAACGAGTATTCTGCTGGAGAAATTAGCCTAGGGCCAGAACCCTGACTAGTTTCTCTATCTTTATAATATGACATTTTACCCTATTATGTTTTAAAATTTTTGTAGTATCCATAGTAATAATGATATAGAAAATTATTCAATTCAATCTTTCCCTACCCCCCTGTCTCCCTCTGACAGATTTCAGCCGTTGTAATCAAGAAGCTTAAATAGAAAAATCTTATTTTAAAAATGATAGATGCAAAAATGAGTGAAGACAAATAGATAGATAGATTAAAATATTGCATTTATATAATAAACCATTTTTTAGCTTTTCCTGAGCATGATTGGTGAAGAATTGAAGAGATTTTTCAAAAGCTGTGTTATGGGACAAACAAAAATAGCTTGATATCTTTACAGGGAATTAAAAATCTAGAAAATAAAAGGACAATTTTTTTGAGGGAGTATCTATTGGGTCATAAACAAATCACCTACAAGAAATATGATGCTTAACAAACAACAAATTTCATACATTTTACAATAACTTGCTAATAACAAAAACTGTGTTTCTATGGATTTAAATATGAAAATTTTAAATAAATTACTATAAAAAAAGAAAATCACTGAATTTAAAACAAGTTATTTTAAATAATCTAAAGGGTTATTATGACTACCAATGAATGAAGAACTATCATACATACCTTCTATTATCCATTTTGCTAATGCTTAGTGGTAAATACAGCAGTAGTAAAAAGTGGAACTTTCCACAGATTTAGGGGTACCCAAAAAAAAATGAAATACATGAAACCTTATCTCTGTGTTGAAAGAAACTCTCTTTATTAGAGACTTGGCATAGACTACCATCTTGGGGTCATTCTTAATAATTATTTTGATGGATTTTTAAGAAGAAGCCTACAAAGCAACTATTGTCTTGCGCGTTTAGCAGTAGGAGCTTGCTGGTAAGGGGTGTATTATCATTCTTATATAGTATTCCTCCATGAATTTAATATTTAAAGTTTAATCTGATAGAGAAACTTGAATAAATTAAAAATACTCATAAAGCTCATGAATTCTGTTCATAAGATAAAATTGACATAATAAAAAGGAGAGAATTTTNCGATAAGGAGAAATTTCAGAAGAACATAACTACCATCCTTCTTACGATAGGTAGTTGAAAAACAAAATTAGTCAAAGGTTGTATCTTAGGCAATGGCTGTTAGCTTAACTAAAGGACATTCCTCAAATTTCCCCCCCCCCCCCACAATTGGGATGTTCCAAAGGCATCACTGTACATGTATAATATAATGACAGCCAAAGACAAATCTAGTAAATTGTAACATAAAACTTGCTCAGAATTAGTTGAAGTTTAGTCAACAAAATAAATACCATAGTATTATAAAGACCATAGTCTAACCTGGGTTCAAGTTCTTTAGCAACCTTCAGAGCTTTTTGCCATTCCTCTGTGATTATGAATGTATCAATAGCTTCTTTAATCATATCAGCACTAAGATATAGCTGAGCTGCAACATTGAACTGTTTTTGCTCAATAAGTCGACCACCTTAAAAATCAACAATATTTTTTATGAAGTATTATAAACACTATGGAAAATATACTTCAAAAATTCTCAATGATGATTAAAACTAAATATGAAAAGCATAAATTTACTGTGTTAAACCAATTATACCAGGGTAATTCAAATTATATGGGTAATTACGTATCAGGATAAGATCTTGGACGACTAGAAGAAAGTTCATTTTACATATGTGAGAGGTCTTAAGTCTCCAGATAGTCATACTTGTGCCTGGAGTAGGTCAGAAAAGCTATTCACTCAATTTTTTGTGAGATCAAGAGTTCCATCAGCGATCATATTCTCTTATGCACGATAATGCATGGCCTCACAAGGAATCATACCCAGATGAGTGGGAATATTGTGCCTGACATGGTCTCCGTACAGCCCTGACCCAAACCCTGATGAGCATGTGCAAGAAGCATCTGTGACCCAACATCTGGAAAATGTTGTATTGAAGAAATGGGAGAATATCCCACAAGAGTCTATACATGACGTCTTTCAGTCTGTGCCTCAGAAGTTAAATGTCATCATCCATACCAGTGGTGCGAGACCCACAATTAAGAAGTACAATATATTTTTGCTTTTGACTTATGGTTCTTATAAGTTAATAATATAGTAAATGTTTATGTTTTAGGATTGCCAATAAAAACAATAATTTTTCATAGAGGGAATCAATTACTTCTTAAACTGTTTCAGACACACTTCCATCACATCTTTTACAGCTAAATCAAACGACAATGCTACCAGGAAATACCTCTGTCCCTGAAGAATATAGAGGCCCTGAATGTCAATTCAAAGAAACTGCTCAGCACAAAGTTTTTGAGATGGCTAAGAACAATGCTTTTATTTAATTAGACAGCAACCAAACAACAAATTTCCAACTAAGGTATTAATATTAGATGAATAGAAAAAATTATTATACTAAATTTAGTTATCAATTCGATTTTTCTTTAAGCTAATATATTCTTTTTGTTCAATTTTTTCTCCCATAAAGGGGAACTGCTATTTCTTGATGGAGATTCATTTTTTTCTGGTTCAAAAACCAGGAGCCAGAAGATGGTGTATTAACACCAAAACCAGATGCTAAAAAAAATTATTTGAACCGGAAAGACTATATCCCTTTCATCCCTAAAGTGATCAATATCCTGTAACCTCTAGAAGAGAAAGAAATATTCAGTTAACCAGGGAGTTCCCGTTATGCAACATGTAACAGGCGCGTATTGTTTCACTAGGACATGTCAATACGTCATGCCCGGAGATGTGAATACAACCTCAAAAATTATGCAATTTTTGAGGAAGTATTCATATGTCCTACTGTGCCCGATATTGTTTACACCTGACGCATTTATACGTCTTGCCCGGTTAACAGGTCTGAATAGTAAATTACAAAAGAGAAGAGTGAGAAGACAAAAACTTTCAAAGGAAAGTTCAAATATAAAAAATAGATCTCTATAATCAATTTTTTTTTTCACTAATAAAAAAAACAAAACATATGTGTCATGTCTGGTATAGCAGGTTATTGTAACAAATTACCGGTAAATAACCCCTACTGACTTGACCCTAAGTGGTTCAAAATAAGGTTAAAAAAAAAACATTGCAAAAATGATCAATCGACTTCATAAAGTTTGTTAAAAAAAGTTGTCTTCGATAAAGAAATTTTTTTTAATACTTCTGTACATTATAAGGGCCAGATTCCAAGTGCGCCTAAAAAAATTAAAAGCTCATAAGGAACAATTTGTAAACATGAAACTGAATGGAATAAGCACATGGGTGACAAGCAAAGAGATAATTTATAAGTCTGTACAGTCTGACTATATGAATAGATCCGGAAGACATTAAATTGAAATAAGGAGGAAGACAGTACAATAAAGAACAAATGAAAGGATACTTTATAAAAAGACAAGTCAAATTGTATTTTAAAATTAAATAGCTGGATTGAAGAGCCCCAGATAACAATACTTAAGATGATATGAAAAAAAAAAAAAAAAAAAAAGTAAATCTTATACATTCAAAAAAGGTTTGAGTAATCAAAAATGAGTAAGCTTAAGAATACTAAATGTAGAATACCTATTAAAATATATTTATACAACACAGACAAAATTAAAATAATCCATTAATAATAGAGCTAAAGAAACATATTAATTATCTAATCAAGATCATATAAAACATATTTTAAATATATAACTTGCCCAAAACTTTTATTACTTCATAAGCATCTTCTCCATCCAAATAATTATTAGTTAGACGAGCTGCTTCAGTCAATGCTTTAATGATTAAATGAGGGTCAGAACAATTTGAAGAATTTACCTATAATATAAAGTTAAGTTTTATTAATAAAAACAAAACACCTCTTAGAAAGTTTTTTTCATTTCATCATAATCATATGACACCTTTGAAAATGAAAATATTCTTACTTTAAATATTTTTAAAAAATTAACTACTAATTAAATTTAACTACTTTTAATTAAAAAAAAGAAAATTGTTTGATGATGGGAAATTACAGATAAGCATCCCTCGAATAACAATGGGTTGTTATTGGACCATTTTTTTAAGGAAGAAAAGCTCCTACAAAAGTAGAGAAGTTAATATTTATGAAATAGTTATGAAAGCATAGTGTATCATCAATTGAGTCTCAATGATCTCATTGATAATTTATTATAAATATGATTATTTACGACATTAGAAAAGAGAGGATGGCCTGAGATCTTCATTGATTAGCTAATGTAGGATGTTGATAGGTAGATAAGGAACTGAAGACACACAAATGTAATTGTGTATAAAAAAATTAGTATTAAAAGGAAATGAAGTGCGAAAGAACTGGAAAAGACTGCAGATCTTAAATAATATTTTATGAGAAATTTGACAAATATCACAAGTAAATGTATAGGATAATTAAAAGATTATTTTATGGGAACAAAAAAATACGATAAGGAGAAATTTCAGAAGAACATAACTACCATCCTTCTTACGATAGGTAGTTGAAAAACAAAATTAGTCAAAGGTTGTATCTTAGGCAATGGCTGTTAGCTTAACTAAAGGACATTCCTCAAATTTCACCCCCCCCCCCACAATTGGGATGTTCCAAAGGCATCACTGTACATGTATAATATAATGACAGCCAAAGACAAATCTAGTAATCTTTCAGTTATTATTATTCTTTCAGTGGGTTTACTGATGAGATTGGTAAATAGCTAAGTTATAAACTTAATTAAATAATCATTTACTTTATTAGTGAATTCCTTGCTTCTAAATTTGGCCTAATGGAAAGCCCTTGTTCCAGGACAATTTTGGATAGTGACATTTCTTTTCTTCCAAAACTAAGTACTGAAAGAAGTAACTTGGTACAACGAAAGCAATGATCAATGATGTCCTAAAAATCCAGCTGGATTTGATTTAGGTCTTCAAGCAAAATTCTTGGAACTCTGGACACAATGCTGGTGATTTGGTCTTAATGCTGGTGACAATATCTTACTAGTTTGTATTCTCCAATCAGAAAAATGTGGAGTCTTAACATTTTTTTTTACTTTTTTACAACATTTTTACTTAAATTTGCAGAGTCTGTTGCCTTATTCATCTTCTCCTATCTGGGTTTGATTTGTAAATAAATTTGTTTTAATTTTGCTATTCACAAAGCTAACTGTACATTTGTATTCTTCAAGTTCTGTAACTATTTCAGAGCCATATGGCTGGCTATAGCAACAAACTCATTACTCTCCATACATCTAAATAAATTACACTAAAAGGATCATACAATGTCAAAGAATTTCAGATTAGTTGTTATTAAATATTTTGAGCTATCACTAAGGAAATTCAAATTATGTTTGTGTCAAACAAGAATTTATCCTTAAACTTTAAAAATTTAAATTTAAACTTTGGATCCCTACAGGTATAAACTCATGACACAACTATCATCATGGCAATGGTTGATATAAATTCTATTATCACTACCAAAACCTTGATACTATCAAAACCACCTTGATAGGAATTAGATGCCTAATCTACACGGCATGATTTCCATTCTTTTGTTGTTCTCCTTCCTTTAATATGATAATCCTAAGTAATAAAATCAATCCTAATCAGGGGCCACTAGGCTAATCTAATCCCACTTCCATTGCTTAGGATGTTCGGAAGGATTTCAGTCTATAAATTTAAAATTAAATACATTGAGTTTATTGAGCATTATATAACTTAAAGCCCTGCTTTCCAAGTTTCTAATAATCCTCTCTTCCTAAATATTTTGTTCCTCAAAACAGTATTTTAAAACCCTTAACAAACAAAATTTGAATACTCTGGTATTAACACAAGTTTCAGGCCTCCTTTATTTAAATAATGGCATACATTCTGGTCTTAAACTAGAATCCATATTTTCTAACCCCATCAAATGTATTAATTAATGTAATTCTTCTATGCATTTATCTGTGACATTTGTTACATCACTAAATGCAACTCGGCTATCACAACTGAGCTTTCTACTACAACAATGACATGAAGGCAGACATTTTCAACATCTCCTGATTTATTTTGTAGGGTTGATAATTTGTTTACTAAATTAAAGCAGCACTAGAGACAATTTCATCCACGAAAATATGAGGCACTTATAACATGATTGACAATTTTGTCTCTAGTGCTAGCTAGATTGAGAAAGCACTGTTTTTTCACAATTATTACACTACTATCCTTCCTAAAAGAGGTTTTCTTCTTCATAATGGGCAGCTTATAGGATATATTGTAGTTAAGTATACTCTATGAAAGATGAAAAAAAAATTGTTTTAGTTTTTAATTAAATGTACACATACCTTGTAAAACATTTTATAATTACTCATTCACTCTTACTGTTCCTTTCTTTTTTTTGTCTTGAATTTGAAGATGTTTTCTCATTCTCATTTGCAAATAATATTTTCAATATTGTATATACTGATACTTTTAGTAAATCCTAATGAAGTNTATATAGGATGGTATAAAATGTTATAACATTTTGGACTTAAGTATGATAGTTGTCTTCCTCCTTAGTCTTCTAATACAAAATTATTCTGTTTGCATTGTCTATTCAGATTTTGATTTCAGATGATTTTTTTTTAGTTCCCAAAAAGCCAAGAGTAATTTTAAAACAAATAAATATAACTACATCAGCACCTAATAACAAGATGGGTTCAACTTGTCTAACAAATTTTGCTGCTGTTTGAGGGTTGTAGATTTTTCTGCTTGTCTTCCTGTTTATAGATATTTTGAGACATGATTCTTATTTGCAAGAATCAATTTTGGCAAATGCTGATTCCAGCTATTCAAAGGCAATTAACTGATTGGCAAATAAATAATACTTCATCAGAATAAAAACTTCAGGAAGTAATGAAGAAAAGTTTTATCTACTCATATTTGATATATATATATATATGGAGATGTGAATACAACCTCAAAAATTATGCAATTTTTGAGGAAGTATTCATATGTCCTACTGTGCCCGATATTGTTTACACCTGACGCATTTATACGTCTTGCCCGGTTAACAGGTCTGAATAGTAAATTACAAAAGAGAAGAGTGAGAAGACAAAAACTTTCAAAGGAAAGTTCAAATATAAAAAATAGATCTCTATAATCAATTTTTTTTTTCACTAATAAAAAAAACAAAACATATGTGTCATGTCTGGTATAGCAGGTTATTGTAACAAATTACCGGTAAATAACCCCTACTGACTTGACCCTAAGTGGTTCAAAATAAGGTTAAAAAAAAAACATTGCAAAAATGATCAATCGACTTCATAAAGTTTGTTAAAAAAAGTTGTCTTCGATAAAGAAATTTTTTTTAATACTTCTGTACATTATAAGGGCCAGNTATGTTCATTTTAGTTAAATTTCTTGTTCAATTGTTTCCTCCTCTTTGTTGTTAATCCATTTTCTTTAATATGTTTTTTTTTACTCAATTTATATTTATAATTATTTAATGTTTTAAATTTTTTTATTTAACATGTACATTGTATACAATTATTATGTATGGCATGTACAGTAAATAAATGCCTTTATGGCAGGGTTACTGTCATAAGGGAAAAAAAAACAACTAAACAAATAATAATAATAATAATCTCAGATAAACAATAAATATTAAATAAATTTCAAACTTGCAAAATAAGGAGGGATGAGGAGTTCTATAGAATAAATTATCATTTACAATAGTATTGTATCTTACTTTATTTTTCAGAGTAAGAAGGTACAAAATAAAATTAAATCAAGCAAATACATAGTATATTCAAAGCCTCTATCTATTAACCTTTATATTATTAATTATATATTCTGTCAAAGGGCAAATATAACAGAGCATAAAAATAAAAAGTAATGATACCTTTAAATAACAGCTTATTGCAGTTGTATACTGTCCCGTAGCTTCCCACTGTTTTGCTTCATTAAACAATAATGTTGCATCTCTAGCTCCTTTAGAAGCAACTGACTTTTCATATTCAGCTTGTACTGAAGCCAACTTGGTAGGGAGATATTCTTTACAAACACGTAAAGCATCCATCCATAAGCCTGCATCCTAAACAAATATCACCACTAGAACATTGAAATATAAAATTGTTAAAAGAAGGCTATCCTCTGAACTGCTCTAAAAACTAAATGATTTATTCAGTATATTTACTTATTAGAATGATTAATTAAATAATAAATCTAGTTCCATAAAAGTGTTCTATCTGAAGCTTTAGGTCCTTATTTCATTAGATTTTAATATGAGACTAAGAGGGTTTATATTTTCAAACAATAATAATCAATAGAAATATCTCTAATTTATTTGGCATATTTATCACTTCTAAAGATGCTTGGAGAAAAAAATTTGGTCCACATAGTTTTTATCAGAATTAGTTGAAACTCAATCAACTAAAGGCTATCAAATTATCAACAATCTTTAAATTTGATTAAAACTTACTAATTGTTTGTTTTTAAATTTAATAAATAAAGCATTCCTATTTGTTTCTTCTCTGGTTATAAAGCCTCTAATTTATTTAATAGAATTTTTTTGAGAAACTTTCAACATTGCTTTTAAAAAAAAAGATTAAAAAAAAAAGTGTTGATCAGTTTAACAAACTCTTTTCTAAGCAAAATTAAAGAATATTTATGATTCTGAGTTAGTTTATCTCCAACAGAGTTCCTACAGATTTCACTATTATATTGAATAGGTGCCTACTATAGAATTGTAATATAACTTACTAACTTACTGTTATTCATAAACACTTCTTTCGGGTTTGACCATGTAGAAAAGTTACTTTTTACCAAGTTTTCGCACTTCTTGTGATGGCTTCTTCAGGGCTAAAAGTAGAATAAAGTTGTGGAACCATAGAAGCCTACATGAACATCTGAATATAAATAACCTTTACGGTAGTATATTGTTCAGAGGATGAATAGCTCAGAGAGAGTTCAGACTGCTCATTTTACTTTCATCCCTGAAGAAGCCATTACATGATTTACAAAAGATCGGAAAAAAGTGACTTTTCAATTTGGCCAAGTCCGAAAGAAATGTTTATGAATATTTCAGAGTGAATGCATATGTGAAGATTACTAACTGCAACTTCTATACAATGAAAATGAATTTTATAGATTATTAGATGATTTTAGTTGGGGTTCGGTCAAGGAAGGGCCAAAAAAAAAAAATACAAATTTAAAAAAAGTGTATTTTTTTTAAACTTAGGGACAGGACGTTTTCTCTTGTCTTCATGATAGGCAGCCTTGGCAGATAATCTTTTTTTTAAAAATACACTTTTTTAAACATTTTTTTTTTTTTTTTTGGATCTACCTTGACCGAACCCCAACTAATATCATCTAATAATAATATCTATGGTCAAAAACTCTCCTTTTGAACTTTATAGATTATTACCTATCATATATTCAACACTCCAATTGATAGAATTATGAAAAATACACTCTAAACTATGTAGAAATAAATTGTGGGTCAGTGACTTTTATCTTTAGGCTATATTTTCTACACTCCAATTTACATACTAAATAAATCATTTATCATTCATAAGTCACATGTTATAAAAACATGTATGAGGTCCACAGGAGTTCTTCATAGCATTCTAATTTATTGCTATATATATATAATAACAAGATGGGTTNACATAATAATATAATAAAAATAAAAAAAAGCCTCAGTTTAGTGGATATTTCTTGTTTTTAACTTAACAAATTTCTGCCAGTCAGGAATAGCACAAACCAAGCGAATTGAATTGAATTCATTGTATATAAACTGTTCAAATCAGGTAAATAATCTCTACTCCAAATCATCTGATTATCTCCAAAAACAAGCCTAGTCTTTGATTTCACTTTTATTAGACATTACTAATTTAAAAAAACTTGTCAATTTAATTAAAATTTACAGTTCAGGTTAACCTTAGCTTTAATTGTAAAATTTTCCTGTGCAACTACTATATATATAGATATACATAGATATATATATATATAGTCTGTTGTATACTATACATAATATTTCTTGGAAACAGCTACACACGATTTTGATGCTATGTAGGATAATATTTGATATGTTAGGAAATGGGACATATTTTATACAAGCTTGATCCAACAGTTGTATGAGGGTTAAATAAAGAATTAAATTAAGATTGAAAACAATTTTTTGTGTTGAAGTCATTTAAAACTTTATTCAAAGTTTTAAAAAAAAGAAAGAAAATATTGTCAAATATATGTATGAAATATGAAACGAAATTATTAAACTTATAGAATAATTTTTAATTGTTGCTGTTTTACAAATAATATAATTAAGTCTACTTAAAATATTATGTCTTAATTAAACTATGTCTTTAATTTACTTAATTTAATCATGTCTTAATTCAAATAATAGAAATAAGATAAGTTTGAAAAATATACTTTAGACACTTGAAGAGCAAGGATTGAAAATATACAGAAACAAACGTGATCAAAGTAATAGAATTAAAAACATTCTTATAGCTGGCACTAACAAAATGTCAATTTAATATCTATTGTATATAATGAAACTTTTTTATGAGCAATCTTCTTTATATAGTGAAATGTAAAATTTTGATAGATAAGGTTAATCCCTATCAAAATCAATTTGATGTAATCATCAAATAGATTTTTTTAAGAAATATATTGGGTTCAAATGATAATATCAATTAATCTAAGGTATAAATGACCTTAATACTTTATATTAGCTAAGGATAAAGCCTCAAATTATGAGGTATTTCAAAATATAAATATATTAATGATTGTAATGCAATGATTAATAATTTTACCATACTTTGTACATATTAACGATTGTATCAGGTTTTCTTGCTCTTAAACATAGAGTTTCAAATCTGTTATAATTCTGAAGGGTGAACTCTTCTGCTGCTCTGGCAGTTAGAACTTCTTCAACCAGCCCATCTTCCTTTACTTTTTCTGCTACTCGCTCTGCAGAATCCCATTGCTTATGGTCTAGATACCTAAAACATATAAATATAAACAATTTTTTTGGAGTCAAGTTAGTATAGTAACTGATTGAGGTAGCTGAAGGGCCGTATCAAAACACAGGGAGAGTTCTCTGGTCTGAGAGAACTGCCAAATGAGGCCCCAATTGGATAGAAACCCAAATTAAGGTTGTACTCAATCGGAGCATGTCCCTGAATGAGGTGGAAAACCTCCCATCTGCAGTATAATGAAAACACTGCTATTATTTCAGGAATAAAATATATAATGAGTTTTATAAGATTTTATGGAAAGATTTGGGTTCCAGCTATATTAACTTTTATCCTATTTTATTTCTTAAATTTTGGATTTCTAATAATAGTATAATATTAGTGAATGAATCCTTTACCTATTAATTCTCTCATATCAGAAGGATGCCTAATTTTTCTTTTACCTTGAAAGGCTAAGCACTAGGTAGGGAAGTAAAAGTTATAAGGACTGGACAGACCTTGCATATAGATGGTTGCTATAAATAAGCCATAGTAAGCCACAATGCCATAAGTAAGCCATAGGTCTGTTGAGATAAATTGTTATGTTTTGTAAGAATTATGTCTGAACACTAGTTTTGTACAAAACAAACCCATCTTCCAAATTCAACTATTATCTCTCAGTCTTTATCACCTAATTTTAAGGTTTCCAATCTATGGCCCAGTTTTTTAATAATTAAAATTAAGTGGGAAACAAGGACTTTATGAAATGTATGCTGGGCCTGTAGACTATCAATTTTTAAGAATTTCTACTATTTTCCTGAGTTCAGGGTTTCAGCAGAAAATTATAGTGATTCCTTTGTTATAGTAGTAATACAATTTATGATATTATAGTAATGCACATGCCAATATGTTATCAGAATATATAAGTTTGATTGCCTTAATGGAAGGTTGGAAAAAACTGAACCGAATAAGTTGAAATTTGGTGTTGAGGTTCTATTTCTTCAATGTCAAAATTTTTGTCAAAATGTCAAATTTTTCATGAACTCCATGAAATAAAATTTTAAATTTTGCACATTATTTAAAAGTTTTTACTTACATTAAAACTGCATCTTTTAATTTTCCACTTTTTTCAAAATGTTCTTCAGCAGATCCAAGTTCATCTCTAGCTTCTAAATATAATGCATATTTATGATGAATATCTGGCAATCTTGATTTCTGTCCATTTTTTGCCAACTCAAATGCAAAATCGAACTAACAATAATAATAATATTAGCATATTTTTATTCATTGAATCTTATCATGGAGATTTTTATAGGGGAATAAAATACCTGATTGCTATCACAAGCATATTCAATACAAGATGATAATAAGTTATATTTATTAAGAAGTTTTACAGCTGATTCACCACCAAGAGTTTTAGCCCAAGCAAAAATTACATGTCTACCTGCTTGTTCACCCCCATTTTGTCTAGCCACCTTAAAAAAAAAAAAATAATTGTTCTCTCAGCATTATTTCATGCACAAATAAATTAATGTTTAAATACAGAAAAATAAAAATAATAAATAAATAAAAATAATAAAAAGTTGGATTATGTAGGATATGGGTGTTGGTCACAGGAGTAGAAAATCTTGACTAAAATGTCCACAGTTTTGGAATATTTAATTTCTTCTTTAGGGCCTACATTACAACAAAAAATGGCCCTTTTTTCATATTTTTCATAAAATATGAGTTATATGGTTACAATATAAATTATTATTTAATAATACAAGATACAATACTTACAAGTAGTCAAATATTAAAATTACTATAATTTTAGCTAAAAAAATTATTATTTTTAATATTAAAAAAAAATAACAATATACATTTATAGTCAGAAACTCTATTACTACCATTCAAAAACCTAGGCTAGACTGGTCACAATTCATATCATATCTTAGCTATCCTTATCTCCTTATTCTCCCAACTTCCATCCCACCTTGGGGCTACTTCTACACAAATGTAACCCGAAGGCTTCCTCGCAACCCCTATCAAAATATAGTTGCACCTTATTTCAATTATTCCATGAGCATCTTATCAATAATTAAAGGGATTACTGTCCTGGATAATATGTACCGCTTCATAAAACTTTCTACGTTTTTGTCCATCTCCCTTTCAAGTATCTCAATATTATATACTTGCAAATCAATTGCAGTCATTTTCTGTTGTAATATAGGCCCTAAAGAAGGAATTAAATATTCTGAAACTGTTTGTATTTTGGTCTATATTTTTTACTCCTGAGACTGACAACTATATCCCGCATTCTCTGTGATAACTACATTCATCTTGAATACATTTAATAATACTTTTATTTTTGTAATAGGAAATTATAAATAAAATTATTAATTATCCATGCATTATAAGAATTTCAATCCAGATGATGTTTGATGCTATACAGCCACCAATATTTGACAGCACCCAGTATTTACTAGATCACATTTTGATTGCGTAATTGGGGCCCTTGGGATGAAAACATTGAGATACATTACTCCTTAACAATTTTTAGTGCAAGGGAACAGAATAAAAAATCTAGCTGTACCTGGCTGGGACAGTTAGATTTTTTATTCTGCTCCCTTGCACTAAAAATTATTTAAAATTTATGCAGGATTATATACCATAAAAAAATAATATTTATAAAATTACTCCTTAACTATTTGGATTATCACTCTCATTTAGAACATGTTATTAACTTCTTAATTTGTTGTTTAACTTTGTTAAACATTTTATTTATTATTATAACAAATAATATGTTCAACAAAGTTGAATATATTATATTCAATATGTTATAATAATAAAATTT
>KZ807425.1:100767-114901 GCA_000696205.2 Oncopeltus fasciatus
AGTCCTGGTAGTATAACTGGAAAGTACACCGGCCCGGATAGCAGGAGATCCAGGTTCGATTCCTGGCTGGGACAGATAGTTTTTTATATTCTATTCCTTCTCATTAATTGTTTGAAAAGAACTTAACATTTCTGATTTGTAAATTTATAATAGCTATACTCAGGCCTTAATTTTTACTAATTTAATTAATATATATACACACATATATATCGTAGTATTAACTCTTTTGGAGTGGAGTCTAGTAATGAACACACCAATTGTAACATTCTACAATTAATGCTCTAAACTGTAAAATTAGATTTAAATACAGATAATTAATAGAAAATACAAGTATTTTGACCTTATCCCTATTATTTAACTGTTCAGATTAGTAGTAGACCTAATCTCTGCTCTGGTAATAGTCTTCCTCTGCCATCTGTCTTAATCTCTTGTGAGCAATAGCATCAAAAAATTTTAAATAGTACAAAGAAGAAAATAAAATTATAAAATACCTCATCATGTTGGTGCAAATTTTTGTACATTGATATAGCTAAATCTACTTCTCCTACAAGTAAAAATAATGACTCAGCATCTTTGTAACGAGTATAACTTTCTTCTTCCTTAGCCTTACTTAGAAACAAAGTGCGAACATTTTCCTGGTCGAGATGACTCGAGGCAAATTGAAATGCTTTTTTCCATTCACCTAGAAAATATATAATATATGTACACACACACACACACACATATATATATACAAAACTAGTAGAGAGATAATTTATATATGACTATAGAAAATTAATTTAGTGATTAACATAACCAAGGCACTTACTTGCATTGAAATACATGTTTACAGCCTCTTGATAAAGACCAATATTAGCAAATAGTTTCTCTGCCACTTCAAAGTCTTTGACTGATGCAAAATGATTGCACAGCTGATTATACTGATTTAAAACTAGATTTACATCATCAATGACCTACAAAAAAAAAAAAAAATAAAATAAAAAAATAGTATAATTTTTTTTCTCGACACTTCAAAATATTTACCTGTGTATATGCTTTGTAATAATATTTTGCACAATATTATTTCAATATTATTATTTTTTGTACCATTCTCCCTTAGACCAATTGTAATAATTTGAACTCATCAATTTTAAATATAAGTAAACCTTATTCCTTATAGCTCGATTTGAAACGTAACAATTTATACATATAGGTTATAAAGATTGGACACGGAAGATAAAATAACAAGTATAGATTAATTTTTTTTTCAATTGATCAATTTTAAGCAATAAATTATTTTTGTTATTAAATCAGATTTCAGGTAAACACCTACTTTTAATTTGATTTTATAACTTTATTAGAAAAATAAAAACAAAATCATCAATAGGTAGTATTTTTACAGCCTTTCATGAAAGTGAAAAGATAGTGTGAAAGAAAAAGAAAATCCAAAAGATAAAATCTTTATAAAAACTTTATTATTAAAGTTTTCTCAATAACTTCATAATTGAAGAAGATATCAATATAAATATACAATCAATATACAAAATTAATTTTGTCATAATTATTGTATTATATAACTCAATGATACACAGAAAATCCCTGAACTACTGGGTTCAAACAAATAATATTACAAGTGGGCTTAAGGATAAGGATATTTTCTTAGGAAGGAAGGATAGGGCAGATGTCAAGCAGGTGATCTTTTTTAAGATTAGTAACTGAAAACTGAAAATAAAGCCTTTATACAAATTTTCTTGTCAGTCATTAATTTAGATTGAATAGGGTGATGAAAAAAAAAAAAAAAAAAAAATGATAGTGATCTATTCTTGTGAGTCTTAAACTTAAACATTGTTTGCATCTCATTCCCTTCATTTGATAAGTTTTGTCATAAGTTAAATAGTTCACCTAGTTGTAAACACCACAGATGCAATTGATTCCTTCAAAAACAATAAATGACTATAAATATAATGTGTTGCATATGTTATGCACTATAAAAAAAAAGTAACTCCCAAAACATTTATGATACAATTTTAAATAAAATTATTTTTTACTAAAATAAAAGTTCTTTTAACAATCATATAAGACAAATAAGAGTTTAATTAATCATCATGATTTATAAATAAAAAATAAGCTAAAACAATATATTTTTTGAACAATTAATGAGAGGGAACAGAAAATAAAAAACTATCTGTCCTCGCCAGGAATCGAACCTGGACCTCCTGCTATCCGGGCTGGAATGCAAATTAATCCATTACCAGCCCGGATAGCAGGAGGTCCAGGTTCGATTCCTGGCGAGGACAGATAGTTTTTTATTTTCTGTTCCCTCTCATTAATTGTTCAAAAAATAATAATTTACGTGGGATTAAAAACCACAACAAAATAAAATATTTATAAAACTAAAACAATATACTTCACTACTTTTTACTTAACACAATTGCAAAAGATGAATCAGTGAATTATGCATTATATTCAAGTCTATTTGAAAGATAAATAGTTTTTCTTGCTTCAGATAAATTAATGGAATAATGGATTGTAGAATTGTAGTTTTCATGATAGGCATGGTGGTAGGAAGAAAATTTTATATATATAAATAAAATCAAAGAAATGTTCCACTGGTCCAGTCTCCTAAACTTTAATATATAGGCATTAAGTTAAATGTATGTAACACCAACTTGAATAATTTGTACAGCTTTTTTCCACTGCTTGGCACCAATAGCAGCATCTAAAGCTTTTACAGTTTGACCAGCTTCAATGTAATGATTTATAGCAGCATCCAGCTGTTTTGTTTGAACAAGATGATCACCCCATTCTTCTTCAAGAGTAACAACCTCTAAAACAAAAACAAAGATGCAACTATGTTAAATACTCACATAACCATTCTTATTTTTTCTATAATTACGAATCATTATACGTTTCATGCACAAGTAAAGATGTATAAAGATGACAAGTGGTCAGTATACAATTTAAAACACTTTGATATAATAATTAAAATGTTCACGGACAAAAGTCTCCTTGGTGAAAATTTGTACTTTTGTACAGATAGATCCTTTTGCAAAGTGGAAACAGGCTCAGATAACGAGAAATGGTATTTGTAAAATTCACTAGGAATTCTTATTTGGCAACCATAGAGTGATTCCACATTGCTTATTTGTCTCTTTTATAGCTAACTCAACGTGAAGTCTGGCTCTTAACCCAAGGAGGACTAATTAATAATAATTAGCAAAATTGTAACTGAAATACCAATGTAATATGAGTTTTTTTTGTGATTTTTTTAAAAGTTAAAATATATAAAATTGTGGGTGGTACTGTGAGATTCAGGTCGCCTGAAATTCCCTGGATAAATTAATGGTGTGTTCATGAATTTTTTATTATGGGCCATATCCATTTAACTAATTATTACACCAGAAAATTTCTAAAATATAAGTTTATGAATAGTTTGAAGACTTGGATAGCTCAAGCTGTGGATTTTCTGGAATGCACCCTTCCTAAAATTGAATTGAAGGTATTTCAGTAGACATTTCCCACACAATTGATATACATTATACACTCACACTAATTTCTACAATGTAAATACTTTAACAAACTTAAAAATTAAAAGTTAATAAATTAAATATATATTAATAAAAATAACAATTCAGGTATTAATGAATGTTTGTGTGTGGGTTATAAATATGCATAGAGTATAAATTCTGAGATTTCCATCTTTTGTATTGTTCTATCTTTCCTGTAATACACTAATGACTATCTCCAAAGCTGCCCCAGATACTTGATTGTAATCTCCTCCGGGCGATACAAAGGAACATAATTCAGCAGTGGCATGAAGCCTTCTTTTAATATTATATCTAACTATAGTCAAATATATTTTTGGTCACTGCCTTTGTCTTGCTAATAGATGGGGGATAGATGTTAGTGCAGTATTAGTACCTGTCATAAGCAGTTGAATGTGTTTTAATGGCATAAATTAGTCAAGAGAGAGGGTTTTAAAAAAATCAACTTAAAAACAAGTTGATAGATAAAAAAAAATTATTGTATTTACTGTTACAAAAACATTAATAGAATGATAAGTATTAGGCCCCCTCCACACTTGAAATGGCAAAGGAGATAAAGAAATAAGAAGAAGGTATAACGTTTAATTTTCTAACATTATAAACACTGGGGAACAATTTGAAACACTGTGTGTTTGAACTGAAACATTTCCTTATGGCTACCTCTGCTCCTACTCGTCGAAAGTGTGAAAACAGCCCCGATTCGTTTTGTTATATATGTGGCAGTTTTACCATTCCTAGTCAATGGACAAACATCAGTACATTTGTCAGACAATCATATTTTGCCTATTTTAAAGTGAAACTTGGTGATCAAGATAAAGCATGGGCACCTCGTTAAGTGTGTAAACAGTGTGTTGAGGGTTTACGGATGTGGACCAAGGGAATGTTGTGAATTTTGTAACGTCACATTTTTATAGAAGATGTATGTTCTCTTTGGTTGTGACGGTAGCGCTGCCTTGTGGCTGTTTTATGTTACCTCCCCTTCCACTTCTGTAAGTGAGTCTGTCAAGTGAGTCCCGCCATGTCTAAATCATGTAGTGTGTTCCCAATAAAGTCTGTTCTTTTTATACTTCTGTACGAAATGTGCCTAATCCCTAGTAAATTAATCCTGCGCAACTTAATAAGTCTGCTTTAGGGAACACGTGCTAAGCTTCCTTTTGGTATACCTATGATTTGGCGCGAGCCCAAAGAACATTCAAGTGATTGTTACTTTTTTATAGTGAAAACATCGGGATATAACAAGAAAAAGAAATGTAAAATAGAGTATCCTAGTTTACCGTCAGCTATACGCCCTGTACTGCATTCAGCCGAAGTCCCCGTGCCAGTTTTCAATGAATTTCCCTCTTTAGAAGAAGGGGAATATGAATTTAGTGCAGATGAAAGCGACTCCAACGATGAAGATTTCGACATTAAAGATGACTCCAAACGTAAGGGATTCGAACAACAAGAGCTAAATGATTTGGTATGAGACTTGGGACTAACCAAAAAAGCTTCAGAGCTCTTAGCATCACGACTCAATAAGAAAAACTTGATTGAAAAGGGGGCCAAAGTATCCTATTTTCGAACACGAGAAAGGGCATTTCTGCAATACTTTCAACTTGAGGATGGATTTGTGTTTTGCCATAATGTAGGTGGTTTAATGGAAGAATTGGGAATTTCAAACTATAACGCAACTGACTGGCGACTGTTTATAGATAGCTCAAAGCCCAGCTTGAAGTATGTTCTCCTCTACAATGGAAATTTATTTGGTTCAAAAGGAGAGATTTTCGATCATAGATATTAATATTAGATGATTTTAGTAGGGGTTCGGTCAGGGTAGATCCAAAAGAAAATACAAATTTAAAAAAATCCCTTTGTACCTTCCGCCTCTTACCTTTCCCCCCACCCTTCCACCACCCACGCTGTTTTTCAGAAAAATTATATTTTGTCTAAGTCATGGAAATGTGAGCTTAGGGACTGGACATCCTCTCTCGTTTTCATGATAGGCAAGTGTGGTAAATTAATGTTTTAATGTTATTCAATTATTTTTTTAATAAGTTGCTGTCTGCATGTTTTTTCAATTATCTTACATACCTTTCTACATTCATACTTTTGATATCACATTACATTAAGGTAATTCTGTATTATAATATTGTCAATGGTTATTGTATTCTCATGACATTGTATTTCTACAGCCCTGAAGATGGCTTACAATGTAAGCCGAAATGTTGGCAGATAATCTTTTTAAAAAAATACCCTTTTTTTAATTTGTATTTTTTTTTATTTATCTACCTTGACTGAACCCTAATTAAAAATCTAATATTTATTTGGTTCAGTTCTAGTTGGCCATTCAGTTTGTTTGTGTGAAGAATATGACACTATAAAGAAAGTCATTGATCTGTTGCAACATTACATGCATCAATGGATCATTTGTGTTGACCTTAAAATGGTTTGCTTCCTACTTGGTCAACAATGTGAATACACAGAGTATCCCAGCTTTTTGTGTAAGTGGGACAGCAGAGCTTGTGCACAACATTGGGTGTAGTCGAATTGGTCGCCAAGACTGGACCTGAGACCAGGTGATCCAAACATTGTGCATCAGCCACTTGTCGACAGAAAGAACATTATATTTCCACCTCTGCACATAATATTGGGTCTCATGAAGCAATTCGTTAAAGCTTTGTCAACTGAAGGAGACTGTTTCAAGTATCTCATGTCGAAATTTCCCAGCCTGTCATTTACAAAGATAAAGGCTGGTGTTTTTTGATGGTCCACAGATTCAACAGCTTTTTGCAGTCGAAAATTTCGTGGTAAAAATGTTAGAAATTGAAAAGAATGCTTGGTTGACATTCAAAAATGATTAAAAAGTTGTCATGATAGACAAAATCTGAGGTTATTCTCAGATTCAGACACCAAGAATTAGTGAAAAAACAGAGTCTGATCTAACAACAAAAAATGTGTTCCCCAGTGTAAAATAACATTTTTATGTAAAAAATGCGAATAAAAAAAGATATTCAAGAATGAACCTACCAAAAAGTTCAACGCTTCCCCTGCTCTTACTTTCTGATCATACTAGAGTCTGTCTGAAATTAATCTTAACTTTTATGCTCAGATCCTCTGGCAATGAGCATAAAAGTAGTGGTAGTAGTAGAGACTACTTACCTTATTATAAAGTTAGTAATTTGAACTCATTTATGACCATCTAAACTAAAAATGGAAAATAGGTTTAGTTTACATAGCTCCTGAATGACAGGTTTTTATTTATTGTATACATTATATAAATGATACTACATATCATCATCGCCACCAATACCTAACTATCAGGAACCCCACAGAAAGATTCTCACTTCCTTGCTGTTCAGGACCTCCATCCACCAGCTAATACCTGTAAATAGATCAGACAACTTTTCTCATAATCTAAAGGAGGCATCTCTCATTCCTACTAAACCCCATACACAAAAAGATGTTGCATACAGATCAATAAGATTTGTTGCATTATAGGGAGGTAGTATTTTATAACTGAGGCTCTAGGTGTACCAGCCAACTTATTAAGTCAGCCATATCTGAAACTTGTTTGAATTTCTTTTAGATGACAAACATTTAAAAAAAAGTCTCTCAGGCAGAAGCTATGCAATCTAAGATTTCCCTTGTTTCATTAAAGATGGATATAATAAGAGGAAATGATGAAATTGGTATTACCATCAAGACCTAATGCAGGAAAAGTATGGGTTTGCACAACTTAGCTAAAAATAATATGAAGAAATATTACGTTCTTTCTTTCTCTCTCTACTTCAAAATTTTCTTTTCATTAATTCTTTTTAATACAATTTGTTTAAAAGTTGTAAAAAGAAGATAATTTAAGAATTTCAAGGATACATGCAATCAATAAACTAATGCATAGAAAGTGAATAAAAATGCTACCAAGAGGATTATTTTTGTGATGAATAATAGTTAACACTAAAAATAAAATAAATTGTGCAAGATCAATACTTCTAATTACAGAAATATAAGAGAATGCAACATCACTAAAGTTCAACTGTGAAATAAAAGAGAATCATTATACCATAGGATAAAGTATTACCTTTAGGTGCAACAATTCTTGCTAAATGAAGAGCAGTAGCAAATGCATTTGCCTGTCGGTAACATTGCATCGCTTTTTGATTATCCCCTGCTGCTTCAAAAACTTGGCCAGCCTGAAGAAATAGTTCACTATTCAATAATGCATTAGTAAGTTTTTTCATTAAAACTCCATCTTCTAGCATATCAGGCTGAGATATAACAACCCTAAAATGTAATGCTAAAGTAATGTAAATGTATTAGAACAAATATTTTGGGTTACCCAATTGATTTTTTGGAGTGAACCTTGGAATATTAAACTTGTGTATTCCTAAGGAACACTGACTTTGGTTAGTCAAAGAAAATAATTTTTTTTTAAATATTTCTCCCAGCACGGATCTGAAGGCTACTTGCTAAAGGTTCATTGAAGACCATAAACCTTTTCAATAATAAGGGGAGTATAATAAAGCTTGAAACTTTACCTGGCAGCAGTAGCTGGAAGACCTGCAGACAAGTACAGTTCGACAGCTTCTAAAAGCTGCCCCGAGTCTTGTTTAACCTGCCCAGCTTTCTCTTGCTGCCCAGTTGCCATCAGCCAAGAAACATATTCTTCTTTTAATTCTTTTAATTTTACATAACCACTAGTTTCTGCAAGGCTAAGAGCTAAAATTAAATAAAGACAAAAATAAATAAATTTCATTACTATTCAGAAAATACTTTGATAAATACAAATCTTCCAATCTTTAATATCTTCCTTAGTATATATATATGTATATATAATTTATTTATTATCAAATATAAATAGTAGATAATTACAATTTATAATTTTTTTTAACTTAACAATAACAAAGAAATACAAAAGAATGAAAGTAGTAAATTTAAATTGTTAAGTATAAGAAAATATGTAGTGATAACCTTCTTCCCATTTGTGAAGTTCTTTGTACATTTCTAATGCTTTGTCAATATTATTCTGTTCTAAATAAATAGCTTCAGCAGTTTTTAACTGCTTGTTTAAAATAGCCATTCTTGCCCAAACTTCTGGGCAATCCATTCCATCACCACCTGAAAAAACAACCACTATTTACACATTATGTTTAAATTATTTTTCAAATATTTACAGCAAAAGAAATTATAAGCTCTGTTAACAATTAAAAAGAAATATGGTTAATAAGTAGTTTAGAAGTACAGAAAGACCCTAATAATCTATCAACTGACAGTATGTGTGAAAAAAATGTCTGTTATGCAGCAATAAGTTAAGCTGATTCCTTAGTATCATATTTATTAAATATTTGTATTTAAAAATTGAATATCTAGTAAACCTCTAGATTAGTTGATTATTCTGCATAATTAAGTTGATCACTGAATATTTATTTTCCTGTGATATGAGATCAGAAATTTTAAGCTATAAATATAAATTCTACATTTATTTTTCCTTGATAATAATTATTCACAATAAGATATCTTTCAATTCAAATATATTTATTTTCAATAATAAATTTAATGATTATTAATCTATTTAANTAAAATTATTATTTATTATCAATTTATTAATGATTTTACGATGTTTTAATTAGTATTAAAATTATCAAATATAAGAATTACATAATATTTCACTAGTTTTCTTCTTAATTGTAACATAAATTTATACCAATAGATGTAAATTTCTCTAAGGAAGCAGAAAAATAATTTTTGATGGAAAAAGTTTTAAACAAGGCAAAAAAGAAAGATGTATAGAAAAAAAAATAGAGAAATAAACTTAATTAACATAAAGAGGAAGTGATTACTGAAATATAACATAATTTATGAAGTAATCCAATTGTTAGAGTTTGCTCAATTTCAACCTGTCAAGTTTTTGTTGGATTTAAACATTCGCTAAAGTATTACAATTTGCAAAGTATTATAATTAAGTCATATTAGTGTACTTCAAGGTGCGTTGTAGTGAGCTCTATTAGTATCCCCCTACCCACTTTAGCTTTCAAAAGCTTCTCAGGTTCCTCAAATTGTGCATCAGATGGGTGAGATATGTCACTCTCAGTACAGACAATCCCCTATACAACCTCATAATATTGAGAACTCTGTCTTATAACCAACCCATAAGAACCCAGGAATGGTGCAGGTCTCTCTAAGTATGATTCAACAATGAGAAAACCACAATTTCTACCAAGGACTTACCATAATTACACCTAATTTATCACCTAATATATATATTCTTGGTAAAAAATTTCAGAGTCATGATATGGCTTTGGTTCTTCACTTGCCTCCTAGATTATTTTTATTAATTTCTTTTCTTTTATCATTTCCATATTTCAGCTTACCTCAGACCTCTATTAACCACTTATAAAACGCATGCTATTAATACTCAATTTAGTTGGTCCAGCTAACTGGGACCCAACACCTCCAGATAAAATGCCCAACACAAAAACAATCGAACTCTGCAAGAATATTTATTTGTACAGAATATAAAAATGTATTTATACAGAATATAAAAATGTATTTATACAGAATATAAAAATAATTTTAACAAAATAAACATATCTAAAAATTTATTATTTTTACTTTTACAATTTATATAACATATTTTAAACAAATATATAAGCTTGGAACTCCTAAAACAGGGACTGAGGGTTTGAATGCAATCCTGGACAATCTTTTATTGAGAAATATAAACTTGCTCTGTGCTATGGTTGTTTAGAATAGTGTGGCTAACTGTAGGTAGCTCCTCCCTACATGAACCTATGCGGTTGAGTTGAGTATGGAAACAAATAATGAGCATGTTTCAAAAAGTTTAAAACAACTCAATAAAGAAAAAATTACTCTACATATATTTTGTTAACTGATGGTGGATGAAAATTTTTTTTAAAATATCATTTAAGCATATCCTTATAAAATGAACAGGTTTTTCAACTACTTTGTTCTAGGTACTTTTATATAATTTAAATAAAAAATAAAGATATCAATTTTATAAATTTTGGTCTTCCATAAAGCTCCCGCAACTTGCACATCTGATTTCAACCAAAAATTAATTAATTCAACTGTTTGAAATAAAAAGTCCAAGTACCGAATTTGTTGCTATATTTTAAAGATAAGTGGGTTTGCCCAACATTCAAAATTACATTCTTAAATATTTTCCTTATTATGACTTGGTCATGGACAATCATATTTGCAGTTAGTAAATGCGCTACTAACTCAGCTAAAATTGGTGGGAATCAGTCATAAAGCACTGAGACTGATTTAGTCAGGTGCTATTGAGCCAATACTTACAATATCAATGGACAAAATATATCAGTGTTTATGCTTCAAAATTTCAAAGACAAACAAATTTACTTCTTAAACAATAATGAAAATTACAAAACACCTCGTTTCAACAAATTTTTTATCAAATATTTCAGCAATAGAGGGCCAAATAAGTCTGTTCACAAAAATATTATTACTAAAGTAATCATTAATCACCTATCAGTAACCATAATATATAATAGATGTGTAGAAATTATTTTTTTAAATATATGATGCTTAACCCAAATTCTGTATGCAAGGTCAAAAAGATATGAGACTGCAAATCATGTGAGATTAAGTTCTCACTTTACTAAGGTGTGCAAGGCACACAAGCATAGACACAATATTTAAGCAGAATCTCCCACAATAAATAACTGAGAGAGAAAGTTACAGCTTTTATTTAAAATTACCAGTGTAAATGCATAATACGAAGAACCACAGAGAATTATTTTAAAAAATTGATTCAGTAAGTTATTAATTTCTGGTCTATAAGTGACCATAAGGACTGTGTTTGTAATTTCAACACCACCCCCACCCATTCCAGTTTATCATTGTCTGGGTCAGAATTGTTTAAAATAGTTTCTATCTGTAGAGAACATCCCCTTCTACTAGCTGAAGAAGTTGAATTGGTGGTAAAGAAAAAAATTCTTATTTAAAAATAAGAATGTAATATGGAATATAAGGAAGGCCCTAATCAAAACACATGAAATCCTTGACATCGAGACAAATGAATTAAGATTTTCTTAATTAAGAAGATATTTTCTACTGAATATATATAAACAGAAAATCAACCTAAAAATAATGGGATTTACTGAAATTCAAATTTAAATAATAAAAGTTAATAAACTATTCTTCTAAATGGTTCTGAGAAATTCACTTAGTTAACATAGCAAATAAGTAATGGATTTTTTTTACACTGATTACAATTAATAGTGATGTACTGTAACAACTATAATTACAATTTCCATTTCATAAGTATTGGAGGGAAATATATCATAAACATAGAAAATATTGGTTATTTCATTGAATTTATAATACCTAAACAAAATAGATTTCATACCATTTTCTTTGGCAAAATTTTCAGCTATTTTTAAAGTTTCGTTCAAAAAATAAGTTTTAGGAATATCACCAAGAGCCGCATAGCATCTGAAAAAATAATTGTCAGGTAAAAAAAACAACAAAAAAACATTCATATAACTTAAAGTAAGGAATAGAAGTTTATTTTTATTTAACACAAGAATAACTAGTAATAGTAGTTTAAAGTTTATGAATATCTTACCTGAGAGCAACTCGTAAATTATTTAATCGTAAAGTAATCTCGGCCAAATTATGCCACATAGATTCAGTTTCAGGATTGTTTTTATTCAGAGATTCAAGAAACAGAATAGCACGACCAAAATCACTATCCCTAACAGCTGTTCCAAATTCGACCAAGCCTTCATCCAGCTCATAACCTGTTTGATGTGTCCCCTCCTGAGTTATTATCTAAGAGTAATAAGAGGAAAAATTAATAAAGCTTATAAATGTAAAGTAATTGCATTATAATAACAAGAGCAATTAAAATGAATTTTCAGTAAAGTAATAATATTTTTATAATAATATATAATAAGATTTAATGTTACCTAAAAACATAAGGATATCAATTTTAAGGAGAAAAATTATTGTAAATAAATTATATTATTGACATCAATATTAATTGAAATAACTATTTTATACAAGTTGGAATATATAGGGAAGGACATATAATACTGGTGATTAAGTTAAAACTTTTCACTAGATATATGGTAACGTTTTTGTTAGGGCATAAGAAAGAATGGTTAGGTTATAATTTATATAGAATGTCAAAGTGGATGATAGCTGAAAACAAATGTAGTTTGTATAAGACATCAACCTCAATCAAAATGGCATTACTTTTCACATTTCCAGATTACAGTCAGAAAATGAGACATACTTCGATAAATTTGCTATCATAATAATTTAATTTCAGAATGAAATAATTTTGTCAGACCACAAAGTCACCTCCGACGAAATAAACTTACCAGGCCTATTGATGAGCCACTTGATTCTCAGGTGGAATGATTTAGAAATGCTATGTCTGCTATTTTGTAAAATATATGTGTGGACTTAACTTTGTCCCTGTTACCAATTTTCAGAGATAACAGGTATGGCCTACCTAGTATTTTTCATTTTCAACATAGATCATTTCTTAGTGTCAGTTGCCACTATTTTGTCACTTGGTCTCACTTGTAGTTATCTTTAACTAGATCAGGAGTTAGTCTTGATTGTTATCTAAGCTATTTTAGTCCAGAGCAATATCTTTTGTTATAAAAAATAATTTATAGAATTTTTCCGAAGAAATAGGTTTGTATCTGTTTGCTAACTTCAATTTCTAATAAGTATTAATTTCTTATCTTACTTTATTCTATCTGCTGGTTATTGGTTTCTTACCATTTTTATTTAAATTCTTAAAATTTCATTTAATCTGTTGTTAGTACAAGTTTAGGACATTTAAAAAATGTTTTCTTATGCTATCACTAGTTTACACTAAGTGTACAATCTACTTGGCTAGCCACCTTAGCATTTTTCTCTTCTTAGAAATTTAAGTGTTTATTTTTTGTTTGTTTGTTTGTTTTTTGTTATGATTCTATATAATTCCTGGCTGATGGAGGTATGCTTCCATTACACCACAACACGTGGGATAATAAACCACAACTAAATTAATATTTATAAATGTAAATTAAAAGTAAATAACGAGAGTCGGTAAATAGCTATACAATGTCAGCTCCTTCGAACATAAGACGATGTATTTGTCTTTCTCATGGGTTAGGCTCTCGCTAGTGTGTTGGGAATTTAATAAGTTATCTAGCTCGTCCTGGTGGTGTAATGGAAGCATACCGGCCCGTAAAGCAGGAGATCCAGGTTCGAGTCCTGACTGGGACAGATAGATTTTTTATTCTATTCCCTCTCATTAATTGTTAAAAATTTATGTGGGATAATAAACCACAACTAAATTAAGATTTTTGTTATATACTTTAATATCTTCCTTAATACCCTTTTTTTAAAAAATAGAATTTTAGAAAAATACTATGAAATGAATTATAAATTTAATAAATTTACATTTTTTAGGCCAATTTATTAAATACATTTTTTCATTGCGCTAATAACAATGAAAAAGTTAAGATTATGGTCCCCCTCAAAACCTTCTTCCCCCAACAAACAATTTCAGATTTACAAAAAAAAGTCAGTTTCATTTTTTTTAATTTTATAATTGTGGAAATTAGATAGCTTACAGACAAATATATATA
>KZ807425.1:121385-137673 GCA_000696205.2 Oncopeltus fasciatus
GGACGTACAGAAAAGTCAGCTCTAGCAGAACATTTCGCTAACACCAGCCACCACATCAAATTCGAAGATGCTTCAATATTGGCCCGGGAAAACAACTACTATCGACGGACCATCAGAGAAGCCATCGAAATAGCGAAAAATCCTAGGAATATCAACAGGGAGGATGGATACAGGCTCAGCAAGAATTGGAAACCAGCGCTAATCGATAAGAGGGTCCAACCTATCGATAAGAGGATCCAGCCAATCAGTGAGCAGGAAAACAGGATCAACCAATGGGAAGGCAGGCTTCGCCCAAGGACCGGACAGCGCCGGGTATAAATAGCCCTGGATTTGAAGACAGCTCTCAAAGAGACATAGAGCGAACAACAACAGCTCCACAGCCTGACTACCGGGAGTTAGAGGTGGCGGGGAACACCCCAATCTATGCCACCTTCAAACAACTGGAAAGTACCCTCAGAAGGTCAAAAAGTGGGAAAGCCTCTGGACCAGATGACATACCATACGCGCTGCTCAAAATGATATCCAGGAAAGGGAAAGCATTCTTGCTGAATATATTCAATTCAGCTATGAGGTTCACCTATTTCCCAGACAACTGGAAGCATGCGATAATAGTCCCAGTCTTTAATAAATGCAAAAAGGGCGACTCAGCTGATCACTACAGACCAGTGAGCCTACTCAACTCTGTCTCAAAAATCTTTGAAAGACTACTATTAGTCCACATCAAGGATCACTGTGAGACGGAGAACATTATACCCCCCGAACAGACAGGATTCTCTACAGGGGTCTCGTGTGCGCATCACATTGCCAAGCTGCAAGAAACTGCAAGTGACAGACTAGCGAGAAATAACGCCACGGCGTTTATCTCGCTAGACTGCAATCAAGCATTTGACTGCGTATCACAAAGACTTCTGCTGGGAAGACTTACTGAGTACAACTTCCCCCACAACCTGACTGAACTACTACGGAGCTACCTCACTGACAGGACTTTGACTGTAAGGGTAGGTACCTCAGTGTCTACCCCGCTACCTACTACTTGTGGAGTCCCTCAGGGATCAGTACTGGGACCAATACTGTTTAACATCTACACATCCCATATAGTTGGTCTCAAGATCCCTGGAGTACAGCTGGCGGCTTATGCCGATGATATCGGGGTATATGCCAGCAGTATACAGGCCAAAAAAGCACTTGACGCATGTCAAGAATCCTGCACCACCATCAGTAGAAGGCTTGAGGACTGTGGGATCAAGGTCAATCCAGCCAAGACAGACGCTGTCGTCACGGCTTTCCACGAGAGGAAAAAGTTACCCAACTCATTTACTGTCAGTGGGGTGACTCAAAAAGTGTCTCACACGATTAACTACCTAGGCGTTCGGATCAATAGGCATCTGAACGTCTCACAGCACGCACACGCTAGACTTAAACTAGCAAGACAGCGAGCCAGGAGACTTGAACACTTACTAAGATCCCCCATACTGTCCCTTAGACTGAAAACACTGACGTACAAGACTATTATACGTCCAGTATTGTTACATGGTGCACCTCACATGCGCTACATATATCCGTCAACACTGAAGCGCCTCCAGTCCTTTCAGAACGGTGTGCTCCGGAAGATAGTGCAACACACCACACTGCAGCGATCCAAAGCGGATGTCATTCGGGAAGAACTGGATATCCCGAAAATTGACGAGTACATCCGAATGCGGATCCAGAAGTTCTACGACAATCTCCCAGATTGTCAGAACCGCATCTTCCGGGATGTAAAGCCACCCACCCTGCCACGACGATGGAAGGTTGAGCTCCAGAGCCAGCGGCTCCTGGACATGTATACATTAGAGGGAAGTTAGTCCCCCCTACACCATAAATTGTAACCCCATGCGATACATGTAACATGTAAACTAATGATTTTTTTGTAAATATGTATATAATGTAAATATTGTTAGTATATAAGTCAGTAATAAGTTAGTATGTAAGTTTGTAACAATGAGGACCCCTCACCCTCCTAAAATGTAAAAAATAAATAAATAACCACATTCCTGTAAACACCTTAGAATATAAGCATTAGGTACTTGCCTAAATCCGGTACACTGGCACAGCTAGCGTACCGCGATAGATGTAAAAATATTAAAATAGAGGCAAAAAAAAAAAAAAAAAAAAAAAAAAAAAAAAAAAAAAAAAAAAAAAAAAAAAAAAAAAAAAAAAAAAAAAAAAAAAAAAAAAAAAAANCCACCTCTCCTCAGTTGTCCACCAACTGCCACGGAGAAGACATCGCTCGCTTCACGTAAGTATTTTTTTTATATTTAATTTCTCTAGTTACGACGTCGAAAGGACGAAGCGCTACCCTTAGTGGTAAATATCGGTTAGTCTTGAAAACGAAGCGCTACCTTCTTAAGCTTTTTAAATATTCGTCGAAATGACTAACGCTATCTCTTCCATCACATTCCTTGTTCGTCTTGAAGACTAACGCTACATATAAAAGCTTCTTATTTTTCTTACCTCTAATACATTTATTAGTTATTATCTTTCTTTTGTGTCACAGGTTTATTTTTACCATGGCTACCTTAACTGTGGAAGACAATCTGGAAGAAATCCATGAAATTCTTTTTGAAGAAGGCGAAGAGGACCATTTAGAGGAAGATTCAGATCAGGAACCCGATGAGTTTCACGATTCCGATAATGATCCAGAATATATTCCCGATCTTGAAGAGGACGTTGCAGAGAGGGTTACAGACTACATTGGTGAGGTAGAAAGGCCACAATCATCCCTTACACGGAAACGAAAGCGTCTAAAAAAGAAAAGTGAAAATAACTCCTCTGCCCATGATCAAAAAGCACCGCTGGTTTCGGAAAGTTCATATATATTAGAGATGAATGGGGAACAAGGCATAGTCAAAGGAAAAAATGGATTTCAATGGAACTGTAAATTTACCGAGAAAAGGGGGAAAATTCCTTGTGTGAATGTCATCCATGTAAGGCCTGGACCAACATCGCGTTGCCGCGATATTGTTGACCCAATTGAATGTTTTAAACTATTTATTAGTGAAGATATTTTAAATATAATATTAAAATATACTAACGAGGAGATAACAGAACAACGAAAAAATTACAAAAGGCAAACGGATGGATCTCTCTGTGACCTTACCAAAGAAGAACTACTTGCTCTGTTTTCCCTACTGTATCTAGCTGCAGCCTTGAAAGATAATCATTTAAATACCGAAACACTTTTTAACACAGAACTTTGTGGTGACAAGTATAGAACTACAATGTCAGAGAGAAGATTCAAATTTCTTTTGAACTGTCTTCGTTTTGATGACAAAGCAACACGAGCAGAAAGAAGACAAGAGACAGCATTAGCACCGATTAACGATGCGTGGAATATCCTTCGAAACAATTGTAAAAACAATTACAAACCAGGCTCTTACGTAACTATCGATGAGCAACTTATAGGTTTCCGGGGGAAATGCCCTTTCCGGATGTATATTCCGTCGAAACCAACAAAATATGGAATCAAATTGGTAATGGCTTGCGATAATGGTACAAAATACATGATTGATGCACTGCCCTATCTCGGAAAAAATAGTTCACCCAAAGGTATACCAGCTGCTGATTTTTTCGTGGAGGAATTAATTGAGACATTAAAATTTTCAAATAGAAACATAACATTCGACAACTGGTTTACGAGCATACCACTGGCTTTAAACCTATTAGAAAAAGGCCTCACATGCCTTGGAACAGTTAAAAAAAATAAAAGAGAATTCCCCGTTGAGTTTTCTGACCCTAAATATCTAAATCGTAAACTGAATTCTTCAATTTTTCTCTTTCACGAAAATTTTATGGCCGTCTCATATAAGTCTAAAGAAATTAAAACAGTGCTACTTCTTTCAACTATGCATCAGTGCCCAGATATTGATAAAAATTCTCTAAAACCAGACATAGTTACTGCCTATAACAGTACAAAAGGGGGAGTGGATGTGTTTGATAGAATGTGCACGGACTATAACTGCTCTCGAAAAACGCAGCGCTGGCCATTATGTTATTTTTATAACATGCTAAACATTGCAGGAATCAACAGCTTTGTAATATATTGTCATAACCAATATAAATTAAGATCTTCTAAACCACTGAGCAGACAACAGTATCTGATAACACTTCACAATCAACTTGCTAGACCTTGGATCGCATCAAGACTTTCAAGCAACCCGTTCCTAAGTCGACAACTGAAAGCGTCCATGAGGGGTTCCCTGGCCATAGAAGACGACCATAATCGTGTACAAGACCAATCAGGGAGCTTTGGGCCTCGGAAAATATGTCAATTTTGCCCATGGCAAAAACGAAGAATGTCAAGATCTTACTGTGTTTGTGGGAAGTGTATTTGTGGTGAGCATACGTTCAAATTATGTCCTGATTGCAAAAAGGTATAATAACTTAATAGTTATTCTATTATGCGGAATATTTTTTTTTAATTTCATCTAATTTTGCAATAAGAGAATATTGTGAATTTTGTGATATTTATAGTTCCTAGTTTTGTCATTTAATAGTCCCTAATATTTGTGATCTATTTTATACTTGATGGTCTCTTAGATATTCATATTTGTAGGAAATTAAATGTTAGATAAAAGCAAGCTGTTAAATTTCCATTTATATAATTTGTTATTGATATAAAAATATATTTTGAATGTCTTGTAATTTTGGGAACTGACTGTTTTTTATTTTATCGGCTTGACAAAGACGAAATTGTATCCGATTTCATTTAATTTTTGTTTACTTTATTTTTCCTATTCAATTACTTTGTATTTTATATATTTTTTAGTTTATCCAATTCATTGTTTAATTCTTTCCTATTCATTTACTTTTTTTTAATATTCGTACATTATGTGTATGAAATATAATGTGTGAAATAAAATATATATTAAAAATTTTTTTTATCCTCTATGTACCATTTCCTCCTTTTATTTTCTATATTGCAGTGGCATATCAAAATAATGCTTTGAATATATATGTGGGCAGATTGAATTCAGGGTGAAATAAAGGGAAGTTTATTATCCAGCGTCTTTTAATGCTAAATTATGATTATTCGTCGAGATGACGTAGCGCTACCCTAATGAGCATACCCAGGAGCGCTACCTTTCCCGGGTTAAGGAGATTGATATTCCCTACGAATATCACACCTACGCTCACAAGGGCAAGAAGAAAAGCCCTAGATTTCTCCTCGTGGGGTTCGATCTTGAACACCCTATCTCCGAGATCCAGGAGGACCTCAAAGAGAGGCTGCCCTCCTTCAAACAAGCTCACCGTCTTCGAAGAACTGAAGAAGACGGCACCAAGACCGAGATGCCTTCAATACTCCTCATCGCGAATAGCGGTACGAGGATTGAGGACATTCAAAAATTGAGATTTATCTCAAATATCAAGTTTAAGGTCTACCCCTTCGACGGAAGACTAGGACCACCGCAGTGTACAAACTGTCAAAGGTTTGGACACACAAGGACGTACTGCGGGAACTACTCCATCTGCGTCCGATGCGGAGATAACCACCCAGATGAGCACCACGACTGCAAGAGCAAGATTAAGTGCATCAATTGCCAGGGAGAGCACGTCTCCTCCTGGACAAAATGCCCTGATCGGCTCAAGCGGATACGAGATACCACAGAGCGAAGACTGAAGAACGTCAGACCGATCTTCGCCCCACAACCCAGTACGACGCCTCAGGAGTACACGCAGCTCCCGACGGCAAGACCAATGAAGGGACCTATGAGGGTCTTCCAGCCTGCACCACCAGCCCCGCAGCCACCACCTCCAGCCCCGCAGCCCCCAACAGCAGCGGCCTCTACACCAGAGGGCATCCCTCCAGCCTGGGTCACCCGGATCCTGGATCAGATGACCTCCCTCCTCAACACCATGCAGCTGCTGATGACAAATATTGTTACCAGCTCTTGTAGCTGCAAGAAAAATACATCATGTAACTAGTTTTAAGTTTAGCTTTAAGATTAGTTGTACTCTTTTTAATAAATCGACACCAGGGTGCGCCTCCCCCGCCCACCTGACCACTCCTCCGCTGGAAACAGCCCTTCTCCTCCTTTACTCCTCTGCCACCTGCAAATGCCGACAGGCAACAACAGGTCCTCCTCCTCCACCACCTATTGTCCCACGGGGTGAATAGTGTTTTCCCACATCCTTTCCTTTCCTAGGGGGCTCAAAAAAAAAAAAAAGATAAGGCTCCCTTTCCAAGAACTTTCCCAATTGTCTAATCTAATATATAAGACCCACTGATTATTGTAATTTCAGACAGTTTAGCCCAGACTCTGTTAGTGTTAACTTGTATTGTACCATTTTCGTAAATAAATATTTTTTTTTAAGTCCACTCCGCTGTGACTCATTTATCTGGCGCCCGAAACAGTTGGACAGTAAGAGCTAAGTTTCGCGTACTGCACTCGGACTTCGCGTGAGTTTCTACTCTTTACTTACTAGATTTGGATCTGTGACAAGTCATCCCAGACCAAGTATCCTGAACTCTGCAGCCTGGCTTCAGCGACCAATTGTCTCTGTCAAGCAGCAAGGAACAACGAAGAAGGTACAAATTACAAGTGAAGATTTATTGTGGCCAATTGCTCCAGTGGATTCTTTCAGAGAAACAGTAAGTTGCGAACATTTTCAACTTATGGGGTATTAAGTTGTCTCACCATAGGTTAAGTTGTGAATTCCTATTGTTAATTCCATTTTTTTTTTTTAATCTCTTTTAGCAATATTCTATTAATATTTTGTCTCTTTTATTGCAATATTTTGTCTCTTGTAGAGTAATATTTTGTCTCTTATAAAGTAATATTTTAGTTTTTCAAAATTCCATCAAAGACAATTTTAAAACCAGCCACGCTAGTCATGACCGAAAACAAAAATTACACCTATAAATATGATATGACTAGGGAAGACTATGACCATATGCAACACTATGACGGTAACCCGGTACATCTATTAAAATTTATTAAAACGGTCGAAGATGTGTTTAAACTAGTTTGTGATGAAAACAATGCGAATGTAGGCTTAAATCACATAAGATTATTAAATAAAGTTACGGCAAGGTTAAGAGGTTCAGCAGAAGCACTCATACTAAGTAAAGAAATAACTTCAATTCCTGAACTACTCACAAATTTAAAAAATCAGTTCTCGGATTCTAGAACTATAGAATCTCTTAAAGCAGAAATCTATCACATGCAAATAGGGCCTAACGAATCACCTTTTGACTTTTTAAATACATTTTCAATAGATACTCAATAGACGGACACTCTGCAGCAGTGATAAAAGAACTTATGAAACAGACAGAAAAAGAAATCATACAACAACTATATGAACAATACGATCCACAATTAACAAACTTCATCATTACACAAAATCCCCAAAACCTTGATGAATTTAGATGTATCCTTTACACAAAATGTAATTTTATACTATAATTAATCTCTAGAAATAAACAAAAACATTTTGGAAGACCTTTCAAATATAAAAAAAATCGGTTTAATAATAATTATAACTCCCATACTTTTCACAACTCATCGAAAAATGTTAGAAATACTACTTATAGGGATCCAATTCTTCAACCCCCTAATTTTAATGAAATCCCAATACAAAAACCACATCCCACTCAAACATTAAATCCTAATAACCCCAATCACCCTTTCAATAGATATAAACCTCCACCCGACATATCAAGCTCTAATACAGTATCAATGCGAACTGTAAGTAGGCCAGATTTTAGAAAAATTATAGGACCGCATGAACTTACACATGTTCAGTCTCTCGGAGACGATTCAACAGAACAACTCCAAAAAAACAATATTGAGCCTTCAGGAACAATTAAAATCGTTGCAATTAACAAAAACTGACACTGACACAAGAGAAATTTTTTTTTTTATGTAGGGCAACAGCATAAGCTGTGTAAGACCGACACTAATGTAGAAACCCATGACACCTCGAATCAAACGACTAATACTTATATCCCAAGATAGGACAAAGTCGGACATTTGATCGTCAGGGATGAGACAAGGCAAAGGTGTAGAGTATGTAAAAGCCAGACAATTTATAGGTGTGAGAGATGTAATGTTAAACTACACCCAGACTGCTTTAAAGCATATCACGAATGAGAGTCGTTTTTGACTTAAAAGATTTTCTTTTCTCTCAACAATGAGTGGCAGACGCCAATTCCCGCAACGCGGACGAACTTCTATTCCACGTAATCCAGATTCCGATGGCTATCCCCGACGCACGGATCGTGACGAATGGAGAGCATACAATCACCAACAAAAGCAGGTGACCAATTGGGCAGATTCTGAAGAGTACACACCCCCAGAAAATAAGAACGAGGCCCGTCAGCAGAATAGAAATAAAGAACGAGCCGATAAATGGAAGCTGAAGAAGACGCAGGATAAGGAGAAGAAACCAATGCCTCCACCGCCAATGCCAGCAACCGCCCAGACAGAGGATGCACCAATGGATTCCCCTCTGTATGACTCTACGCCATTCACTTCTGGCGTACCATTAAATCAAGAGTATTGCCAAAATTTTGATCTCGGCTCTTTTCCAGTGTTGTGCTAAGAGACGTACAACACCTTGCAAGGCCTGAATCCCCGGCTTACGAGAGACATGCCGTTCCCGGGATTTCTTCATAGCATGAACGCTATTTTACAGACTGCGTTAATAGACTCAGTCTTCAAGGACGGTCAGCGCCCGATACCAAACCAGGACTCACGAGCGCAGGACATCTTACCCTCTGACTACGTTATACCTGGTCCGATTTATGAGTTCTGTAGCAATTTAGGAAGCACTATGACACCAGGAAACCAAGAAGTGAAAGAAAACTTGCCGGATATATTGATACCGCAAGCTGGATTCGAGGATGAATACGGTAACGAAATCCCCTCGGGTACCTTTGGCCATGTGGACGACGAAACTCACAATGTGTACGAGGCCCAACTATGTCCTTATACATTGCCAAGCTGCAAGAAACTGCAAGTGACAGACTAGCGAGAAATAACGCCACGGCGTTTATCTCGCTAGACTGCACTCAAGCATTTGACTGCGTATCACACAGACTGCTACTGGGGAGACTTACTGAGTACAACTTCCCCCACAACCTGACTGAACTACTACGGAGCTACCTCACTGGCAGGACATTCTCTGTAAGGGTAGGCACCTCAGTGTCTACCCCGCTACCTACTACATGTGGAGTCCCTCAAGGATCAGTACTGGGACCAATACTGTTTAACATCTACACATCCCATATAGTTGGTCTCAAGATCCCTGGAGTACAGCTGGCGGCTTATGCCGATGATATCGGGGTAGTATATGCCAGCAGTATACAGGCCAAAAAAGCACTTGACGCATGTCAAGACGCCTGCACCATTATCAGCAGAAGGCTTGAGGACTGTGGGATCAAGGTCAATCCAGCCAAGACAGACGCTGTCGTCACGGCTTTCCACAAGAGGAAAAATGTACCCAAGTCATTTACTGTCAGTGGGGTGACTCAAAAAGTCTCTCACACGATTAACTACCTAGGCGTTCGGATCAATAGGCATCTGAACGTCTCAAAGCACGCACACGCCAGACTAAAACTAGCAAGACAGCGAGCCAGGAGACTTGGACACTTACTAAGATCCCCCATACTGTCCCTTAGACTGAAAACACTGACGTACAAGACTATTATACGCCCAGTATTGCAACATGGTGCACCTCACATGCGCTACATTTATCCCTCAACACTGAAGCGCCTCCAGTCCTTTCAGAACGGTGTGCTCCGGAAGATAGTGAAACACACCACACTACAGCGATCCAAAGCGGATGTCATTCGGGAAGAACTGGATATCCCGAAAATTGACGAGTACATTCTAATGCGGATCCAGAAGTTCTACGACAATCTCCCAGATTGTCAGAACATCTTTCGGGATGTAAAGCCACCCACCCTGCCACGACGATGGAAGGTTGAGCTCCAGAGCCAGAGGCTCCTGGACATGTACAGTGGGTCAAAAAAGTATTGGCACACCCCATTTTTTCTGAAAATCTCAATAGGCTTAAATTTTTTTCCATAACTGTTATTCATTTTAAAAGAGTCTCTTGAAAATTGGATTTTTTGAAGCAATGAATGGTTGGAATTCAAAAGCTGAGTTTGAAGTAATCATAACAAAGTAAATTTTGAAGGATAAAAAAGTATTGGCACAGTTTGTAAACATTTAGTATTACATAGCTCCAATCAAAACAAACAAATCCTTTTTCTTTCAGTACATTAGATTAGAGGATTGACAATAATACAAAAACAACAAAAGACTCAGTCTTTATTCTACCTTTGCTACATCAACATGGGTAAAACTGGTGAATTTTGTACAAGTTTTAAAAATCAAATAATAAAACTACACTCCAAAGGACTTAGTTACCGAAAAATAGCCAACAGATTGGAAATTAGTTTCAGTACGGTTCGAAATATAATAAAAAAGTTTCGAACGACCGGTTCGGTTTTAAACAAGCCTCGTTCAGGACGACCATCTAAACTTAACGAAAGGGAACAAAGGATCATACACCGGCGTGTTGAGCGAGACCCCACTTCATCAGCCGCCTCAATAGCCGAAGAGGTCGCATCAACGTCCAACACTACCTTCTGTTTACAGACGGTAAGAAATGTCATCCACAAATATAATTATTATGGCAGAGTCCAAAGGAAAAAGCCTTTTATTTCGGAGATAAATCGCAAAAAAAGACTTGAGTTTGCTAAAATTTATGTTAACAAGGACCTAGAATTCTGGAAAGATGTTATTTTTTCAGACGAAAGCAAATTTAATATTTTTGGTTCTGATGGCCGCAAGTACGTTTGGCGAAGACCTAATACTGAGTTTCAAGCGCGACATGTGAGGCCCACTGTAAAACATGGAGGTGGAAGTGTTTTAGTTTGGGGATGCATGTCATGGAATGGTATAGGTAATTTGACCTTCATTGACGGTATTATGAATGCAGAAAAATATGTTGACATTTTGCGCCATAATTAAAAAAGGAGTGCCGAAAAGCTGGGGATCAAGGATACATTTTTGTTTCAACAAGATAACGACCCCAAACACACAGCAAATAAAACAAAAGAATGGATGCTGTACAACGTGCCCAGGCAAGTGAAAACGCCTCCACAGTCTCCGGATATAAATCCGATAGAACATCTATGGTATTTGTTGGACCTGAATGTAAGAAAAAATAAAATTTCTTCAAAAGCTGTGTTGAAAGAAACTTTGGCTGAGGAATGGCGTAAAATTGGACAAGATGTAACTCAAAATCTTGTTTCATCGATGCCAAGAAGGCTTCAGGCTGTTATAGACGCCAACGGTACGGTAACTAAATATTAGTGGTTCATAAAAAAGCTTAAAGTACATTATAAATCATAAATTAATACATATAATAAAAGTGTGCCAATACTTTTTTGACTGTGAAAAAGTGAATTTTTTAAAGAATTAATCCCTATGTTTTGTAAATTTTCAATTTTTATTTTTCAATTATGTATTTTTCTAAATCTTTTATGAAATAAAAATGTTCAAAAAATAAATTTTTAATCTTTTCTAAATGAAACCACAAAAAATGTTAGTGTGCCAATACTTTTTTGACCCACTGTATACATTAGAGGGAAGTTAGTCCCCCCTACACCACAAATTGTAACCCCATGCGTTACATGTAACATGTAAATTAATGATTTTATGTAAATAATATTTACATAAAATCATTAATTTACACATAATGATGTTCAGAAACGTATATTTTCTGGGGGTGAAGAATATATAAGTAAAAAGGGTAAAGTTGTCCCTGCCAGGATTATGAAACCTCCGTGCTCTTGTCGAATGAAATGTTTTGAAAAACTATTAGAAAGTAACAGACAGGACATCTTTAAATCATACTGGAGTCAGGACAAGGGGTTAGACACAAAACGACAATTTATTTTTTCATGTGTGGAGATGTATCCAACGTCTCGTTCAAGAAAAAGGGATAATGGCTCGAATAAATCAAAACAAAACACTCTTAATTATTATTTTACAGTAAACGGTCAAAGAATTAAGATATGCAAACTTATGTTTTTGAACACATTGTCAATTTCAAACACAGTAGTTGTAACTCCCGAAAAACCATTCGAACTAATTCAAATAGATGTATTTTATTATAGCAACCATAAAATTTTAACCCTAATTGACTGTTTCTCAAAAAAGTTGTATGGATACATTACGAAAAACCTTACAAGCATAGAAATTATAAAGCATCTATAGCATTATTTTAGTTTATTTCCAATACCAGACTATTCAATGCGACAATGGCCCAGAATTTGCAAATAAAGGTTTAGAAAACTTCCTAGCCTATCACAATGTGAAACTACATTACACTACACCTAATCACAGTAATTCAAACGGACTTATAAATAGGGCACATAACACACTAGTAGAACTACTCAACATAATTACAGCTGCAAAGGCACCTGACAAAATACCTATTTCAGAATCTCTAGAATTAGCCTTAATCGCATATAACAATACTCCTAACAAAGTATTAAAACTAACACCTAACGAAGTAACTTTTGGCGAAACAAAGAAAGATGTATCCCCTGTTTTAATCGAAGCTCAGGTAGAACAGTATCATAAACAAAGACAGTTGATAAATCTAGCAATTCAGAAACTAATAGAATCTGAAAAGACGAATAGGACTGAAAAAGTTAATAAAAATCGAGAAAACGTAGAAATACCAGACGGTAAAATTTTTGTTAGGACAAATGTCAAAACAAAGAGTAAAGCCAAGTATAGACCAACAACTTATTTCTCACAAACGAACAGGATACTAACAAAAGGTCAGCCCACCAAGGTTCACCAGAATCAAGTAAAGCGACCCCGTAAATTTGAAAAGCATACAAATAGTAAAACAGACATTTCTTTACAGGTACTTAACGATGTCCCTGGCACTTCACATACTGGTAGCAATGTACTTCATGACGATAACTGCCTACAGGATCAGTGACCTAACTCACGGACCAGGCATAGTACCAGTTAAACTACAAGAAGCCTATAGAATACGAAACTATTTTACTTACGTCCATTCTATAAACACTCATGCCCTTAGTACAGAGTTAGACAAAATTACAAACTTAGTGAACATAGTACAGTCAGAACCAGGAAGTAACCACCGTACTAACATTCTAAAAGAACATATTGAATACTTGAAGGCCAAGTTAAGCCACATAACACGATATCATAGTGTTAATCATTCTCGTACAAAACGTGGAATCTTTAATGGCCTAGGCACCGCTATTTCGTGGATAACAGGTAACATNATAGGAATAGAAGGTAGCTGATTTCCATTATGCAGAAGTACAGCTTTTAAGCTTAGTTTTGAAGAGTCTATAAACAGTCTCCATTCAGATGGAGTGTGACCCAAATTCAAGCAGTCCATCAAACCATTAACATCAGAACAAACTACGAGGTTTTCTTTTTTCTCAAAAAAAGGAAGCAAATCTTTTTGACGCTGTCTGTACTGAGATATTTTCACATCATGTTTTAGAAGATTCCACTGTTGTAGTCTTGACCCTAACAGCTCAGCCTTTTCCTTAGACAAGCCAAGATCTCTTATAAGGTCACTCAACTCTGCTTGACTAATTCTGTGCGCAGAGAAGATAGGGGGCCTGTTTAATGCTAAAGGTGCCAAAAATACGGGCACACACAAAACCACTGCAACAGGAAGGAGGTGTGCGTGCGATGCTCTGGCTCGCAGTGAAACCTAGATAGTGAAAATTTACTCAGGCTAAAGTGAAAATTACACTATTGGTGAATATTGCACTATAGATGAAATGTTGGAACCATTTCACGGAAGGTGTAAATTTCGGCAATCTATACCCAGTAAACCTGCTAAATATGGAATCAAGGTATATTCATTGGCTCATGCTCGTACATTTTNAATAACTTAAGGCATAAAAAAAAGAAAAAAAAAAAGACAGCTCTCATTCTCTATTCAGCCCTGAAGAAGCCATCACAGGATGTGCGAAAGCTCGGCAACCATTAAAAAACTTTACACGGTCCAACCCGGAAAAAACTTTACATACAAGGATTTACTTTTTAAGTATAAGTAGGAAGAACTAGACCCAAGCTTTTTTCTTTTTTTGTTGCTTAATAGAATGAGGAAGAAGAGATTATTCAAATATGATAAGCTTTCAATAGCTGTAAAAGTGGGAGAGTAGGGGAATGAATATAAAGTCAAAAGGCCAAGACATAAAGAGAGGACAATAGAACAAGCAAAGGAAATCTAAGGCAGCCAGCTATAAATCTCTAAATTGTCCTATATGTAGGAGTCCATTGAACATAACTTTCAGGGAAAAGCAAAATAGAAGCAAAGACAATTAAAATGAACAAAGAATAAGAAGAAATTGTTTGAAATGATAGTACAGAGAAGTGAATATGTAGGAAATTATTACAGAAAAGGATGATGAAATGAAAGAAAAAGAAGCAAGCAGTGGAAACAGATCAAAAGAACGAAGGGTAAAGGATATAATAGAAAAGTATCTATTAGTCGAGAAAGTAGGAAGGACCCTCTATTGGCACATTTTATTGTGTGGGCTCTTTTAGGGGAAGAAAAGCTTATGGAACTGGAACAGACCACAAGTAAAATTGCTGTGATTACAACTATATATTATAACTATTTCAATTATTACTTTGATTGTAAAGATTTTAATCAAAAGACCTACTGATTTTCTAACAGCACACTCCTTCAACCTTTATGAAGTAGGCTTACAATTAAATATTTTTTAAAATTACAAGTAAATAAAAAATAGTATATAGCCTCTCATTACCTATTTTGTTCTAAATAAGAATGACACTTAACCATTTCTTTCCCTCGATGTATGTGGGTAATAAATAAAATAAAATTTGTTTGGAAGTAAATATTCATTCTTATTTATAAGCAAAAATATATAAATTTATATTTTTCATTTTTGAAACACCAGTAATGAATAGGAGGTAAATGAAGATTTGAAAGGTTTAGTATCAATTCCAGCTCAATCCACTTTCATAAAATTTACAGATGGCTCAAGAAATTAACTTTTCATTTTAGAGCATGGTTCAATATGGATTTTTTTAAAAATAAAACAAAATAAATAAATCTCATGGGTTGAACTATTTTTATATATTACTATAGACGTCATTTGTTGATTAAAATTTTAGTTTATTTAAAAAATTGTACAACTTAGTGGACTACAGAACAAATAAAATAGAAAAGGATGAAGGAGTGACAAGTTGCACAATTGTTATTATATCACTATAGGAAAACAGCAGGAGTAAAGGACCTCAGGGATACATTTTTATAGAAATTATAGACCTGCAATAGAAAAATATCAATAGAAAAAACTCAATGGTTCTTGCAATGATAAAGGTCAAAGCCTAGTTAACTTGGTGGTTTCCAGAGACCCTTAAATTGCCTTAATAAGGTTCCCATATAAGGGGTCCACAAGGGAACATGGACACCTTCTGATAGTCGTATCGTCAATCAGATAGATCATATCCCAATCAGAGTTAGGTGAGTTACAGATGTCTGTATGAACAGGTGTGCCAATGCCAACTCAGATCACTTCCTTAGCATAGCCCACATTAATACTTACTGACTAAATTACATAGGTCAAATTTTTTAGTTAATAGAAATATTAGTAAAATAAAAGATGAAAAGTATGTTGTAAGCCAAGCAAGAACCAAAGAATAAGGGTTATATTAATGAGTTATTAAGTGAAAATATAATTTTTGAAACTTAAAATATACACCATTGGGTCCCAGATTTACAAAAACTATTTGATTGTTATAATATGCAGTTCAAATAAAATATTAAATAAAAGGGAAACAAAATACTAACCTGCACATAAGAACAATAGCTTAATATGGCTTGACGTATACCAGTTCTAGAATCAAGTAAGTACAATCGGCTTTTCTTATCACGAAACAGAAGCTTGTGCCCAGTTTCATTTAACTCTAGCCAGTCAATTTTAACGTCATGTGAAACTTGCATTATTTGAATGCCAAAAACCAGATCAACTAAAACAAATTTAATTTTTGGAATGAAATGATTAATGACCAATAAAATATATTCCAAAGAAATATAGATACCAATAGAATAAAGTAACTTACTTACCAATACAAATAGTTTTCCTATCGAGAAGATAAGCAAGTTTTTTATTTTCATCATCAGAATCTGATGTTTTTCGTTCATTAATTCTAACACTAATGAGGAAAGGATTCATAAATTCAGTTCTATATATATA
>KZ807425.1:145801-181530 GCA_000696205.2 Oncopeltus fasciatus
TTAATTTTATAAATATTATTTATTTTGTGGTCTTTAATCCCACGTAAATTTAGATAATTTTTAGTGCAAGGGAACAGAATAAAAAATCTAACTGTCCTGTGTGTTTATTTTATAAACTGATATGAGAATCATAAAACCTAAATGGACTCATTCTTGAGGTAACCTCAGCTTATTAAATATCTGACACCGATACTTGAGTATTATAGACAATAAATAGAAAGCATATGAAAAGTGTTAAATAACTCTCACTTAGAGAGACAGAAAATAATCTTACCGATCATAACTCCCTATTACAACTGCTTGGCCACTTGGACTGGAAGAAGCTACTGTAAACTCTTTTTCATTGGGATAATCAAACTGTCTATACAGCCTTCCATTTCGATCATAGACTGATACTCTCTGATCACAACCAGCAGCAATGATAAAGCCTCCACCTGGCCAGGAAAGAGCATATGGTGGACAGCTGTGAGTAACCACTCTCCCCTTGAATAAGCAGAACTTGTTACTATTAAAACTAATAATTTTTAATAGACATCCATAACTCATTTTTTTAATGCTTTAAACCCCTATTAAACTGAATTTTTATCTAAAAAAAAAAGAAACAAGTAAGAAAAGAAAGAAGAAAAAAGGGCCCTCCTTAGAAGACATTGTAAGTAAAATAAATAATAACTATTTAAAAAATATATATATTGATATATAAATTATACATAAGAAAACAATTATTATTTTAAAGAATAATGATTAATTTCTAAAAATGCTAGAATAACCCAGCTATATGAATAAGTAGCTAAAACAAAAACATCATTTCTTTACTTAAAATAAGGCATAATTTTAAGATTTATTAGGAGAAAATGTAATTTTAGTTGATTTTTTCAATTCAAGAAAATTGAAGGGATAAACTAAAAATTTGATTTATATTATTATGTAAGATCAATGAATTTTAAAAAATGTATTTCTAACTGTGTAGCAACCTCAGAAGATACATTTCTTGTAGAGAAATAGCATTCATTCATTCATTCAATAAAACCAACAAATTTAAAATATTAAAGTTAGTATACCATTGTCCCTGTACCATATTATATCAACCCAATACTGGATGGGAATAATAAAAGGAATAACATAAAATAAAATAAATCTTATTAACTATATTACAGATATTATCTTATTAAATATTACAGTCAAATGCATTGAATTAACATTAAAATAAAAACAAACCTGTTGCTCCATAGAGGAATCATCAGTTACATAAAACCTGACTATACTCCCATCATCATGCCCAGAGAGGAAACCAGTACCTCTTGAACTGGGAATAAAGAAAGGAATAAAATAAAATTAATTTATTAATTATTAATATTATAGTCTTATGTTATTAATAATCTTGTACATTTAATTAAATTATTAGATTATTAATAATAATACTTTACAATGATAAAACTTTGAAAAGAAAATGCTCTTTCCTGCCAACAAATTGGTTAGGCTTTTCAAAGTTTTAGAATCTGAATGTGTCATTAAAAAAAAGTAGTTTTTAATTAATCTTTCTTAGAGATCAATGAACTTTTTCATTTTTTTTTATCTCAATGCAAGTTTATCTCAACTTTCTTTTCATGGTGGTTGTTGACATGAAGCAGGAGCAATACGGGGGGGGGGGGGTGAAAAAATGAATTATTAGAATTAAGTCAGGGGTGCCGGGATACCTCATGGGATCCTTTGGGTCTCGCAATCTTGGCGCTGAGGGTTCAATCCAGCCCAGGACAATCTTTTATTTATTAGTAGAAGCTTGTCCTTAGTCATCGTCATTTAGAATGGGATGGGGACCTGTAAATAGTGCCTCCCTCCATGACTTTAAGTTGTTGAAAGAAATCACAGCAAATGTTATTCGAACCTTGACCCTAAAACATCTTCAAGGGATATTACTGCCCAAGAAATAGACTTAGGTTAGAGAATGCTATATTAAGGATGCCTACTCTACTTATACAAGCAATTGGTTAGCCGTCATTCAGTACAATTTAAATATCACAATTTTTGGAGTTGTAGCCCTCCTCTCCCCTGGGAGACTGTTAGGAATTGAGATCACAGCAGCTACCTGTCTTCCAAAGTGCATCTATATCCTTTCGGACAATAATTCATCATTTTATACAAAATATCTTTGGCAATTCCTCTAGACTTGACCAACCCTCTCCAGAGACATGTAACTAACCTTAAACAGTGACTAAGATTACTTCCCATTCTCAAAAATTCGGACTCAGTCACTTGTCAGTTACAGATCTGAGATATATTTTATAAAATATTTCTCAGATCTGTCAACATTAACTCTCAAAGTGATCATCCCTGTCTCTCTCTTTCGTAACATATCAGACATTGTGGATTGTTTGCTGATTGTTCCTCCAAGTCTTTTTCCATCCCCACTGGGCTATATTCTTTATTGAGACTTCAAAGCCAAAAAATTCCACCACAATCTTCCCCCACATCTATATTTCACATTATTGACCTTGGACCAAGAGAATATTATCAGTAAAATGAGCAACCAGTAAGTAATGATTGGGACTTATCTTTTAAATAACTATATACCATATCAATATTATAAATAAAAATTATAATATATTAGTTCTTGATCAAAAGTAAAAGGTCAAAAATAAATAACAACAGTTCTAACAACAATCATTTATTGCCCGATTTTTTATATCTTGTACACTGTTTTAAAAATAATAAAACATATTTTAAATAAATAAGAAAATCAGAAAAAAATACTGTTATCCTAGCTGTTGAAAGATTTCAACATGTGAGTGGTGGTACAATTTATCCCTATGCGAGTGATGGAAAGTTAAAGAGTATATACATTTTTTATTGTTTAACATAGACTCTAGTAAAATTTAGATATAAATCTAACATATCCAAGTGGAATTAGATAGAAACCCTAAATATTCAAGTAATAATAAAAAAATTTAGATAAAACAAAAAATAACTTAATTACTCTTTCTTTTAAATTACATCTGGTAACAAGTACTTTTTGGGACTTGAAATCAAAACCATTAAAATGAGCCTAGTAATATTAGACATCAATTTAGGAACTTCTAATTTTCCAAAAGTTTCCTATTAATTATATTTTAAACTAGGAAATAGGTAAGACAAGCTACCGTTTATTAAATATTAAAATCATACCACTCCAGTTTGGGAGAGAGAGAACAAGTAAAATTGGAGTGGCCTTTATTTTTGTATTCTTTGACTTTCAACTGCAATTCTTACTAATGATGAAATTATTTATTAGACTTACTTGGCAGCAAGAGACACAACATACGAATAGGTATTATACAAAGTCTGTGTTTTGTTGGATGCAATATATGCAGCCCTAACTTTTCCATCCGCTTGACCAAATATTATAGGTCCTTCATTCAGCCAAATTAAACAGGTGATAGGAGAATGTTGAGGAAACTTATTGCAAATAACCTTTTTGTCACCCCTAAAATTAAAATAAAATATTAACAATGTCACATTAAGTTGATTTTACTTTTATTTTACCATTATATATAAAAGACAATGAACCATTCAACCATTATTTATTAACTTTTGAAACCATGCACTTTTATAGACACAAGTCAGAAACCTTAGAAGATCAAATATTAAGAGATAAAATTGTACATGGAGTATGTAATAAAAACCTAAAAAAGATATTGTTGACACAAGTTTTAGTTTTTAAATCATTGTTACATTCTGAAAGGCAAATTAACTAAGTAAATAGTGGGAGAGCTGAATTTTATTAATTTTGTTAATAGTTTGAAACTATTAAAGTTGTGACCTTTTGACTGAATTTTAGTACTAGAGCTGACATTGGCTGAATTTTAACACTATCTCTGATTCCTATTCCAAAACAATTACCCCCCTCCCTCATTAATGGCCCAGTCGACTGGGCCTTGTTTAGAACTCTCATAGAAGAGTCACTAGACCTCGGAATCTCTCTGAGAAACTCCAATGATCTAGATGACGCTGTACATTTGTTTAGCACAAACGTACAGCAATGCATGTATATGGCTAATCTCAAATCAAAATTTACTAAATACTCTTCTGAGTCCCAAAAACCACTCCCAGATTCGCTTAAAAAGCTCATCATAGCGAAATGCCGCTCAAGAGCATTGTTCCAAAAATTAGACACCCCACAGACCGCAAAGACTTCAACCATCTTTCCATACTCGTATAACAAAAATTAGGTGTTTTACAAAATGAGGCCCGTGACCTCCTGGGGACATAATCTGTAAATAATTTGAGAGTGGTGTCATTGGTCACCTTCTCTCCTCATGTTATTGACATTGAAAGTCATTTTTTTTTAAATTCATTGTGGTAATCAAATTACAAAATGTTTTAATTTAACAGAATGTAATAAATAAATAAAAGTTTATAATAAAAAAAAAAATAGTTTGTTTTCTGCATGTTGAATTCTCCTACTAAGCTTACTACATTCATACTTTTGATATCATATTACATTATGGCATATCTATATTATAATATTGTAAATTATCATTTTATTCTAATAACATTATATTTCAACAGTCCTGAAGATGGCTTACAATGTAAGCTGAAACTTCAGCAGATAATTTTTTTTTTTAAATTCGTACTTTTTTATTTTTTAATCGACCTTTACCGAACCCCAATAAAAAAAAAATCTAATAATAATATCTACGGTCAAAAAACTCTCCATTTAAAAAACTAAATTTTCAAAACACAATAGAATGTCTTTCGTTGCCTAATAAGAGAAGCTGTATATTTATATGGACTACCTTAGGTAAATGTAAGATTGTGGAAGGATTGGGAGGTTCTCAGATTGTTGGGAACTATTACATCCTAAATGGAATTAAGACAAAATATACAAAACATTAAACTATGTAAGCAGATATATAATACCTAACTCCTCTGCCCCTCAAATTAAAGTTGCACTAGGAGGAACATCTATCTGATCCATCAATCTGAGGGTGTGGCTAATGACAATGATAAAGTGAATTTGTGGTAAATATTTAATTTAATTAAATATCAATCCTCCTACTCCTCCTCCTCCTTGACAATCCCTAAGACCTCCTCCTCCTCCTTAGCAAACCCCCCCCCCCTCCTCCTCCTTAGCAACCTCCTCCTCCTCCTCCTCCTTAGCAACCCCCCTTCTCCTCATTAATAAATAAGTTAATTATTTGATGTACTATAAAAATAAAGCGTAATAAGTAAGTACAATATTAAAGAATTGATACTTGGTATAAAAATAGTAGTTTCTTGGTTATTATCCCCTTGGTTGTTGGTTTTATACAATTAGGAGTTAATTTTTGAAAGCTCTTTAATTTAATAGAGAATTTTACTAGAATTTAAAAAATTGCATATTTCAGTTTGAAACAATAATTTGTTTCCAACAACGGAAGAACAAGAGTTTGTCTTCTAAATTGATGAAGTGTATCCCAATTAAATTATGTTGGTTATTAAAATGTCCTTTAAAGATTTTATTTTTTATTCAGCTAGCTGAGGCATTACAGAATTATTTTATGTAATTTCATTGTTTCATAAATGGTTTAGAATGTCTTCAATCGTGGATTAGAATACTTTTTTATTATGAAATCCACTGATTTTTCCACTAGTTTCAATTCACTGATTAAAATTTGTAGTCAAATATCTTACTTTGACAAATAATTCATACTGTTAATATTAAGTATTGTTTGTTGTTACAGATATTAAGCCTCTCAAATGGACATTTTATTAATAATAAATAATAAGTTTCCAACATTTCCTCTTTTTTTTTTCAGTTGATAGGTTTTATAAGGGAACTAAAAATGTATATGAGAATAATTTAGGTATTTTAAATGGAAATTGTTTGTTATTACATTTTTTTAATAGAAAAAAATATTTTAATATAATGTGAGGAAGCAACTGCACAAAGGATGTCCGATTTCATACAGAGGCAAGAGATGACAAACCCAAAATCCATTAACAACAAAATTGTTTCACTCATTAATGGGATACACTTGTCGTTCTATATAGTCTTCTATATATAATGATCCAATGAAAACCACACAATTTATATGACACAAAAATAAATATGACACATTTGCATACCAATCTTCACCAACTTTATAGATATATATGATGTTATCAGTCTGGCCAACGGCAATTTTTGATGAATCCGGAGAAAATGCCAATCCTTTAATTGAATAATTCATTCTTGTATTCTGTAAAAAAAAAATCCTTTACCATGTTCAAATTCATTAATCACCATAAACATAATACAAATTCTATGAACCTGTACTGGAATTTTTCCTTTTCAGAAAAAAAGAAAAAAAAAAAAAAAAAGCATGATGGAAATTACCTTCGAGAGTCTCTATTTTCAAAGTGCAATAACTTTCAACTGAGTAGATGAATAAAATTACCTTTATAAATAGAATTTTATAAGGATTTTAATCTTTCAAATGCTTAATATTACATATTTACTCAATAATTGGGCTCTAAGAAAACACTTAGAGATTACTGAACGATGACAATAGAGACCCTATGCTCGACCAGGGGCAAAAGAAGAGGTCAAGTAATTGAAAAAAATAACACATCTAATTAATTAATTTTTTAGCTGATTTATAGAATATATAGACACTTGAGCTTTAGGTAATTTAAAGTTAAATGTCAAGTTTTAGTTACTCCCACAAAAATTAAGGTATGATCATGAACCAATTTGGTGATTTTAAGATCATCACTGATTTTTTTTTCAGGATAACTAACTTTCTTCATAAAATTGGACAGTCAATGAATATACCCTAATCTTTATGTATTATTTATTAAATTCTTTAAACCCATATTCAGTTTTAACGTTCAAAAATTTGCTAAAAATGGACAGAGCCTTTCATTTTAAGTTTAAGGTGAATTTAAGATTATTTTAAATTTTGATGACATGCAAAATTTCATTAAGAAAAACAACTAATTGAGACTCCAGGGGCATAAAATTAAAATTTAAGGGGCAGGTAAACCCCTCACATAATTGTTTAGTTTTGCTCTGCAACTCCTAAAATTTTTTTTAATCATTAAAGCAATCTGTGATGAGTTATATTCTTCTAAAATAAATATTACGCTTCCTCTAGCGAAAAACTTTAAACAAATAAACTCAACCTTTCAATGGACATGCCAAACTACATTTAAAAAATGAACATTGATTAAGGTACCCCCCCCCCCCATTCCTAAATGTTCATTTTTTCTGAGTGACTTCTAAAATATTATTCACACCAATAAAAAAAAAAAAATTGCAGTGTTCTGTATTCTAAACTAAATACTAAACCCACTACAGTGAAATCATTTTCAATACATATTAGATAGGTTTGAAGAAAATTATAAAAAACTTTTCTTTTTTTTTTTTAATATCATGTTAATCACATAAATAGATGCATTGCTTTGAAGTTGGCTAAAAACTAAAGATGGACAAACTTCCAATTGAATAGAATGACTATCACTTGCATTATATGCATAATGCAAACCTTGCTTCTGCTTTGAAAGGAACATAAAATTAAATTTAACTTATTTACACAAACACAAAATCCCTAAATTAACTTACATTTGAACAACTCTTAGGTCATTTGTCATGATCATGGGAAAAATCACAATTTGAAGGAAAATGTGATTGTAGCTATTTATTTTACTAGCTAGTCCTCCTAACATTTTACGTTTAGATATGGTAGAAATCTTGAGCAAACTTTTCAACGATTAAAGGAAAATCTAATATTTATTTTTTAAACTAATGAAGCATGAGTTAAGAAGTATTCTTACTGACCTTTGAATCAAATGGTTTAGTAGAAAATTTATCTTTCCTATTTCCGTTTTCATCAAAGAGCAGAATAACTCTGTCATAGTTACAAACAGCCAGTTTCAAATTGTTGGGGGACCATGCCATTGAGAGTACATTATTTGGAAAATCCTAAAACGAAGATAAAATAAATAAATGAGTATACAATATTTTTTTTATTTTTTTTTATTTTATTTTTTTTTTTTTTAGCAAAAAGGAATAAACTGGCTACCTTCGCAGGATGAATGGTTTTGAGGTGTTTGATTTGCATTATTTAAAAATGAGAATATCAATTAAACGTTCGTATGTATTATTATAAAGATTTTACCCTACAGGAAAAAAATAAATATGCATAAGAGCTATGAGAAACAATGTAATCCTAAACCAATATTTAGTTAACAGAAAAAATTCAAATTAGAATTATAGAACAGCAAGAACAGTTACAAGAGAACAGCATCCTGGCAAGACAGCACAAGTATAAACTAAATTGTCATGGCAACTGAAAAATTCTTAAAGCTAATACAAAATATACTTTACTAGACCATTTCTTAAATTATTTTTAATTATTTCATTCTTAAATATTTTATTAAAATTAATTTAAAAAATTTAATTTCAAAATAAATTTATGAAATACTTGAATTAATAAAATCCATTATCGAAATTAAATAAATTATCAATAATACATTAGCGAAATTGTAAAATAAATTATCTACTACTGATGATCAATAAAGATAAGTTAATCAACTTGAATTGACAGAACTGATAACAAGTCTAGTGATTTCAAATCTAGTGATATGAGCAGGCTGTGAGGTTATCTATACACATACAATATGGCCGCAATGAAAGGCCAGAAGTATCGTCGTGTGTGTTCCTCATGTATTTCTTTTAGATACTCGGAGTGATATTCCACCCCTTGTGGATTTTTAGAAATAGTAAAACCACGAAATTCATCCCTTATGTGATATGGGTGCAAAAGCAAGCACAGCTAACGGGGAAGAGGGTAACCGAGAGAGGACTTTCTCTACTTCTAGTGGATCCGAAGTTGGAGCTAGTGGCGGTTTTGGTATTCTTCGTGGTGTTACAGTTTCCTCCAACGATCAGAGAGGAAGATCTTTTTCAAGTTCTGATGGTCCAGAGGGGCTGCACAATGGAACAGATCCGACATTCGACCTTTCGGAATCTGCGGAAACTGACAGCAGTTCTAACGATGAACATTTGGATAGTCCGTTAGCCACAAATTTACCTCGTGTGTATACTGCTCATTCTCAACTATCTCATATTTTCTCGTGGAATGGTAAGTCACAAAATATGGATCATTTTTTACTAGCAATGAATAAGTAGCTGTCAGTTTTCTTGTCAAGGGCATATTAGTTGACAGTTGTCATGTATTACTTACTCTCTTTGCTTAAGTGTTGATTTACTAGTTAGAGACTGATATGTAAGAGATTTGGTCTGTGCCTTAGTTAATCTAAAAGTCTTTTCAATTTTTTATGTAGAATGCTGGTTGATATTTTTTTATTTGGTTTCTAAAATAGAACCTTTATCTAATTTTCACTAGATCTAAATTTAATTAATTTTGTTTGCTTTACCATTACCCTTAACTATATGTCCTAGTCAAAACTCAACAACTAGAATTTCTGCTCTATGTATTTACATGACAGATCTTAAAACAGGCAACAATATTTACTCAACTAAAATATTTTAGGAATATTTTCTATTATGTGTACAAGCTCTAATCATTCTGAAAATTTTAAACTTAAAGTCATGGTAAAAAAAATAAACATCACTATTGATCTAATTTAGTTTTCCTTGATAACTTCATTATTAACTCAATTCAAGTTCCTATTCTATATAATTGTGAGTTGCCTTGTTAGTGAATAATAGTTTAACTTAGCTTGAATGCTAAAGCAACTTGCCAGGATCTTGACCCTAGTCTTAGTGATACTTAATTATGTCAATGTTCCTTTTTATAATTCAGATATACACTACCATTAGTATCATTTTACTTAATTATTTTCTTGTTCATCCCATGATTGTAGAAAAATTAGTGCTCACACTTAAAAACTTGTGATGATTGCTTTACATCATTTGTCTTAGAACAAAAAAAAAAAAGTGTTATAACAAACTAAAAATATATGATCATATCCATTCTTACCTCAAACAATAATGGAATTGATTATTATATGGTATATTAATGTTTTATTTTATTTTTCTATGTCTATCTGTACATATGATTACAATACTTATGTTGTGTAAACAATTTTGGCCCCTGTCCTTAAAACTCTCATCATTATATCTTAGTTTAAGATTCTTCGTTTAAACTTTGTTTTCAGTTATATCATTTGAGAGTATTGCCTATATCAAAATAAAAATGAAAATTAGGCATGCCTTAAAATATATCTTTTTTAGTGATACCTAAATATTAAAAATAAATAGAAAGGTCAAACTCTTTATCATTTAAAATTTTGATTTCATAACTGACTTCTGCATCAAGTATGTTATTTTTATATTTTTAAGCTTCCCTTATTTTTTAACTTGTAATACAAATGACAAATAATTAAAAAATAATCAGTCCACGAGAACAAATTTTCCAGTTCTCAAGGAATGGTTATATTCTCATTAAAATTTACTTAAAATTTATCTGAACAAAAACGACATGTTTTGTATTTCGTATTTTCTTTTGTTTATGTTAAACAGAAAAAAAAAAGTAATCCATACACTAGGTAAAGCAAGAGCAGATAGAATAACATTTAGGAAAAGTAAGTGCCAAATTTCTCTGCCTTCATTATATAAATGTTATATTCATGGTCTTAGGGGTATTATGGAGAGTTCATTTTATTATGGCCAAACACATTTTTCTTAAAAGCAGTTTGTTCATGATAAAAGTGCTGAAAAAAAAAAAAATATAAGATGTGCTTTTCCAAATCATTCTGAATATGCTCATCGTTTGACATTCAGTTTTAATTTTAGATGGGGCAAATTGTCAAAATGTATAAAAACACTATTATGTTATTTAAAACTTTATTTTGCTCACATAGTTTCACATCTAATGCTTCTTCAGGAGCTTATTATATAATTTTGTAGTAAAAAAATAAGCTTTTATTACAAATAAAAATTGGAACCCCTCGCTACTAGGCTGCTAAAAAACAAAAGCAAAAAAATTATAATAATGCTTCTGACAATAAATTAAATATCCTAATAGAGGTCCACAGTAAACTCTATTATGTAGAGAGGTGAGGTAAGTTTAAATGACAAACTAAATCAAAATGAATTCATCAGTTATCTTTAGTATGTACCAAACTTTAGAGTTTCAAAATTCATTATTTTAATTTAGTACTCTTTAATTCATGTTGATTTTAGTTTAATGTTAAATGTATTTTGGATCATTTTTCTGTGCAAAATTTAAAATATAGATTTTAAGTACCGTATCTTATGTACTTTTAAAGATGTCTAATTTTTCTTCTCCAAACAAATTTTTTTATGAATTTAAACTTAAAATATCATACATAAACCAAATTCAAATTCTTAAGTATTCAGCTGTGCATTATATGCCAAATGTGAGTTCAGATGTTATGGCAGTTAATTGAATTTATTATATCACTGATATTTTATGTATAACGCACACACATATATATGAAATCCCTTCAAAATAAAAGCGAGTTCTCATCTAAATCCTACATGAAAAGAGTTACAATTTTTTTTTTCACTTCTTCTTCCTATGCCACCACTGCAAGGATATTATTGTTCCGTTTCCTGAATAATTTTTAAATCTGGCAGACAAATTAGCAGCCTACTTGTCACTTCATTCACTTATTATTTCAAAAAGATAATGTAAATATGTTTGGTGGAGTTATTACTATAAATGAAAAATAAAACCTCTCAATAAGTAAATAGTACAGTCTTGCTCCCTTTTCTAAAATAAATATAACCTTATGGTAATGAAACTTACAATTATTCTAAGCAATTTATGTTTAGAAACATTCTCCATTAGACTTAGTTTGGAAGCCAAGTGTTGTTATTTATAGAAAAAATTTGTAACTTTCAGACCAAATAACCCAAAAAGTAACGATTCATTACGAATTTGAAAAAAAAAAATTGGTACACAAATTTCATATAATAGCAGTAAAAATCAACTGCTATATACATTTTTACATCTTCAGTTACCTAAAAAAGGGAATTATCTTAATCAGTCAAAAATATTTTTTCTACAACATGAATTTCTATTTTTTCAAATTTTAAATTTGTTTATAATGTGTTTAACCTGTATATCTGTCATAATTGCTGTTGTTTTCTTCATTCAGATAAATACTTCTGACTGATTTTAAGAAACTCTTAAATATTTATCTCTTTAATTTTGGCTTTGCAACTGTTGAAAAATTTGTTAATTACTTAATCGGTTGAAGGGGTGAAGGAGAAAAAGTTTTAAAAAGTAAAAATAAAATCTTCAGTATCGCTTCTTATGAGGAAAAAAGAATATAATTAGTATATAATTTAGTTTTCTTGTATTTATATTGTGCTTCACTTTTATGGCAAATGTATATCAAAAAGTGATACTTAATAATGGAGTTGAGAGGGCTTGGTGTTATCCACTATTGTTACTAAGAGAAACCAGATTTAGTATTTGAGCTTCTTTGTGCATACATTATTGAAATCATTAATAATTGAAGTTAGGAGAGATTGAAGTTTAAAGTAAGGAGAAGTTGATTAGTCATTAACATCTTTATTATTAGTGTCATAGCAAAAATTTCTGAAACGTATATATATATATCATATATGTTAAATGTAATTTCTGACATTTTTTTTTTTTTCCATGATATTTTTATTGACAAGCCATTTCAGGAAAGATTTTTGTGAATGTAACATACAGGGTTCGAGCAGCCCCCCATTTCCTCTGCCCTTCAGACAATCAGTTTAGATTCAGCTTTAATATTCTCATTTTTATCCTCTAAGTTCTTTTTGCTTTTCAGATAAAATTTATCACTTCTTTTGTCATTTTTCTCCAATATTATTAGTTTATTAATAAATTAATCCTAGATTACATGGTAATTAATAGACAAGACAAGTTAATCTTAGCATTAACCTGTTAAGTTAATCCTTGAAGAAACCATTAACAAAAAATTTTATACTGTACTAAATAAGTTTCCAAGGTGCTGATTTTTAGCATTCATTCGGTTCCAAGAATTTTTAAATACATTTTTTCAACCCTAGTGTATCATCTAAGTGAGAATATTTTCAAGGTTACTAAAATGTTTTGTTACCTTAAATTTTCACTTTTCCTTAAAAAAAATTATGTCATTTAATTGTGTTGTCACCTTGTATAATTAATAACTAGAATTTATTTAGATAATTTTTTTGTTGAATATTTAAGGATGAAAATTATTTTAAAATAAAGTAATTAATTTAAACAAAATAGGAATATGTGCTTTATATATAAAAGGGACTATAAAATCACAATTAATTAATTAGGAGTTATGGGATTAAGCTGAACATAAATTTAATTTTATTTATTAGGCAAAAGTAATTTTATTTTTAATTTAGTATGTCGTTTTTCAATAAATATAAATGAAGAAAAGTACTAGGTTCATGAATGATAAAAATCAAACAAGTTAGGAAAGGAAAAAAATCAATTGTAAGTAAAAAAATTTTATTATTTTTTATTNTATAATAATTTCATTATGTTATTTTCTAATGATTATGTTCATAAAATTTTTACAAAAATTTCTTATTAAGGAAGAAATTAATGATTGTTACTACGAAAGGTAAGAATTGAAATTTAAAATTTATTTAATTCAAACTGATAATAAATTACATTTTAATTAATTTTTGAGAGTTTTGAATTTAGTTTTAGGTTTTTGTGCGCCTTTAAACATTTTTTTTTTTATATGATACATAAATGGCGTACTATAGTTAAATTATAAACTTTTTAAACTATAAAGAACTTGACAAATTTCCATAAAACTTGAAATGTAGGTTGTGTTTGTTTCACTGTCATAAATAATTAAATTTGTTCATGATAATAAATTTTTGTTTTTTGATTTTAGTTGCATGTTGTGGAGTTTAATTAAAACCTGGAAATTGCTATAACTATGGAAATATTAAACAAATCACCATAGTTTTCCCCCTTGACATATGTGTTAATATATAAAATTTACTAACAAAAACAAAAAGTAAGTGAAATATACAGGGTTTTCCTTTTATAATGGCTCAAATGGCTTTCCTGCTGAAACTGTTGATCTGAGTAAAAATGGAAAAGGAAAAGTTGTTAGTTCTTCACCACTAATTTCAGAATGTGTGACTCGTTCTTAGATTTCTGTATGCATACGCGATGCATGCGTGTCAAAAGTTAGAGATTTGGGTAGTTGGATTACTTGAAAATAAAGGTGCTATTTCAAAATCTATTAGGAAGTCATTTGGATTTGTTAACTAATTATTTAGGATAAATACGAGCACGTGACAGGTCATTTATTTATCCTCTCTCTGCTGACAATATTGCAACGGCATTAATTTTTTTAAATGTAAAAACGAGAAATAGATAGTTTTTCCAGAGATCTACCTAAATTTTTGCAGAGATCAACCTTTGAACCGTCTTAAAATGAACTCCCTGCATAAAAATGTAACTTATATGATTATACTGGCCCCCTTATTTCATATTATGCTTCCTATTGCAAACTGTTAAAGGAATTGAATTTCTGTTGTATGCAGGTGTAGGGGGTTAAGTTTTTCAAAGATCAAATTGAATGATCGACAATACTTTAGTTATAATTAGTGTTATGACATAGTATACTTTTTAGGACAAGCAGTTTTATACTAATTTTTAGCGCAAGGGAACAGAATAAAAAATCTAACTGTCCCAGCCAGTACTCGAAACTGGATCTCCTGCTTTCCGGGCCGGTGCATTTACCATTTATGCTACCAAGACAAGTCTGATAAGTTATTAAATTCCCCGCACTAGTGTCGAGAGTCTAACCTCCGAGGCCGACGAATATATCGTCTTATGCTCGAAGGAGCTGATTGTCAAGCTGTTTAAATGACTCTCGACACAAGTGTTGGGAATTTAATGACTTATCAGACTTGTCTTGGTAGCATAAATGGTAAATGCACCGGCCCGGATAGCAGGAGATCCAGGTTCGAGTCCTGGCTGGGACAGTTAGATTCTTTATTCTGTTCCCTTCCACTAGAAATTGTTAAAATTTACGTGGGATTAAATACCACAAAAAATAATATTTACTAAATAATTACATCTTAATATTTACAGGTAAAATGTAATTTTTTCCTGTCCNTATATATATATTATATTGATAATATGTCAGCTCCTCCGAGCATAAGACGATATATTCGTCGGCCGATATATATATATAAGCACAGGTTGGAGAAAGAGTGAAGTGAACTCAGAAAGAGAAAAAAATTTTCGGGGAGACTTCTCGCCCTTCGAAAATTGACATCTGTCACAGGAGCATCCAAATCAGATTCTACTATTGCTACGCTTATTCAGGTTTGAACCAGAGGTAGGGTATAACTCTTAAAAAAAAAACAAAAAAAACGGCGTAATTGTCCATTTTTATTGGGAAATTAACTTGCAGGCCAGCGATTCGAACATTAAAAACCAGTTTGGTTTCTGTGCTACGAGAATGAAATATTTCTTAATAGTCTTGACAACCACAAAACGAGTGAAGTCGACCTATATTTTAAAGCATCGTACTGAAATCCAGTAGAAGAATGGGCTGTATTAATGGGTCTCTGACATTAGCGACTTATGGTGTTGCTTTGACATTTAAATATCTTCCATTTCTCGTTCCCTTGGGAAGATAAGCAACGAAGTTCAACAGAAATAACTGACAGTGAAATAATTGACGAACTCACTAGACGTCTAGACGAATCACTTCTTTATATAATATTAGTTTATTTTTATTATTAAGTGAGGGTTTTTTATTCAAGAAAGGAAACAGAGCAGAATAATTTAATTTTTGAATTGTTTTTTATGTTAAAAAACTTCTATTTAGGGCAATGCCTAAGTATTTTACAGAGAATGACCATGGGATTGATAGAATATTAATTTTGAGTGTATTTTTATCTTAGAACGCCTTTTCTTTAAAATAACAGCTTCTGTTTTGTATTTATTTAATTTTCATTTTGAGAAATATCTGTTAATTTTATTGAAATTTGTTTAGAATCTATTAAATACTATATTGCGAATATATAGTTTTTAATAGATAAACACATCATCTGCGAATCAGCTTTTATGAGTTTTAGTATATCATTTATATATGTACTGAACAGAGTCGGATTTTAGCAGGAACCCTGTGGAACAACTGCCGGAATACTTTTTGACGTTGAAATGCAAGAATTTATGTGTGCAAGAAACGCTCTATTTGTTAAAAAAAGGTATTTGTAACAAAAATTATCAAGTGCTGGTAGATGTTATTTTGTTGGGGTTCGGTCAAGGTAGATCCAACAGAATACAATTTAAAAAATATTTATTTTTAAAATTGTATTTTTTTGGATCTACCTTGACCGAACCTCAACAGAATAACATCTACTAATAATATCTTTGGTCAAAAACTCTCCATTTGAAATTATCAAAATGCTTCCTCAACGTCTAGGAGTAGCAAACCTGTGTTCTTTTCTCGTTAAAGTTCTTCATAACTGTGTCTGTCAGACGAGCTAGCTGAGCGGTTGTTCAGGCCTAAATCCAACCTGCTCATTTATTAGAATATTATTTTCTATTAAAAAGTCTTTTAGCCTGGAGAGTAAATGTTTTTCAAAAAATATTTATGTGAGACATAGTAAGCTTGTGCTATTGACCTATAGTTTACAGGTGAAGAGGTATTTTGGTTTGGTTTAGGTATGGCTATTAGGTTAGCTCTTTTCCAATCTCTGAGAACATATTTAAATCTAAGAACACTATTAAATATTTTTGTAATTGCTTGGATGCCTTTCTTTGATTCGTTTTTTATGAAAGTGGGGTATATATTATCGGGGCCTACTGCTTTGAGGGTATTTATGGTTTTAGCTACTTCTTTAGAAGTGATTGGTTATAGGTTTTTTCTGGTTGGAGTTTACGAATTTAATAATATTGTGCTAGTGGTGCATTGAGCCAAGTTGTTAACCGAGTGAACATTGTAGAAATCTTGGGCGATTAGTTCCGCATTACCTTGGTTTGAGTGTATATATAGACAGGAAGGACGTAACAAGAGAGCCAGACCTTTACGGGAAGGGGACAATTGACAGTGGGTACCTGCTTCCTTACGTGCGAAAGGAAGTTAAGTTTACCCAGAAACAGCTATTAGATTCATCTAGGCCTTTCCATACAGTTATAATAGCGGTTCTCGAATCAGGTTAGTCGTCACCTTTGCAGTGCCGGTGACAGTGTAATGTTTTTTTTTTTTTTTTTTTTTTTTTTGCTGTGTTAGCCTCCCTTGCAACCACTTTGGGTCATTGGAGGGAGGGGCTATCTACAGGTTGCCACCCCATTCTAAACACCCATGGCTCAGGACAACCTTCTATATTATAAATAAAAGATTGACCTGGGCGGGATTTGAACCCGCAGCGTCAGGATTGCGAGACCCGTACGGATCCCCTGAGCTACCCTGGCGCCCCCAGTGTAATGTTAAATGACAGAAACTAGTAAGTGGAGACTAATATAACAAGTTATTTCGAGGAGTTATCTCCCTGGTTTTGTTGTTTTTAGAACGTTGTGCCAGTTTTTGTTTCTACAGATATTTAGGCGTGAGTTGGTTTATTTTTATTAGAATTTTATAGAGCTATTTTTGAGCGCTTCTTAATTTTTTTATTTTTATGTAAATTACTAATTTTTAATTAGGCGATAATTTTATTCTGATATATTTCCTTGATTTTATAGGAGGAATGCATTTGTGGGCTCTTTCATATTACAAAGCATTGTGATTTATGAATATTATCTCCTATTTTGTTAGGGGATTAAAGAATTAACATTAATCGATTTATCTATAAGGTTCCTATGTTTTCCAGTTATTTTTATTATAAAGAGATATCTCTTTGAGCGTTGTTATCGTTGCCTGCCTTAGTAAACAGTAGATAACTGATTTTTGATCTAAATTAGCTATGGGACTGTTGATAAACGCTTTTAGTGAGAGCAAAATCAATTATGCTAGGTTTGTCATTATGTTATGGTGGGAACTGAGTAGGTTCAGAACGTGGATGTACTTGAATATTGTGTCTTATGGTATAATATATTAATAATTTGACGTTTTTATGTTTGTGGTGACAATTCCATTGAGTATTTTTTATATTTAAGTTACCAATAATTATTATTTTATCATTCACTTTTAGCAATTTCCTTGATTCAGAGCTCAAAAGTTTATTCGGAGAGTTTATTAATATGCTTATATTTTTTCAGCCACGGCTCCGGTGTATTTAGGGTTAGTTTTATTTCAGTACTCATGTATAATTTCACTTTTATTAAAAATATAACTCCTTCTCCATGCCTTATCCTTCTTTGCGATTTATTGTATAACCTAGGAGAATAAAATAGTCTATATTATTAAAATGGGTTCCATTTATTGCAACATTATCAGGTTGGTTTAAAATGATAAAATCTTCTAACAATAAAATTAGAAAACGATTTAATTGAATTTGAACCACAAATTAATTTCTTATTGAATGAGATTATACGTTCCGACACATTAGCTTCAGTTAAGATACGTATGTTAGGCTGATCATTATTATATGTAAAAAACGTAAAATGTATATTGAAATAAATCTTTTTCGTTTAGAAATAAACTATAAAATAATAAACTTTTAATACCTTTTTGAGGTTTAATCATTGTGATTATAATTACTAGTCCATAATATGAAATAGGTATTTCCTTAGCTTAGTGTTGAGTTTTTTGAGTGACTGACATTGATTGGCAGTCTAGATTAATGGGAGAGGAATAATAACAAGTAGTCTTTACTATATAAAGTTATTTATTCTGAGAGCTTATAATTAATTTTGGGTTTATGAATTTTTTTATATATATATATATTTTNATATATTTTTTTTTCAAATTTGGGTATTTTGTAAGGTTTATTGAAATCTTATTTATGATAATTTTTTTTGTGACAAAACGCAGATTGAAACGTCAAATTAGCGTGGATAATTATATAATAAATATAAGTAAGTACTAAATTTGTATATTTGCATATTTTATAGTCATAATTTTCATATACTCGAGTATTATGCATATATTTAAATAACATCATTATTTTATGTAGAGCAATAACAACCAATTAAATAGTAACAATTATTCCTTCTAATGATTTTGACTTACCATTTTGTTCCCTAATCAATTTTTTTTTTATACTTGTTTGAATGAGGTGAGAGTAGAAAATCTTATTAGCTTTTTCCTTCAGAAAATATTATATTTGCTTCGCATAGTCCAAAATTGGTGTGTCTTTATGTTTTTCTTGAAAAACAGAACTTGGCCACTTTGCAGCAGGTTTTGAAAGATTTGCAAATTCCTTTTTATTAGTGGAATGACTGGGACCCTGGTGAGGTTCTGCTAAGTTTTAAATTTAAATTAATCTTTTAAGAAGTACATGTTTTGCCGTTTGCGCGTTGCCTCTCCCCACAGTTTGTACATAACGGGATAAAATTAGTTTCCTTATCTTTTTCGCGTGTTTTAGTCGAGTGTTCCCCGAAACACTTCATACACTTGGGTTTTTGTGACTATTTGAGGGGACATGGTGAAACTCATGCAGTTGTAGCTATGTGTAAGTTCTCTTGCTACTTTATTTTTTTCCCATTTAATTACCACATTGCATGTTTATTTCACTTTCTGTATGTATGAAGCTAAATTTTTATTTTGTAATGTAACAAATGGTGACATTCAGATCTACTTTCTTATTAATAATTTGGTGAATACAGTTGACTTTAATATTCTGATTTTTTTAGTCTATTTTTGCATCTTTGGTAGGGAGAAGACTTTTTTAATATATATCTTGGTATTATCTCTGAATTTTGTGAAAATCCCATGCTTTGTTCTATTTAATATTAATGTTTTCAGAATGTTTCTACTTTCAGATTCCCTAAAATTACTATATAATTGTAGAAACTTCTGTTTACAATAATAGGGAGTAAATGGTTATTCTTACAAATTGTTTCTTTCTATTCTTACAATTGTAGAATACATATAATCTTCCATATAAGAGAATACAGAGAAAATATAAGTTATCTCACCTCGTCTCCTTATGTTGCTATTATTGTAATCGATTGTCATTATTGCTGATAAGTAGGTGTTCTGTGAGTCAAGCAATTTTAAATGTATTTTCTTCAATAAAGTAGTTTTTTTTTCTAATTTTATTTAAATAAGACTAAATGTTTATGATGATGTTAACTATTTACGCACGACAGTGATCACAGTTAATCCCTTGGAGTGTACAGACATTCTCTTATCGAAGGCTGGGTTGTTACACACTATAAGTTATAGTGTCAATATGAACTATATGAGAAGGCTAGTTTGCTATTCGAGTAACATGTTATGTCAATTTCAATGGTTTATTTTCATATTTTGGTTGATGCCGGAGCTCAGATTCATGAATGTTTCACCTTTCCGTGGTGTTTATAATAATAATTATGAATTATTATTTCTATGTCTGTTTCGTCTTCAACATTAATTTTTTGTTGCGTTTGCTAATTCTATGATACAAATACTTTTTTTTTTTTTAAATTTAAAAATAAATATAATATTTCATTTTTGTCGCTATCGTTTCTTTTACTAGTCTTTTTCGAATTTTTACTTTCATTCTTTGTGGTGTTAAAAATTGTTCAATTGTTTTAACATGACTGTGTTTCGAATTTTGCATGTATAATGCTTACTGGCTTTTCTGAAGTGAGAAAAGCCAGTAAGCATTATACGTGTAAGTTAGAAATTTAGTGAGTTTTTCTCAGTCTTTTGGTGTTTTCCTCCCATTGTACTGCGATGGATGAATCATCATGGATGGGAGATATGCGGTTACAGCCTGCAAACGTTCGCGATAGTGGTACTCCTTGTGTGTCCATTATCATCGGATATTCCACTGAACAATTTCGCTTGTGGGGGGGGGGGGATTGTAACTCTTGTTGAGGAGTCGAATGACCCCTAGTAGTCTATATCCAGGAGTTGGGGAGGGGCTTTATTTGATGTGGTTTGAGATTGCGTTGTTTGAGCGGCATTAATGTCTACTCGAGGTAAGAGAGACTCTTTACTCCTCACTGACGAAGGGCGAGAGATCTCCGAAAATTTTACTCCTTATGATTTTTTTCTTTTTATTTGTTCACTGCACTCTTTATCCCATCTGTTCTTGTTTACTATATATATGTGAATGTTTCCGGAATTTTTTCAGTGTAGACGGACTCTCTTCAGGCCTAGCCTGAGATTTCATTAAAAAAAAAATGAAATTCAGCATTAAGCTTTAAAATGCAAAATAAAGGCCTAAGTTCGTTATTGAACAAAATCTATGAGTAGGAATTACCAGAAATGTGAAGTGTACTTATAAACCTCTTTTTCTATGTAGTGGGCATGTTATTATTTGTAATAATATTAAATTATTATTTCTAGAGTAATTATAACAATCATAAATATTTTAGTTTTTATATGTTAGTTTTTTTCTTAATTAAATTTGACGTATTGCTTTTAAATAAAAAGTAAAAGGTTCAGTTTGTTACTAAGCGAATTGGATAATATAAGGGGGATTACCTTAAGTACCAAAACACAAGGTTTTTTTAAAACAATTAATGAAAGGGAATAGAATAAAAAAATCTATCTGTCCCAGCCAGGAATTGAACCTGGATGTCCTGCTATCCGGGCCGGCGTGCTTAATCATCACCATTGCACCACCAGGACGAGCTAGATATCTTATTAAATTCCCACTACAAAAGCGAGAGCCTAACCCACGAGAAAGACGAGAACATCGTCTTTAACGCGAAGGAGCAGACATTGTCAAGCTATTTGTCGACTCTCGTAATTTACTTTTTTTAAATTTTTCTTATATAAATATTTTATTTGGTTGTGGTTTATTATTCCACGTAAATTTTAAACAATTAATGAAAGGGAATAGAATATTAAAAAAAAATCTGCTGGGACAGGTAGATTTTTTTTTTTTTATTCCCTCTCATTAATTGTTAATATTTACGTGGGATAATAAACCACAACCAAATAAATATTTATAAAGGTTTTTTTTTTTTTAATGCAGTGGACGTAATATTTAATTTAGATTTATAATACTCAAAAGAGTATGCATTTATTGACAAAGGGAATATTTTAAGGTTTGCATAGCGATATTGAACATATGAGTAGGGATTTACCTATTAATTTTTATTTTACTGTCGTGAAGCTGCAGTTATTTTTCTTAATGAACTTTGCCATACCACTTTTAAATGTCTCATGAGTTTGTTGTTGAGCGAAATTGGACAGGAAATTAGTAGGAGTAGAAAAAGTTTATTTTGTTACATGAGCGGGATAAATACTTAATGCGCAGCAATGGAATTGTACACGTTGAGCAATTCAATTTTTCATGTTGGTCAAGCCTGGAAGAAGTATTTTTGAATATTTCTGGAGACCGTTGGTGCCTATGTGAACAATGGCATATAGTTAATGATCCACCTTTCTTTTTATAATTTTTTAAAATTTAAATTCTGTTTGAGTTTTCAGATTATGTTTATCTTCTTTAAGAGTAATGTCACAAGGTTTTAAATCAATAGATTTTGTTATTTAGAAAATTAACATATTCTTTAATTAGCTATAAGTTTTCTTTCCCAGGATTATATGGAAGTATGAAAGTTCTGTTGACCAAATTTAAATTCAGTACCACTTAGATGGAACAATTTTTACAATGAACATATATTGTATATTTGATTTCCCATGAGCTATCTCAAAGTTTCTGTAATTATTTCACATTTAAAATATTTTATCATATTCTATGTTGAGAAAATGTACTATATTAGGGTTTTAGAATGATCGAGACTCTTTTAATGTTTATAAATTCAAGTATGGTTATATTGCTTATGATAACTGATTTTCTTCAGTTCATTTATATTTACCTGTACAGTGTTGTGTATTCTGTTTTTCTTTTATTTCTCTTATTTCAGTTTTCTTTTTTTGGCGAATAGGTAATTTATATTAATGGTAAAAAAATAAATCAATAAACGGTATCACACGCACTCTACATTTAAGGTAATCCCTTCATTCCTATTGGTGAGATTATGCTCCATAATATAACCTTTTTTTTTGTATTAAAATCTACCTGCTGAATTTCTTTATGGAAACCTACAAACTGAGGCCTGTAGAGCTTTGGCACACTTTAGGATCGGAGATGATATCGAAAAAAAATTTAGAAATTTAATGAGAACTACCACTGTAGCTACTCAATCCCTCAGAATTTGCTAAAATCCTGAAAATATCTTATTTGGAAAGACTCCAGGACTGCAGACCCTCTTAAACGATAGAAAATTGTCATTTTTATCGACTATAAATTGTCAGCTACAAACTTAGTTAAAAGCTTAACTCTAAAGTGCCTTGTGGCGCTGAATTTGCTTATACGGAGAACGTCCCATTTAACTTCTGCACTCTTGATCACAATTGTCAAATAATTTTTGACTTCTAGTCGTCTTTGTTTTTTTTGGCATTTTGCGTTGGTTACACATTTCCCCTGATTTGATATTAAGTTCTAGGAATCCCGGGCTTGCTTATGATTGGTATTTTATCGGAATTTGTTTTTATTCAGGTGAATGCATAAAACTATTCCTCATTTTGACGATGACAAATTCGATTATTTCTAGTTAAAACTGTAACGGGTATATTATTAAAAAAAGGATTTCTTATTTAATAAAAGAAGGTTTATGTGTCATATACAGCTGTTTTGCAATACAACACACCTTACTAATAATAGTCCCATTGACACTTCAAATGGCTACAATGTCATTATTGTAGTGTTCTAGTCCAGAGGATATTTAAGAAAGAATAAATTAGCTGTAGTGATAATAGTCTATATTTTTAATGGTTTTGTTTTTTCTTTAAGGCTGTTAGCAGATGAGACACCATAAAGTTAATTTACTTCTAAATTTCATATTTAGGGGGAATATATTATCTCAGTTGGTGGATTATTAATTATAAAATATACCAAAAAAAAGTCACATTTATATTGGGCTTTACAATAGAGTATATTGTTACAGTTTTTTTTTTAGATTAAACAGCTCTTTCTGCTAATTTTTAATGGATAAGTAAATTTTAATAATTGATATGATTCGTACTGGGAGCTAGGAAAAAAAAAAACTCTATCTCAGCCGGGGAACAAACCCAGGTCCCCCAATATTTGGGCGGGTGCATTAACCTACTACACCACCAAGGGAGCTGATAATAATTTCTTGTTTCCGCAGTTCACAACTTTACTTCGAGTCTTAGGTAGTTTTTTTTTTTTTTTTTTTTTTCCTAGCTCCCTGTACGATTAAAATAAATAATGAAGTTACTTTCCACAATTAATGGGATTACTTTACCACAATTATCATCATGATTTACATTATAAGTGTAGTTTATTAAAAAATTATTTTTTTTTCTTATTTTGCTTCCATTAAAATAAAATTTTGTTAAATTTAGAGTTTAGTTTCTTGACTCTCGTAACTTTTTTGCCCCATTAATGTGACACTTGTGGGAACAAATCGTTGGTAGGCCCTTAGAACCCACTACTTTCTTAAATTTTTGGGGGTGTTCTTCAGAACCCCCCCACCCTACTGGTTATTTGCCTTATCCTACCGCATATCCTTCACGATGGAGAACTAGTCTCTTCGAACCCAATCATTGGATGGCGAACTGTATTCTTCAAGTTGAATCATCATTTCAAAAAAGGTCTCCCTATTAATCAAGATTTTATTTCAACAATCTCAATAAATTTTCATTATTTAGGTCCCTTAGTTTTCTTCGCAGCTCACCGGTTATCCTGCATTTAGTCTATTTTTGTTAGTGCCTGCAGGGATTTAAGTAAATGTAACAGCCTATATTTGCTACTTTATTAGAGTCATAACAAACCTGAATATCTTAGAGTTTTGAAATTGTAAACAAGAAACTACTAAAGCAATTTTACTGAAATTTGATCAAGTCCCTCCTGTCATTGTGGCGTCCCTAATTTAATGTTAACTTGATAACTACATGAGGTTCAAATTGAAATGTAAGAATAAATATAACTTTGAAAGGGCTGCAGCTATCCATCTCCGGTTTTCCCAGCATAATCAATTGAGAGAGAAATACATATTTTTTTCTTATTGCTTTTGTCTTTTATCAATTACTTGTACTTATCTTACATTAAGGTAGACTGACGATTATGGCTTTCAAATTCACAAAATTTTAAATTTCTGTTTGTTTTTTTTCTCGAAGAAAATTTTTAAATGAAAGATTAATGATTGTATGATTAATTAATGTTTTCTGTACCTCCTGTAGAGTATCTGTTATCGTGCGTCGCTTAATTATAAAACAAATTGAATATACAATTTGAATTAATTATTTATAAAAGCATCAATTTGTTCTGCTAAATTTTACTTGTATGTAGTAGTAGTAGATCATCACCCTTTAATATATTTACTATAAATTAGTTAATAAAGGACAGGATTATTTCTACCACTATAACAACCTAAAATAGTGGTTTAATAAATTATTATTAACTAAAATAATAAATTATTTTTTACTTGTATGTATATAGAGGTAAAATGAAACGCGAAAAACAATCTGACCTAAAGCCTTATCTCCTGACGCTTTATTATAAATAAAAAACAAGTATTCGAAGAGTAATAATATTAAAGCTGACAATGAATTTCTTATTCTAGGATTTTCTTAGAGGGGCCAATTGTGTGAGCAGAGTTTTGAACAGATTCCTCTTTGGATTATTAAAAACTGCTAATATTTTTAAATTTAAAACATGGTGTCCAATCTCTTCTGGATAACATTAATGTCTAACCAATCAGTTTAAATCTCTGTAGATATGCAGGTAGGCGGGGGGCAGAGCGCGGTTAGTGCAGAGCCATCACTGTTGGGTGGACACACAGTGCCTAGGACTGGACTCCCCAAGGCCGGACGTTCACACGATATCACACACCCCGGTCTGCACCGGCTCCCTGCCAATCCGGCCTTGTATAACACATTCGCGCCGACCGTGCAGATGTCTTAGCACTTGCAAAAGATTCCCACTCAGCTTGGCACGACTCGAGTTAACGGAGGAATAATGCTGCGTCCCAATACAAATGTTTCTTATGAACTATTTTGATTGTCTTCACTGAAGAAATAATTATGTATATAAAAGTAGATGTTCTTTGTTGGGGTACGGTCAAGGTTGATCCAAGAAATACAATTTAAAAAATGTGTCTTATTAAATTGTGTTTTTTTGGATCAACCTTTACCGAACCTCAACAAAATAACATCTCTACGGTCAAAAACTCACCATTTATAATTATATTTTATTTTCATTTAATCTTAGATGCAGGTGGGTTTTTGTCAGATGAATAAGGAGCAAACTGGCTTTCCTAACAGTTACTTTTCAGAAAGGAGAAAGTATACATTTACGAATTGCTACCTCAAACTTTTTTTTTTTTTTTTTTTGCTTTGAGAGTACTTCAATATGGCAAAACGGGATTATTTGAATATTATTAATTGTTTTTAATTTAATGTTTAGTATGTACAATAATGCTTTTTTATTTGGCGTGCTTATCAAATCCCTATTTTTAAAAAAAATCTATTACTTTCTGCTTATAAAACATCTTGTAATTTGATGGTTTAATAATATGAATATATACAAGAAAAAAAATTAGTAAATAAAATGTCACTTCTTAGTGAGGAGGGGCCCATTGACCCCACTCCCAGTAAATTTAGTCCAAGGATTGGTGTCCGACGACAGGGATCTAGATTAGGGTGAAATGGAAGCTCGCTGTGGAAGAGTGGGAAGCGGGTGGAGATAAGATCTTGTGCGAAACTAATATTTAAGTCGTGATGAAGGGTCAAATCTATATTAGGTTTAATATTATTTGCATTGCGTTTTAGCTATGTGTGCTAGCCAAAAATAAGCAATGTCTACATGAAAACCGCCCCGAATTATTTCACAATAGCAACATGTATACTCTATTTTACTCAATTTCCAACTAAATATTTACTTTACCAAAATCCGTCTTGCAGGAACTGCTTTATCTAAGCAGATTTGTTATTATTAAGATGGACATTAATGAGATTTTTCTTTATTGTAGGCCAGAGATTGAAATGAGTGTAAAGGAAAAAAAAAAAACACTAATTTTGACTCTTTGCTAGTGGGAACTGTGGTGGAAGTTCTCATCCGTCGTAGCTATTTTTATTTTCGCCAACATTTCGGCTTACATTTCAGGCCTTCATCTGGGGAATTGGGGTGATGGAGAGAGAGAGAGAGAGCGAGAGTGGGCGGAGGGGGGGGGGGGGAAGAAATCTTGCTCAACGGTTTTAAAAATAAATTCTTGATTTATCACAATGTTTTTGAGTCATTGTTCTGATTAATCTTTGGGAAATCTGCTTTCTGCGCGTTTACGTATGATAGGTTGTTTTTACTATTACAATTCAGTGCAGAGATTTGTAACTAGTTGAGTCCATGTACGCATTAATGCCAGTCGTACGGGTTTGGAAGCCTAACAAGTTTTAATCTCATTAGCTTTCAAACTTTAATATATTCAGGTAGTCGAATCTTGTCCTGTCTGACTCTATCGAAACCTCTCGAGCCTTTTTTATTTAATATTTAGTATTAGCTTTATATAAAATATAAAAAGTTACATAGATTTAAAGCGTGTGCTTGATTTTATTTTAATATAATCTAGTTATTATCGCTTACTAACGATTTAACATATACTAAAACCAGATTTGCTACTTTACCATGATGTCTGTGTTTACCACAAGCACTGTTTGTGGATATTGTATTATGCAATCATACAATTATTCAATTTAATTAATTGCATTAGTGACAATAACACTTGTTGGTGTGGAAAATGTTTAGTTTTTAATGATTTATGTTACAATGAAAAATTTAAATTGATCAAAAAAGGAAGAGAAAGACACTTAGAGAGTAGCTTTAACACAAAAATCTGCCATGTGCTGTGTTGGCGAAGCATCGTTGTTGATGAATAATTTAAATTGAACTTTCCATTTTACATAATAACACTTAAAGAATTGAATTGAATTCTTTATTTATACTTTAAAATTTAGATGCTTCGTGTAATACATACTTGAATATAATGCCATGATGCACACTCTACGTAATATCACTTATATAATTTTTTGATCACGTTATAAAACATAAATATCTCTCTTACATAACATAATGTAACATCACAATATTCATCACAAACAAAATACACCTATCTCATTCTGTTGAATCTTAGAAATCTATAAAATGGTTTGGATTCATCAAGTTATTTGTATAAAATCATTATCTGTTTTAATGAAAAGTTTAAAACTCGCATGCATATTACCAATATATATATAACACATACATTTAATGTCATATTACGCAATAAGCTTACATTATATAATTATTTAAAATTATAACATGATATGCCAATTAAATAGCTCATGCTTATGTAACATATTATATCATCAAAATATCCAACAAAAACATCTCAATTATTTTTTTATGATCACAACTCGCTCATGAAATTTTAGGTAGTATCCCCCTCATATTAGTCTTATGCCCCTCAATAACGATCTCGACCTTATTTATTTATTTTTGCATTTATAAGCGACATGGATAATTTATCCGAGATAAATAACTGATCCTAGCTTCCTGACTATTTACTTGAAATTGAAGGTTCAGGTTAACCTTCACACCTATTGATTCCATTCCGCTGAGTAACTCTTAAAATATGTATTTTATCAATAAACGAATGTTGATTTTTACTACGACAAAGTATATGGTAACACACACTGCAGGAAAAAAAAATTGAATTGTTGTGTAACTCCAGAAACATTTCTTATATGAATTTAAAATATTTTGTTGTTTTAGTGCTCTTTACTCAATATTAAGCCCGCTTCATATAAAAACAGTTTTATCGTATTTGAGGTTTAAGATAATCCCCCAATCTTATTCTGTTCTGATTTTGTTCAATAGTGGACTTTGCCTTTCGTTTTGGATTTAGTAGCTACGGATCGAATTTCTTTATGAAAAATTGTTGCCCTTGGAGCGTTAAATAATATAAATTTTATTGACCATAATTTTTGGTATTTTGTAGGTAGGAATGGAGAAAGTATCAGAAACAATTTTTTTTTTTTTTTTTTTTTTTTTTTTTACTACTGCCTCGTTTATTTGTAAAAAGTGATATATACAAAATTTGCTATGAAATAGCAGTCCGTGTGCTATGGTGGCGTGAGTGTAATTGGTACACCACCTATAGCGACCTATAGCGATTTTACCCGTAGGTATGTGCGTATTTTTTTTATGTATGTATCTCTTATAATGTCTACATTCCTTCAATATTCTCTAAAATATGAATTTTTTGAACAGTTGTTCATCAGCCAAGGTTTATATTCCATAAATAAATAAAAATTTATAATTTAAACAAAATAAATGCATGAGTTAATAAAAAAGAAAGCAGGGACAGAGTTGCTTAAGAGGAAAGCTTAAATAGGCTAACAATGAACGTATATATTAAGTTAACTTGTAAATGGCCGTCAGTTTTTTCGTTCATGTCTGCTTGTTTGCCAATTCCCAAAGTCACAAATTAGGTCTGGCCCCTTGCCAAATGCCCTGCTTCCTCTCTCATTGCTGCTGAATCATCTCTCGCCAGCTCTAGATCACCGGGGTATCACCGCCCTCCGGGAAGGGAGGAACAGGCCGAAAAGAAAAAGGGGAAGAAATCAGCAATGTTATCCCTCTTTTTCGTGGGGGGCGACAAACTTTTAATAAAAATTCATCTTTCATATATTTCATGGGTTATATCACCTGTAACACATTTGCAGTTTTTCTAAGATGATTTTAGATGGGGGTTCGGTCAAGGTAGATCCAAAAAACACAAATTTAAAAAATGTATTTTTTAAATAAAGGATTATCTGCCAACGTTTCGGCTTACATTGCAAGCCATCTTCAGGGCTGTAGAAATACAATGTCATGAGAATACAATAATAATTTAAATTAGTATAATAGAGAATTGCAATAATATAATGTGATATCAAGAGTATGAATGTAGAAAGCTCTGTAAGGAAATTTAAAAGTTTTTGAAAAACAATTTGAAAAAAAAAAAACATGCAAACAAACAGCTTATTGACCAGAAAAAAATTGAAATATCATTAAAGCAGTAATTTGCCACACCTACCTATCATGAAGATGAGAGAGGACGTCCTGTCCCTAAGTTCACATTTCCATGACTAAAATATAAATTTTACTTTTACACAAAGTGAGAGGTAAGAGGGGTGGTGGGAGCAGGTGCAAGGCGGAAGGTACAAAGGGAAAGCGGCCTGTTGCAAGAGAGGGCAATAAAAAGGACAAAGGAAAAAAGGAAGGGTATTATTGGGAATAAGTGACTTTGGAACTGGGAAAAATGTTTGACAGGTTTATTGAGAAGGAGGGCTGATGGTTTTTAGAATGTTGAAAATGTTAGAATAAGTTGAGAAAATTTTTTCTATGTCCGTTCTATCGTTACGTTCAGCCGAAACGTTGGCAGATAATCCTTTATTAAAAAATACATTTTTTTAAATTTGTGTTTTTTGGATCTACCTTGACTTGTTATTTGCAGTTTTTGTTGCTTTTTTTATACATTTCATGAATTTTGAATTACTCTCATACCTTTGAAATTTTGAATTAGCCGGTAAAATATTTATCAGGGAACACATAATGAAGTCAAGTTATTTAAGAATATGTAATATACATAAGCGATTTCTGCCTTAAATGGTGCAACATTTTATAAATAGCAAGCTATAAGTTAAAACATCACTGTTTATATTTTAATGGGTTACAGTTATATTTTTGGACTTCAAAACTTGAATTAAATGATTTTGGTTGTGGTATTTAATCCCAAGTTAAATTTTGTACAAGAAATGCAAGGGAGTTAGAATAAATAAATATTTCTACCTTAGCCGGGACACAAACCCGAGTCTCCTGCTTTCCGGGCAAGTATGCTGGTCACTACACTACCGAGGCTGGCTAGATAATCTCTACAACTTCCTGCACTTTAATCTCGAGTCTAAACCCCAAAGTAAGACGAATATATCGCCTTATGCTCGAAGGAGCTAACATTGTCGGCTTTTTCTTAGACTTTCGTTTTTTTTTCTCCTATATTTATTTTTTAAATAATGATTTTAGTTGTGGCATTTAATCCCACGTTAAATATTATACATACATATATATATATATATTCAAATTTTGAGTAGGTTATAATTGGGTGATTAGAAGTTAACTTGAAAAAAAAAAAGTTAATTGTGGGTCTTATGAAGACCGATATGCTCGTCAGTTATCTCTTTCCCTGATTGATTTTTATTGCCTGGACAGTCCTGCCTCCAAGTGGAGACTACGGGAACAACTGCATGATCTTGTCATCATGCAGAGACACTAACTCTACCTGGCCGGTTATCTTGGCAACTAGATAATGAAGCTACTGCAACTTAATAGAAAAAATGTGTCACATACCTGCATACCACATGTTAACATGCTTCCTTCTTCCATACCAATATAGTTTTCCATTAGGATTTCCGGCGTCCTGTTCACCAACCTCGATATTCAACAATACTTCGATAATAAGATTTGCCTCACTCGTGGCGAAATATATAAGAAGTTATTTATTCTATTAAAAAAAAAAAAATTACTATGGATTTTATTTACTAATAATGAATCCTAAACGTGTAATTTACATAACCTGTAATCAATTTATTTATCTTTTATTATTAAATATTGACATTCTTTCAAATATATGTTAATGCACCACAGCCAGTTGTGTCGTGTTTTATTTAGAAATAAATGTTGCTTTGCTTGTTAATTCTTTAAATGTAATTTCAGAAGCAATTTGATGAAGCAGCGACAGTATTTTGTCACGCAGACAAAATACCATGAAACCCCCATTAATAATTGCCCTATTGCACTGTGTAAATTATAAAGTATTTTTTAATCAATAAATCTGTATTTAGATAATTCACTACTCTAAATTCCCATAGTTGCAAAAAAAATAAACAAAGAAAAACCTTTCTTAATACTTGACAGATGTTACACTCAAACCTATTGATTAGACTTTGGTCTATAGCGAATTTAGTACTTAAAAACTAAATTTCATGAAGAAAAACAGTGGACATTAGGAATTTGGTGCACACGCGCATTTAGGCATTAGTTACTATTTTTTTGTTGCCTGGTAGGATCTGAGGAGGTACCGAAAAAAAAAATATAGAATTGTCTTGAGAATAATCTCAATAGGTTAATTATTGCACAACATTTTATTTTAAATTAATAATTTGAAACTATTAAACGATTTATTGCGCGATATGGTTCACCGTACAGAACCTCTACCAGGAAACAGTTACATCGGCATTTGGTCCAGTGTAGACCAAACTGGTCCAGATAATCCAGGTTATTTAAAACTCCAATCCACTTCAAAAGACCCAATATACTTAGCTCAAGTATATACTGGGCCCTATGTTTAAAGGCCTAAAACGAGCCTCTATCGTGAAAATGTTGGGTTAAGTTATGCCAAGTTCTTCGACTTACTGGATTTTATCTTAAGTTTCAGGTATGTCACGGTTTCCTTGGTGTACTTATCAAATGTCTTTGTTTATGTAATTTGATATCTATTTGCCTCGTAATAAAATCTAAATGAAAAAGGACTAGTAATGAAATACTTCATTATGACATCTATTGTTGTTAACAAGTTGTAAAATAAATTATATAAATTTATTTCATCTGAAATAAATTATGATATTTTTGTTATTTATAACTGTCCTACCCCTGTGAGAGTTATTCTAGGTAATCTAGGAAAGTAATATGCCTATAACTGAAGTAGGTTAATAAATATTATTTTTTTGTGGTATTTAATCCCACATAAATTTTGACAATTTTTAGTGCAAGGGAACAGAATAAAAAATTTAACAGTCCCAACCAGGACTCGAACCTGGATCTCCTGCTGTTCGGTTGGTGCATTTTCCATTTATGCTACCGAGACAAATCTGATAAGTTATTAAATTCCCCGCACTAGTGTTGAGAGTCTAATCTCTGAGAATATATCGTCTTATGCTAGGAGGAGCTAACATTGTCAAGCTGTTTAAATGACTCTCGTTATTTACTTTTAAATTTTAATTAAATTAAATTGAACAGATAGACAATGTCAGCTCCTCCTAGCATAAGACGATATATTCGTCTGCCTCGGAGGTTAGACTCTCGACACTAGTGCGGGGAATTTAATAACATATCCGACTTGTCTCGGTAGCATAAATGTAAATTGCACCGGCCCGGATAGCAGGAGATCCAGGTTCGAGTCCTGGCTGGGACAGTTAGATTTTTTATTCTGTTACCTTGCACTAAACATTGCTAAAGTAGGTTTAATTTTTCAATTACCGCTTTTGGATGGATTTTGAATTATTTTGCCCATTGAGTCAAAATTTCTCATTTAACAGATTTTTCGTTAAGAAATAGAGCTACTCATGTTTGTATCATTAAGGTAATTTAAACAATTTCTTCGATTATTCACCGATCCTACCTTAAAACTAAAAATATGCATCGTTCAAAATTAAACTACTCTGTGTGTATCTCTATTTACGTTTATGAATATGTATACTTGAGCTTTTGTGTCCACAATTTTAGAAATAAATAACCAAATTCAACCGAAGAAACAGAAAAAAAAAATGTATTCCATCTAATAGGTGTAAATTGCAATTTTTGTTTTCTGTGAGTAATTCCGACAGAAAGAATTCGGAATTTTGTTATTTTATTGATACTTTTTGAATTTCAGTTACGCCCCGTAAATATGAGTGTAAACTGCGAGTGAACCAAGCTTGTTTTTAAATGCTGATTTTAGTTGTGGTATTTAATCCAATGTTAATTTTATAGAAGAAATGCAAGGGAATAGAATAAAAAATCTTACTACCTCAGCCGGGTCTCCAGCTTTTCGGTGCTGACATCTACACCACCGAGGCTAAACAAATAATTTCCTCTAGTAGGAGACCCGAGTTCGAGTCCCGGCTGAGGTAGTAAGAATTTTTTATTCTATTCCTCTGCATTTCTTGTATGAAGCTTTTTTTTTATTTGTGCAGTAGTATAAGTACACGTAAAATTTTAATTTTTGAATAGTGTATATTCTTTTTAATAGTGTACCAGAGTAACTTAGTTGCATCATAGATTACATTTTTAATATTTAATCATTTAAATAATTAAACTGGACATGTTCTTGGTTTTTTTTTTCTTTAACTAAATTATAATTATAACTAAATTATACGTTGGTGCCAAGACGACATTTGAAAATACTACCCTTCATAGGGTTTGCTTAAAATTAGGTCTGTTCAGAATTTCATTTTTATATATATTAATATTTTTTTTATACTTTTTGCAACAAATTCACTCTTTGAGCCTAATTTAGCCAAGCTGGAGAGCGATTTGAATGAATGATTGTTCACTATCTGAGAAATGGATGTTTTCATTAATTCAGAATAAACTAGGTATTTTGTAAGTTATATAACTAGTAGCTGAATTATGTAACTGCAATGGGAATTACATCGGTCGGAGAATCGGGGGACTTCCATCCATTCCTATCCCCACTGAAGAATATTTAACTATTTCGAGTCGGGGGTTACCTCCAACCAAATCAGATGTTTTATTTATCATGAACCCATAATACATTTTTTATTTTATTTTTTATTCTATACCAGTTCTAAATTTTTTTCTTCTTCACTGTTAATATATAATACATGTATAATGTATAATATACGTATATTTAAACTTATTTATACAACCCTTTAATGAGTCCGTTATTGGGTGAAATCAGGAAGAGGCAAGAGGTGGGGGGATTCAGGGAGAACCAAAATTTAAACCATTAATATCTTCGTTATTGTTATCACTAAAAAAAATTTAACAAAATCGGTAAAAAATTTAATTTTATATTCAATAACATTAAAAAACAAAAAAATGAACATTAAAAAAGGTATTTAAGAATGTAATTTCTTGTTGAGTGTTGAGTGGGACTTGTAATTTTTTAAATATGGAAACAAAATTCTTTTGTTTGGCTTTTCATTACAGGCCCATAAAATTGTATATTTTTCATTGAAATCAGACGAGTGAGAACAAGACCAAAATAATGTCTCTTTGTTATTTGAATTACGAAAATGTTTTCAGGATATAATACGTGTACTATGTAATTTTTTAACGTTTGTTCTTCAATTTATCCTTTATTTTATTGAATTTTTTTTTTCAAAAAAATTGTGAAAAACGTATATTGACGACGAAAGCAAAGATTCACCCACCGTCTTTCTTCCGGACCACACTACAACAAACTTATACCTCATAACCTCATTGTTCTCTGCGGTTATTTTCTATTATATACTCTGCAGCCATTCTCTCTTCTTTGTACCTATCTTTAATCAAGAAATCTGCTTGGATTACGCATACAATCCTGCGTGACATTCTTATTTTCTTCTTTCTATCCACGTGTTCTAGATTGTAATGAATAGATCATCAATGAAGTAAAATGTAGATTTTTTTTTTTTTACAATTTTCCTATTTTAAATCGAATTATATCAACTGGGGTGAAGCTATATAATTATAAGGGATAAAAAACTGTTAAACTTCACTCTGCGAAAATGATATTTATTTATTAAAGCAGAGCGCTTTCGACTCAAAGAGTCCATTACTAGACTCTCGACTGGAAGATTCCTGGGTTCTGAGGATGAGACATTGAGTCTTGAAAGCGCTCAGCTTTAATAAATAAATATCGTTATCACCGAGGGAAGTTTAACAGTTTTTTATCCCTTATCTTTTTTTTTTTTTACCCCTG
>KZ807425.1:186182-197201 GCA_000696205.2 Oncopeltus fasciatus
TTATAAAATTTTTTCTATGAATTTAAGCGATGTGTGAACTTTCAAATTAAAAGACATGTTACTCACTAGCCATTTTAATGTACATTAAGTACCGAGTTGTTTTGTTTTAAAGTGAAAGGTTCAGGAAGGTGTTTTCTTTTTTTTTTTTTATTTATATATTGTTTGGTTTTAAAAGATCTTTTACAGATTTGTATAAGTTTTCCTGAAAAACTCAGTAATGACCATGATCATTTTAAAATTATTCTTAGAAACATAAGAAGGTTTCTTTAAATATGAATTATGATCACCATGGCGTCAGAATCTTTCTGTACCCCTATCTGTAATAGCTAATTAATTTTTTTTTTTCAATCTGTTTGTCCTATGTATAAATATTTATTTGGAATGATAAATTTAATATTTTTACTGTATCATAAGGCTTCTTTTTTTTTTTTTTAATGCAACTTGATTTTTGTTTATACCCCCCCCCCTTCCAATTAGTTCATCCCAATTAGCTCCTTGATGATCATATATTTTTTATTTTTGTTCACTCTTTGGAATGCAACATGCCAATTTTTGTTGAAAAAAAAAATAGAAAGAAGTAGCTTCTACACCCCTAAATAAGTAATAAAAGATCCCATAAATCTCAGCGGTTAATGATCTTTATAAAACGCAGCGAAGCTTTATAATACTAGAATTTATTAATTTATTATTCGATAGAGTGAATTTATTATTCCGAATTGGCATGTCCAGCTTAAATCCTTTTTTTTTTTGGTATGTCAACCACTTGAGTCATTAATGCCATTTATGTGGGGTATCAATTGGGATGCAGCATGAAGGAGGAGACACAAACGGAGAGCCCAAGCACGAGGCAACCAGTGACGCCGAATTCGACCTCCGTAACATAGTTGAAATCCTTTAAACTATATTTTGTGATGTAAACATATATTTTATGATTGCTGTATCTTTTAATTTAAATAATTTTATTTAATTATTCTTTTATAATTGGTGAGTGAATTGTCTCAGAAATTAAGAAGTAAAACGCATAAAACATAAGAACAAAAATGATATAATAAGGCCTATGCTCTTTTTTTAAATATTAAATTTTAATTTAATGAAAGAATTTTTTTTTTTTAAATAATAGATAAAGCCTGACGGGAGAAAAATATTGGTTGTAAAGTAGACAAATAAAATATTTCAATTCACCGATTTTATAAAATGACAAAATCGTTTTAGTATTTGACAGAGCCGGCAGTCAATAGTTGTTGAGTTTGTGGTTATGTATGTATGTATGTGGTATCCTCTTCTCTGTTTTTTTTTTTTTTTTGTTTTGATTTTATTTTCTTGTTTCTACCTGTCAAGTTTTTTGTTTGTTTTTTTCGATCCCATTAGCAGTATTACTACTAGAACTATCTTTGTACAGTATTGTCCGTGATTCAGTATCTGAATCGAACAGTTGTTCTGCTTGGCGCGGCTCTGCAAACCAGTGACATCGGCCTCCACCTGCTGCTCTCGCCAGTCGTTTCCTTTATGTCTAGTTCCGCATGCCAGGGATCTTGCTACGGCGAAAACTCCATCAGCGCATCGCAGTCTGTGTCTTACTTTTGCCTTCCAGTGCCTTGTACGTATATTGACCGCTTCCTTGTTGTACCCTATGGGAACCTCGCCAAATCAACAGCCTACCTCCATCGGCCCATTTTAGTAACCTGCATAATGTTAGATTCCTGAAATATTTCATAGACTTCATGATTATTTATTACAGGATACTATTGAGAATTACATTGCAAATAACTTACGAAGTATCCACTACTTATAATTTTACTCATACATTTTGGCAGCATACACGTTTTCAAACCATTTATCAAAACGGCCGAACAATATACTTATACAGACACAGTTTTGTTCGGTGCTACAGTCTAAGAAGAGTTACTTGTTTCCTAAATCCGATAAATGTATGTAGGTAAAGAATAATCGGTTTGTTTATTCGATGTTTCTTAACTCAACTTAGATCTTATTGTTCCAAGTCACCGATGAGAGAAGAGTTATAATATGGACTCCCTCAAACCTTTGCTCCCCGAATGAACGTCATCTCCATTCTATAGCCTCTCATCTCTTATCTTCAATAAATACTTTGTTTCATCTGATCTCTTTAACGCCTCGTCTCCTCCAGGGCCAACAAGCGTATAAAAATGTCACTCTGACATCCTGTAATGAGCTATTTATGATGTATTATATGAATACAATACGAGTTTGAGAGTTATGTTAAAAATGCTCCCTCTAGCCTGTTTGCCAGGGTTCTTTGAAGTCTCAGTTTATTTAAGGCCATATTAAATAGGAGACAAGCGAAAACATTTAACTATTTGTTTTTTATTTTATTTTTATTTATTAAAAAAATGGCATGGTCCTTTGATCGGCATTGTTTCTGTTCTGACATGCACTTATTTTTAAAAAATCCTTCATTAAAAAAATACATTTTATTATTTGTGTTTTTTTGGATCTACCTCGACCGAACCCCAACTAAAATCATCTTAGAACTTATTTTAAATCTCCGCCTCTCTTGTCTTTACTAACTCATTAATGATTGTCAACGATAGGCTAAATGGTCAATTTAATATGCCAAACTGCTTAAACTAAGTATCGATTGTTCTTGAGTATTCTATGTAAATTATCTAAATTAATGAAGTTTTGGAGTTTATAATAATTTGCGATCTTGGTTTTAGCTCGTCAGCCCATACGCATAAGTACATTTCGTTTATTTTCATAGTGTTGTTTGTCAGAGTGTGTTGTTAGTGTAAAAAAAAATGACTGTGTTATCAAATTCAGAATTATTATTCAAGATTTCAAAGGATTTTAAATGTTTAAATCTTACCAATACCCTTTAGAGCACTCTCTAAGCTTGTTAAAACCCATTCGACTTCTTCAAAATAAGCCTCAGTTTAGTTATTTGTGTCAAAGACGCAATTCTCGTAATTTTATGGCATTACAGGGAAAAGATTTTCCCAGCCGCTGAAGCATCTTGTGAAATTATTAAATATAAAAAGAAAGGTGTTCTTTGACCAGCGCTCTGTGTGGCGTTGGTTAGACTAATTTAGCCGTGGAGATACGACTTTGGAAATGAAGAAGGACTACGGGTGAAGGTAATGGATATTGATGAGGTTCTGCAGGAAGCTGTTGAGTCAAATCCGTCCACAAGTCTCGAGAACTTGCCAAGGAATGTGTTGTGTCGAAAGATACTGTTAGTCGCCGTTTACTCTCCATGAGAATGGTGAAAAAAGAGCAGTAGACTAGTCCCCCACGTACCAAAGCAATCAGCCAAGAGGTTGGAAATTTGTTAATATTTTACCGGATGAGTGTCACCTGTGTTGAAAAGTGGGTTTACTTGAATATATATGAATACCCGTCAGAAATGGCTAGATCGCGATCAAACTGCTCTTCTGGGTGCTGCAAGGAGACAATTAGAAAAATTTATTTATTTATTTATTTGCTTTTGAATGTGTTATTCATCACGAATTATTCATCATTTGTTCCTGATGATGCTGTATGAATTCTGAACTTTACTGCGAATAACTGAAAAGATTGTAAGCTAAACTGTCTGAGCGTTGTCCTGCCTCCTGCCTCATCCACCATAATCCATATTCAGACCTCGGTCCATAGGAGTACTACTTCTATCGATCCATAGCACATTTTCTAGAAGGGGAAAAAAAATTGCGGAAATTAAAGTTACGGTCCGTAATTTATTTGCTAGTCATCTCAAGGAGAGGCATCAGTGTGCTAGCAGGAATGGATCGAGCAATTGGCTTGCTGATGACTAATGACGATAGATAACAATGAATTTTACTTTAAGTATTTAATTGCATTTTAAGTCAAATATATCATTTCTTATCATTTTATTTTATTTCTTCCCTTTAGTTTAGGGGTGAATTAATCTATATTTTAGTACAAACAAATTTTCATCATTTCAAAATTTTGACCCATTAGCCGTATTCCAATGTAAACAATAGAACAAGGTCACAGTGAAGAATAGAGTGAATAAATCGTTTTAAGTTCTTCATTAAAATTGATTCCCGTTGTGATTTAGCAAATTCAGAAGAAAACTTGATGTTAAGGTCGTTCTCATAACATATTTCTAAAAACTTTTTCGACATTTTCTCTGATCCTACTTGCTGAACTTCAAAAATCAGACATAAAGTCTATGTGTGTCTGAATGTGTTTTCTATGTCTGTCAATACTCTTCAGGCAACTGCCGTCAGTTTTTTAAAATGAAATTCGGCATATAGCTTTTAAATGGAAAATGACAGGCTAAGTTCGTTATTGAGCAAAATCCAAAGTATTGGGGAATTCCTGTAATGTGAAGTGCAGGAATTCCCCAAAGAAACTTTTATTGCATGTAGTAGATATAATCCGAAAAAAATTTTAACTTTTAACCCTTAATTTACCTCCCTTATATATGAAGTTTATGGAAAATTAGGCACTTGGTCAAAACAGAATTTGTTACTCAAATTTCATTTAACTCTTTCATCCGTTCACAAGATCTTTTGTTACGATTTTTGGCGTACTACGGACAATCATTTTTCCCTAATTGTTTTCCGTACTTAAGAAACCAGTCAATTAACCTATTGATCACTGTAGTTTTTAACAAATTAATATCTCCATAATCCAATTAATTGACTATACTTTTATACATTATTATACTGGTATTAGTAGTTTAGTTTTGTATAATGTAAACAAGTTATTAATAAATCTAAAATGAAATCTTATCTCGTTTTTTTAATTTGAGATTTCATTGCGAGTAGTGCTTTATCGTAAATTTGTTGAGTATTAGATAATTTTTTAATGAATTATTATATTTTTCTTAATTTTATTTTTTGAGTAATGTAAATTATTCATAAAAAAATCTCGTTCACACCTGATGACGTGAGTTGATGTATAGTTTTAGTTTACATTTAATGAAGAGAAATGTGACCAGAATTATTTGTTGTTAAAAATTATCTATTAAATATAAATTAGTTTATTGGTTTATATTAACATTATTCAAATTGTAAAACTATATATATGTAAATTTGGTTTAATTTTCTTGAAGGTTTGTTTTTCTTTTCTTATCCTTCTCTCTCATTGGTTTTTTAATGAGGTTCGGACTCCGAGTCAATATTGCTTTTTTTCCCGACTAAATAAACTTTTAAGTGACTGTATCAGCGAGACCTAAAAGAAAAGTAATTAATATTTAGTGAGCAGTGCAGGAAGTGTCCTGCGTTCATTAGCATAGCAAATTACTATAATGACTTTTTCATTTGTTACAAAAGTTCATTTTTTTTTTTTTTTCTGGCTCCCCGTTAGTTTTCTTCATTTCTGAACATCCCATAGATATGTATTTATTTTCACGTATATATTGTGGGCAGACACAGACCAGGATATCCAAAGGAAACTTGTCTGTATGAGAGATAGGAAGTGCTGATTGGCTTATTTCCTGGCTAGGGTTTCTTTCCCTTCTGTCCTAGAGAGTGGGATGTGTCGGAGACGTCATCCTAGGGTTAAAGCCAAAACTGTTTCATATCATAATATTCTTGTATATTGATGTCGATAGTGCTTAGGGAAAATATTGCCTGTGCTTGGAAGCAATTATCCACCTCATACAATGGTATTCTAATGGCAGTGAGAGTTTTAAAGGAGAAATTTATTGCTCCCTAGAAAACTTTGATGCTGTCCTGAAATCGATTGAGGGGAAATGGAGGAGTCGCTTGGAGACACCTGTAGACCCAGGAACCTATTCCGCAGGAACATCTGTAAATTTTAGGAAACTTTGTACATTTTGGGTGCTTCATAGCTTGGCTAAAGCTCAAATTAACTGTCGTGAATCTTGCTGGGGGGAAATGCTGAAGAAGTTATTAATACAATTGACCCCAATGCAGACAATATAGTGTTGTCCCAACCGTGTCTTGCAGCTAAATATTGGTGTTTTAAGATGAGTAAATCCCCGTAACTGTTCAGAGAAAAAAAATAAAAGGTGACTGTATTTTTTAATGTGAGAGGCACCGTAGATTAATTTTTTTTTTTTTCTGTTAGCCTCCCTTGCAACCACTTAGGGTCATTGGAGGGAGGGGCTATCTACAGGTTGCCACCCCATCTTAAATACCCATGGCTCAGGACAAGCTTCTATTTATAAATAAAAGATTGACCTGGGCGGGATTTGAACCCGCGGCGTCAGGATTGCGAGACCCGTACGGATCCCCTGAGCTAGCCTGGCGCCCCTTAGTAGATTAATTAATGCTGACAATGTAAAATACTATTACAGGCAAGTGGTACAGCAATGGATATCTCCTTGTAGTAGTGCAAGCCACTTCACTCTAGCCGTACTCAAGAATTGCTTGAGAGTTCCTTAACTATGTCAATACTCCAGCTCTACATTCAAAAGCTTGCACAGTGTATTATCCCAGCACTGTGATAAACCTGCTAGAGAACTCTTCCAACATCATATCTGAAAGTCCCTTCGGACTTGTACCTTTCTCTCGGTTAAAAAATAGTTTCAACTATCACGAGCAATGAAGACCCTTTGGGAGCTTAGAATGTGGAGTCTACCCAGATCTCCGAAGAAACATGGCGGGGACTAGTTTATGAGGAAGAAGAAATTTATTTCGTGTAGTGGAAATAATTATGAAAAATATTTAACTATAAAGATTTCTTAGTGTCTTTTGCAAGATGAAATGGAAGTTGAGTGCTAAGTCTTTGACTTATTCTATAGTACGTGTCATCATAACCTATTTGGGATTATAGTATTTGTAATGTAGCTTCTGACATTCAAGTATTCTATATTTCATTGGTCTAGTGACGAACCCTCGGAAATCTATTCATACCAATTCCCATTGGTGGACGTTTAAATCACCAAGCCTTATAGTCCTGTTAGGTCTCTAATTCAAGCAGTTTTTCGAGTCCCTTCTTAGTCTCGTATATTTTTTAGCTGAGGTAAGAGGACATTACTCCATTTTAAACACATATTATTTTATGGGTCCATTTTTCCAAACCCACCCTTTAAGCATTTCCCTCTAACTTGCGAAGTCTTTTTTTTTTTTTTCTATGATGAAAACAAGAACTAATATTTTCCTGCTTATTCACGAATGATTTTGAATTGGTCACTATTACAAATAAATAATTCCTGGAGCGTAAAATTAGTACAAATTAAAACGAAATACTCGAGGTTATATAATAAATAGGAGGAGGAAAAAAGTGTGTAGTGAACACCAAAAAGAAAAAAAATACATAGAGTATTAAAAACAAAAAATGCAAGAGAATAAAGTAAAAAACATCTTACTACCTTAGCCGGGACTTGAACCCGGGTCTCCTGCTTTCCGGGCAGTTATGCTATCCATTCCTCTACCGAGGAATTCACATTGTGAACAGACACCGCCCTGGGGAGATTTCTCCACCCAACACCATTGCCCTGATGATGGCTTACTAGCTAAGCCGAAACGTTGGCATAAATAAAAATATTACTCCAAATTGTGGTGTATATTTTTTTCTTCCTGGCCGAAACCCCGACCATTCTCACACAATAAAAATTATAGTTTAAAATATACATGAATTCAATTTTTCTTTGCCGTGAAAGGAAATGGAAATATTAGAAGCAGTATTCACACGGCATGGAAAGTTCAAATGCAAATACTCATTTACTACAATGCCGGGAAACTCTCTTCATTTATGCGTTTACTGCGTGGCAGGCCTACATTAACGCACCGGCTAAACAGTTTACACTAGGATACAGTGAGCCCATGCCATTCTGTCTCTCTCTCTCTCTCTCTCTCTCTCTCTCTCTCTCTCTCTCTCTCTCTCTCTCTCCCTGTCTCTCTCTCTCTCTCTCTCCCTCTCTCTCTCTCTCTCTCTCTCTCTCTCTCNTCTCTCTCTCTCTCTCTCTCTCTCTCTCTCTCTCTCTCTCTCTCTCTCTCTCTCAAAAAGGGAATAATCAAACAGGGGGACAGCATAAGAAGCTCCAACAGTAATTTCAAGTGACGTTTTGTATTCTTTGTTATAATCAATAGCATATCTGTTATGCTTAAAAAAACGATTAATGATTCTTTCAATTTATTTATAATCAATATTAAACGATGAACATTATGTGAATGATTCTTTTGGAATTTATTTTTAATTCTCACAACAAAATTGTATTTTTTTTTGTAATATTAAAATTTTACTGCGCATAAGAACGCTTGTTAATGATTTATTACAAATTCTCTATTTACTTTGTTGAGTAAATATGGAACTAGCTTATTATTAAACAAATTTGGGCTTTGAGGAGTGACAATTCACTCAAAGATAAAATTAGAATTAAGCTAATTTCTTTATTACTTCTTATTTTAAAAACTTATAGTCGTTTATGTACGATGTACGACATATGTCTATGGCCCAGTAATTTTTTTAAAATAAGAAAATAAAAATTAGTGATAGTAGAATTAGAAATAGAAATGAGATTGAAATAAGATCAAATTCCCCAAATACTGATTTTTTGATAAGAAACTGTCCCTTCGGTTCACAGTTAAGTAATTTTCATGTTCGTTCTCTATGATAGTATTTTTTAAATTTATATTCCATCATTAATATTAATTTATACGAGCTGTAGCTATTAAATAACGAAACTGATGCTGCTACAGAAGAACTACGCATGCGCCAATTCCGAACGACCGATAGCTGTAGAGCGTAAAGCCTTCTATTTCGATTGCAGCGCCACCCGTGTTTGTCTAGAAATCAGTTTGGTCGTAACCTTCGTTTATGTAAGAGGTGTTTGTTTCGTTTTGCAGAAAACATGATAAGTGTAATAGTAGAGCTACGAATTGTCATGAAATTAGGTAAAACTCCTACTGAAACTTATCGTTTATTAGTCTTTTACGTTTAAAAATATTTTTTCGTCGAACTTCTTAGTTTATTGCGATAAATTTTTATCACATATGCGAGTTTTTGAGTGTTTCAAGTGTTTCCAAGATGGCTGAGATGACGTTGGAGATGATGACCGCCCGGTTCGCCCTTCCATGTTCAAAACGGATGAAAATATCTGTCATCTGGTTCGATCTGACCGTCGGTTAACAATTCGTGAGATTGCACTGTTAGAATTGACAACGAATGTGAAAAGAAAATTTTAAATATAAATTTGAACATGTAAAAAGTGATGCCTAAAATTCTCACATTCAAACAAAAAGAAGCTCATAAAAAAGTGTGTTCTGACACATTAAGTGTCATTACAAATGACCCGAACTTTTTGGAAAGAGTCAAAACATATGACGAATCTTGGGTTTTCATTTATGATCCCGAAACAAAAGGTCAATATCCATGCATTGGAAGGGTCCGGTCCAACCTCACCGAAAGCTGAAAAAGCTCGAATGTGCAAATCGAAATTCAAAGCGATCATGATCATTGGATTGTGTATCTTCACTGGGTTCCTGAATTTCACACTACTAATCAACATTACTACCATGAGGTGCTTGCTCAACATCGTGAAAGATTAACTAGTCATGGGTTCTATATCAAGAGAACGCGTCGGCCCATAATATATTGTCTGCCAAGTACAACATCCCAGTTTTAGACCATCCGCTTTATTCGACTGACCTACCGTCATGTGACTTTGATCTCTTCTCCAAGGTCAAATCTTCATTAAAAGAAACAAGAATTCAGTCCGTCGAAGCTGTGAAAGAAAAAGCGGCACGCGTAATGCAGGGGCCAACAGAACAAGACTTCAAGCACTGTTTCGAACAGTGGAAAATTCGCATAGAGCGTGGTAAGGACAAATGAGGGGAGTATAATGGCAGGTAAAAACTAAATTTGTATAAATTTAAAATAAAACATTTTACAGCAATAGTCTAATTAGTTAGTAGCCACAAATCATCATTTGATTTTCAAATAAATGTTACACTTTCGTTTAAACTGTATGGTAGCAGCGAGTCGTAGTCAAGGTTAAACTACAGTTACATAACATTTATTCTAGAATTAAGATCATTTGTATTTATCTCAGGTATCAGTACGTCTCTATCTAGAACGTTCTGAGGAACTCAGTATTGAGAAGGTTATTTTTCAAGATGATAGAGACGGGAGCAGAGGGATGAGGGCTTGCATGTTTATGGAACGCGACTCGTGTCAGCCATCGACTGAGCCACTATCGAGCCGGTGAAGGCTGCTCTCTTACAACCCCTTCCCATTCTGTTTTTAACGGGCGACCTTAGGGGGCAGGGAGAACACGGCTCATATTGGCACAGCTACTCATACGACAACACTCCGCGACACATCTTCTACCCCCGTCATTATACAATAAAACATTATACTTACATTACGGCTTTTATTTCTCTTATCGTTAATTTCATTTGAGCTCAGAGCCGGAATAATAGATTCCAGTAGATGTACCTCAAGCAAATAAGGCTTTTCTGTTCCATTTCAGGGAGGATTCTGAAGAAAAATTGTGGGGCCGAGCGCATGTAAACCTTCCTTTCACTTACTTGGGGTTAAGAGTAGAAGGGTCATTATACTGGAAGCCACTCTATTCTAAAGATACATGGGTCCGGGTAGGTTTTTATTTCTCGATAAATGCTTGCCTAAGGGAATTGGACGCGCGACGCCAGAATGGAGAAACCCCAACGGATCCCATAAGTTACCCTGGCGATATTATATATATATTGTACTTAGCTTTACTTATCGATCAGTATAACTGGATGTATCTTCCAAATAAGTCTGTCTCATAATCATGCAATCAGTTGTCTTAAGAGGTCTGAAATATGTCTTAAAGCGTCACGCACCTTAAACTAAACGAATTCCTCAGTACATACTGAATACTCTGAACTAGATATTACGCCTGAGAAAAAGGTTTTTACACGCTCTCGACATATCATTCACATTCATATTGGTCAAATTTTGTTCAAATCGAAATTAGCCTTTCCTGTTGCATTTAACACCTATGTGCTTAATTTTCATTGAGAAAAACTGATATCTGTGGATTGTAGCGCGTTGATAGCTTCGCTCATTCTCTCTCTCTCTCTCTCTCTCTCTCTCTCTCTCTCTCTCTCTCTCTCTCTCTCT
>KZ807425.1:197226-208765 GCA_000696205.2 Oncopeltus fasciatus
CTCTCTCTCTCTCTCTCTCTCTCTCTCTCTCTCTCTCTCTCTCTCTCTCTCTCTCTCTCTCTCTCATACACACACACAAACACGACTCAAAAAAGACTATCATTATTAGTGTCCAGTAGATAGGATACGTAGGATTTTAATCTTACAAGCTGGTCAATGAGAGTTTGAAGGTAAATGTCCCAAAAGTAGGCTCTTGACCGGCTGGGAGGGGTCAGTGTAAGTCAATATCATTTACAGTCACTCCTTAAATTTTTTCTAAATTTTTCGTTTAAATGTTTTAAAGTGCCAGTTTACTTTTATGTTTTGTAATTTTTTGCCATAACATGAATAAAAAGAAAATAAGGATTTGATCTTCTAAATTTCTCCTCCATTTTGCCCTCTACAATTTACGAATCATTTACTGAATAGATTTATTACCGTGTTTGATTTATTTATTTAAGTCTATTAAAAAATTAGAGTCCCATAATTTCCTCTAATTTAAAATCTTAATTGTTGCCCTAAATATATATATATATAATATACAACATATTTGTTAGATATTAAATTTAACCTCGTATATTTCAAACTTTTTTTTTTCTTTACTCCAATAATGAAGAAGCTAACATTTTAATATTTGTTCTTCCGCTTAACTGACTTTAGTCACCAAAAAGTTCAAAGCCATAATTTAACTCGTTCAAAGTTTGGTAGAAAGAAGCATAAATTCCGAATGTGGATTATTTATTTGAAATATTGCTGATGCTAAAAACGAACAGGAAATAAAAATACTTTGAATTTTCAGAAGCATTAGTGACAAGTAAGCATGATTTTCCCTCGAAATAAATCTGAAAAAAAAAAATAATTAAGTTTAGGTGAAGATTTTAGAGCAGGTGAATGCTTACAATATTATAATTAACTTTTTAAGCGGAAATTTGTCTATGCATCGTCAGTTTAATTGAGGTATCAATTAGTTTTTTTTCTTTGTTTTTTTTTACTACTGCCTCTTTATTAGTAAATATTTTGATATACAATTTGCTATTTCATAGCAAAAAAAAAGAGGCAGTAGTAAAAAAATAAAAAAAATAAACTAATTGATGCCTCAATTAAACTGACGATGCGTAGACAAATTTCCGCTTGGAAAGTTAATTATAATATTGTAAGCATTGTAAGCATTCACCTGCTCTAAAACCTTCACCTAAACTTAATTCTTTTTTTTTTTTTCCAGATTTCTTTCGAGGGAAAATCATGCTTACTTGTCACTAATGTTTCTGAAAATTCAAAGTATTTTTATTTCCTATTTCTTTTTAGCATCAGCAATATTTCAAATAAATAATGATCATAAATCAAATAAATTGATTTGATCATAAATCAATTAGTTGCATATAGTTTTCTTTATATAACATATTCCAATATCAAAGCTCCAGCTGTTAAACACTCCTAAGACCTATATGTATTACCTTATATTCGTAGTTGGTGTCCTAGACTTTGGTCATGTGTGAAAGTCAGCTGTGTACCTAGGCGTATTTAATTGCTCGAATTATGTCCATACTTATTACCCACCCTTGTTTATTCAATGATAACTTAAGTACAAAGCTCTTATGGTTCAAGTGTTTCCCCATTTTTCCTAATCTTATTTTCAATTTTGAATTTTAGTTTTATTTTTCATCGGGTCAGGTTTTGGTAATTACTAATATTTTTGAGAATCTTATGCCATTCCATCCTCCGAGATATGGTAAATATTTCGCTATAGCCGATTATTGACTGTTTCAACTGCCATAAGAAACCGTTTTGGTTAAAATACCACACATCTTATGGTTCAAGTGTTTATTTTATATTTTATTGCTTATTTCGATGCCCTCCTGGTGGGCAGGTCTGACGATTCTCAAGAAGCTTGCCAAAAAGCCTCCTTTGAATTAATGAACGCGACCTCTCGCCAAGTGTGTTACTAGACGTACTCAATTATGATGATTATTTTTACTAGAGCACTTTGGGGAGTCAGGTTCTATATAGGTCGATGAATTTCCCCATTTAGCCTCTCGTTTATTTCATTCACATGCCCCTTTCTTCGCACACCACTTACTCAAGAATCGATTCATATAGGATTATAAAGTGAAACACCCACTTCATAATCCTATATGAATATTGAAAAATGAATTTTACATTGGTGTTATGCTGTACTTAATACTAATTTCAATCCTAATCTTGGTTTAAATGAAACAAGAATACACCACTGTACAGTTAGCTTCAACTATAAAATGTGAATTAATATATATAAATTAATATTTTAATAATTTATGCATTTTTTTTTTTTTCATTTGACTTTACAAGACATGAGTGATCTTTAGCAGTCTGTCATGTGCGATTAGCCAGACCTAAGGTGTCTGTTACTGCCTTACGCTTTATTCATTCCTTGTTGATTTCCACGTCCAGCATGTATATCGATCCTGTTCCCAACCTCCGCTAACCCTGGAGTACCTGTGATTTTCTCTTGGAGTTTACTCCCGCTGATGGGTTTCCACCTGTTGACTGGCGGATACCATCAATCCCGGGGTAGGCCCTCTTCCTTATCCCGCGCCCAGGGCATCGCCAACGCCCCCGAACAGAAGTAGATCTCAGGCCTAACGCTGCTTCACTAGCGCCCTGGCTAAAGCCCACCCCTCTGAGGATTATTGGAATTCATAGTTCTGAAAAGGGCTTTTTGAACACGCGTGTCATACACACTAACATTACACCACGGTCATCCATGTATGTTCTTATATATGTAATCAGAATTGCAAATTTTTACATTTTAGACAAAGTCTATAAATTGTAAGTCTAAAGCTAACTTGTATTATTTTTATTACTTACGAATAAGAATTAAGCCAATAAAGAGTCTAACGAAAACAGATCTGGTTGTTAGGATTATTCATAATATTCAATGATAAATATCTGTGCATTATAATTATTTAATTTAACAACCATTGATTTAGTTACTTATGTAAAGATCTTAATAAGACGCTAATATATATATATTTTTTTTTACCTAGGCAATTTTAATATCTTATTTATTTATGGAATTTACTATTTCTCTTATAGAACCTTTTAATTTTGAGAATTACAAATACAATTTAAAAAATATTGAATTCACTTTGTTCGCATTAATTCTCAGTGATCATACGCTTTTAATATAGCGCACAAACTTATATGCCGAAGCAGAGTAATAGCGAGCTTATATATCTATGGTATCTCTGAGGATGTGGCACTCCATCTTGAAAGAATTCAGCTGAAAATAAAAAAATTTGTTGGAAAAATAGAATTTTAATTGTTAAATTTTACTATTCGGCAAAATCAATTATAAAAATACATACATTTATTCAGGAAAAAAAATATCATATGCTTTATACTTTTTTTTTTTTCTTTCAGATGGGCATTATATAATTCTTAAGTTGGTGTTTATGTTCCTTAAAACTCATACCTTTTTCAACAATTAATGAGAGGGAATAGAATAAAAAAATCTATCTGTCCCAGCCAGGAATTTTTTATTCTATTCCCTCTCATTAATTGTTTAAAATTTACGTGGGATAAAATACCACAACTAAATTAAATATTCATACCTTTTTCTTTTAGTATCTTTGCGTATGGGTATTTTTTATTGCTTAAAATAAATAATTATTATATGAANATATTAATATAAATATTAACTTTGCCCTCATACTTTATTCTTAGTTCCTAAACGAGAATAAGATGTATTATTATTTTATCTTAATTAATAATTAATTCATTAATAATCAATCAAGAACAGGTGGGATAGAGTCTAGTGAACACACAAAAATAAAAATTCATTATATATACATATATATAATGAAATACTCGCAGCTGCGATAAGTAGCAATTAGGAACAGGTGGGATAGAGAGTGCAGTGCACACACAAAAAGCACTACTTAGTAGAGATACTCAGTCTCTCTTCACTTCTCACTGAGGAAGGGTGAGGTATCCCCGACAATTTTACTCCCTGTGATTTTTTCTTTTTGTGTGTGCACTGCACTCTCAGTCCCACCTGTTCTCGGTTGCTATCTATCAATGTGTGTATATATATAATTTTTTTTTATTAATATTTTGAGTATTTTCTTTTGTTGGGGGAAAACTTTTTGATGTTTTGTTTGCTGACCAATGTCTACTGAAATGTTTGTATTTGACCTTTCATGAATTTCCTTCGTCACTTTATTTTTGTAAGCAAACTCCATTAGGTGGAATTGATTTTAAAGAGCCCCCCTCCCGCGATTGATATTATCTCTTTGTGTTGTTTGATATGGGTGTGGGCGAAGAGGGATCCATCAGAGAAGTGCCCATTAAAAGGTAGCCGTCGATAGGTGGGTGGACGCCTGCGTGCAACACAGCGAGCCGCCGCCAGTTCGATCTTGGCAGACTTCCCCGGCTGACATGGCTCTACACTAGATATTTTCGCCGTTTTGGTGTAGGTACACGTAGATCGCACTAGTAGCCGCAGATACTCAAGATACTGCTCCCTGGATTATCCTTATTTTTTTATCTGTTTTCAATTAAAATTTCCTCTCCAAAAAGTTATTAAACTCGAAAATCCCCAATTTTATTAATTCTCTTTGTAAAGTTTACTTTGGGGTCTCATTTATGCCATATGTTGCCGAACAAAATTATTTGTTGTTTTATTCATGAGGTTTAAGAAAAAAGATTTGTCCCTAACAAGATTTTAGTTTACTAACTTTATTTATAATATTTATTAAAATCTAGCTCCCTAATTTATTTAGGAACTTGTAATTTAAAAGTAAAATGAAAAGCGTTAAAAAAAAATAATTTTTTGAATTTTAAGTAACCTAAATATTTTTTTCTTGTCAGTTTATTATTCCGCTATCTTGGAATTCGGATTAATAACTACGTGAAAATAAATAAGCCAATATATATATATCAGTTTTTTATTAAGTTTTTTTTACTGAACCGTAGCTGTTAAAGTTTGGGTTTTGTGTAAAATTTCAAACCCATTTGTTGTGTAAACAACCGACATTTTCAACAACATTTCCTCGTTTATACTCTAATGGTGAGCGGTTGAGTTTATTTATTTAATAAGTTACAAAAAAAAGTTAGCTTGACTTTGGCCATTTTCCTAGCGAGCGAAATATGCCTGGTGACCAGTAAGAAGCTCTGCAAATAGAAAATAGTGGGTCCAGCAGGAGACTAAAGAAGGGAAAAAAGAGATGCAATTCGTAAATTGTCAAAACTTAATTCACTATGTGATTTTACATTCTCAAATATCGTTCTTAATATATTTTTTTGCAATGTTTTAAACCATAAAATGTAGGGGTATTTATTTCTTTATAATTTCATTCAATCTATTATATCTATCTATTATTATATTCCATATATTTTTTCTTTATCTATAAACTTACAGGAGTTTTACAGAAGATTAAAAAAAAAAAAAAAATTCTTCCTGAAAACTCTTTCTCACTTACCCGTTTTCTATAATTAATATCATAACTTGCAGGAGGAAATTAATAACTAATTTTATCTTGAATTTTTGCTTACCCTCCTAGTTACATTCTCAAATAGCCTTGTAATGTTAATGTTTTATTTTATTTTAACAAATCAAAATTACAAACTCTCCCCTTAGCAAATTTGATGTTATACATTTCAAGTCACATAGAATCTAAAATAAAATATAATAAAAATTCTGTTCGTCATACTCAAAATTTCATTTTAATGAATTATGAGTTATTTAGATTTTTACGTTCTGACAAAGTGCCTAATTCCACATGAGCATGTTCCATTACACACAGAAGGGGTTAAATTAAGGGTTGACATTCTAAAATTAACAGCTGTAACAGTCAAACGGTTACACTTTAAAAATTTAGAGTTAGTGCCATTTTGACAAATGCATCGAGCTTTACTTTTTTTTTTTTTTTTTTTTTTTTTTTCTGAGACTGTGTGTGAGCGGGTGTCTGAGTAAGTTTAACTCTCATGTGTCTATTACTCCATACATACCTAATCTACTTCTAAAAAATTAGAAGTATTGTTTAAAAAATTTTATTGAATGATATGGGCCCAATATCGAATTTTAAAGGTGAACATTTTATGACAAAAGGCGTTTTATAACATCATGACGAAATACAAGATTTTGAATTGTCGGTTGTTTCGAATTGTCTTGTATGACGAAATACAAGATTCTGAATGCAAGTTTAAAATGTCGGTGTTTACACAACAAATGGGTTTGAAATTTAAGAGCTTAAAAACCCGAAAACCCAAACAAAACCCGGAATTTTAAGAGCTACGGTTCAGTTAAACTGAATTGTCTTCTTGTGAGAAGTATCGGAACAGGCTTATTTTCTCTGTAAAAGGTTATTTTGGTTTTTGTTTCTGTAAATTTTGTCGTTCAACCTGGAACCAAGCAATTTATAAACCTGAATGGGAAATATTGTAATGGTTTCAAAATATTTTATTTTAAAATAGAAACAAATTTTTAACAAAACCATAATATTTAATGAATTTTAATGTGAAATGTGGGTAGGGTTTGCCCAATATTTAAAGCATAAATATTAAATAACCTCCCAGATATGAAATAACCCTGATGGTGAAGAATTTAGCGAGTTAACACAGTTCTTGCGTGTCAGGCATTTTCTTTTAATATTATATTTAAGGTCAATCGATATTACCATACCTTTCGTTTTACTAGATATTCTTCCCTTATTATTATGTATTGATTTTTCATAAGATAGCTGTTAAGTGTTTTCATCAATTTAAAAAAAAAAAAAATATGTTGGACTTTTTATTACTGTGGACAAGTAATAGTTGGTCAACTAAATAATGTATATCTCGTATTATATTTAGCAGTTCAAAGAATGAATTGATTCTATTTTATGTGAGAAACTTGCTTTATTAATTCCCAATCTTTTTTTTTTTTATTATTATTATTATTACATTCTGTTAAATTAAAACATTTTGTGATTTGATCAACACAATGAATTAAAAAAAAAAAAGAAATGCCATTCAATAACAATCACATGAGGAGAGATGGTAACCAATGACACCACTCTCAAATTCGCAATCTAATTCGTTCTCTTTAGGTTTCTTCCATACCCTTGGATAATTGTTTAATAGCTGAAAACGGTATGTAGGAGTGGAGTTTAGTGGGGCACTGAAATAAAAATCGTGATAACTTAGTCATTTTTAACCTAATTGGTTGTTATGTAAAACCTTTACTCTTGTCTATGCTATATATACATACACTGTATATAGCATGGGATATCTGTTTAGCTTACTACCCTGTTCCTGCGTAAACCATTTTTATCAATGGTTATGTCTTAAACTTATATATATATATATTTAAATAATTGGTTTTCGGGGCACTCCATAAATAGAGTCCGTGCTTATCAGTTTATTAATGATATCATTAGTATTTACCACATTACTAAGTAAATTATGAGATTAGTATTCACAACTATAAAATAACAAAATATTATTAAATGACTAATATTCTAAAAGAAGGAATTACAGATACATAAAAATTTTCGAAGGAATAATTTCGTTTAAGAAATTATAAAAATAATTTGGTTATAACATTAAAACTTTGTTAAGATACAACAATTATGTTTAACAGATAAACTAAAACAATTAAAAAATATATGAAAATTATGGTAGTAATAATTTATATATTTAATAAACATGGGCGATCTTCTTAGCTTATCGACGAGTAATTTATTTTATAAGCAAAAAAGCTTTTCACATAAAATTTATAATCCTCTTAATCTTTTAATCTACTGCTTACTTCTCTATTAACTCTTTGTTTTTATTGGAAAATTTGTAGATTACTATACATTACGTACTATTTCGGAAAAAAAAAAAAAATTTTAAAATTGTAAAAAACCCTATATGGGTAGTCTAAGATGATTTTAGTTGGGGTTCGGTTAAGGTAGATCCAAAAAACACAAATTTAAAAAATGTATTTCTTAATAAAGGATTATCTGCCAACGTTTCGGCTTACATTGTCAAAATCATCTTAGAATAATATCTACGGTCAACAAACTCTCCTTTTGATCCTATATGGGTAGGTGTATTTGGTTTGTCTAAAGACTTTGTAGAAAAGAGAGTTTTGCAAAGTGGCTTCTTTATTTAGGAGTGTCAAAGCAGAGTTTTTCTTGAGGGGATTTTTAGTAATGATTTTGAGATTTTAGACAGAAAATAAAGCAAATAGACGATGGTGGAAAGTTGCGTTTTCTTCGAAAATCAGTTGGTTCTTTTGCCATCCGTTCTCATAACTTTTTCCTATAATTCAGTAACTGATAGGACTATCAATAATGAACTTAAACTTTAGTCTTTCAAATAACAGCCATATGCCTAATTTCACAAAGAAAACTGTGCCCTGTAAAACGTTGGAAACAAGACACCTAAAATGTAAAATAAAATACTGTTAGTCAAATTATTAGAATTAATCAAAATTATAAAATTAAGTAATATACAAAATGTTTGGATTTTTATTCAGCGATCCAAGAGAAGATCAAGAGAAACTTTTGTTTTCCAAAAACCTCTATTTGTGAGGTTAAGTAAGTAATTAAGTAATTGATTACTTAAGGTTAATTAAGTAATTAGGAAGTAATTTTCCACCCCTACCTAAAAGTATATTCTCGGGAATTAATTAACTATGAAGCAAGCGCGTGCACAGACAGACAGAATCGCGCCCACTGATAAATTTTAGAGTCTGGTCGGCAGTATCGGAAAAAATATTGGAAAATGTTTTCTTTTAAACATTTCTAAAAAATATCCATTGTTTTTCTCATATAGTCATTTTTCGCGACATCACCATTAAAACCATGGACATTAATTGAATCCTCTAAAAAAAATTCTTTATTTTAGTGAGAAAGCTTGCTAACATTTTTACTTGTAGAAAGGTTTAACCACTTTCACACCCAAAAGGAACTCTTGATGTACAATCGAATATATTTCTGTATACTTTTATTATTCAGGCAGAATTTTATGGTTGTAATTTTCTTTTACACTAAAGACCTATCTGGATACTAGCCAATAATTATTATTTTGATACTGTTCTTGACATGGACCTTGAACCCTTCTGTAATATCTCTGTCATGAACCGCTAGATGACTTTAGAATTATATTGGTCAACAGATTTTAGTATACTTTCTTTGCAGTTATCAATAGCTTTATTATAGTTACCACAAGATTGAGGGTGTGTTTTTCCCGACTTCCCATGTTGCGTTTATTAAAAAAAAANACTAAATTCGGGCGTGCTGTATTTTTTTAAAAATTAATAAATCTTTATATATTACATACTTGTTATATAACATCTTGTAATTTGATCAGTTAGAGAAATATACAATAAAAAAAAAATTAAAAATAACAATAAAATAAATAAGTGAACATCACTGTGCGGGGAGAAGGGGCCCATCGACCCACTCCTAGGTTAAGTTTTTCTAGAACAAATTTATTTTGTTGCATTCGTAATATTTTATTTTTGGTAGCGAATCTTGGCATTTGATGTTTAACTATTAAGAAAAAACATTTTCTTCGTTAAGCCACAAAATCGTACTTTTAAGAGCATATAACATATGCTTAAATAGTTTTTTTCCTTACGGAAGGCGAAGTAATTTATTGAATTATTCCTGATATTTCTATACTTGGACTTTCTACTATGGTTTACTCCACTCTTTTTTTAACCTCTCAGTTTAAGTTATTTGAGGCAATTTATAAAATTCACTACAACTAACATAAAACAGAATTGTTGTACACTTTCAATTTACAATTTTAAACTACTCAACTATCGATGCCATGTGAAAAATTACAGATTAAATGCCTTTAGAAAATCAGTATCAGTGGTCTGATCAACAGTTACTGTTGATGTTAGCACTTACCTCCTTCTCAAAGCCAAAACTGGTTGCGGTACCCCGAGTGCCATCTGTTGGAATTTTTTGGAGCCAAACCAAGACAGTTAGGAACTTACCTCTTTTTCAGGGAAATTGGCCTTGGAGCATAGATTCTTTTCTGTGAAAAAACTAATATTGCTATTTTTTGACACTTACCTCCTTTTCAACGGGAACGCCTCAATTTTATCAGTTTTGTCACGTAGTTCGCTCACCCGCACAAGCACGCACGCAAGCACGCACTTGTCCACTTTACAAGAACATTATATTCTTAAGGCCAATAGTGAAATTAAAGTAATATTTAGCAATATACCAAACTGCTCATATTAGCATAAAACAGAGTATCAAAGGAAAAATCATTCAGTTCCCCTGAAATCATTGGAATTTATTTTATAAGCAAAAAAGCTTTTCACATAAAATTTATAATCCTCTTNAACTATATATATAGACACACACACACACATAGAAAATACTAAGCTTCTTTTTTTTTCTTTCTTTTTTTTTTTTGTTATACATATCTTGGATGAGTTCATGATTGAAATCGGTCAAAGAGGAGAGGGGCTGAGAGGGAGATCAAAATTTTAAATCTTAATAATTGTACAGATAGAGAAATTGTTGACTGTAGAGATATACTATTCAAGAGGTACTTGGGATTCGGTAAAAATTTAAACCAATGGACATTTTTAGTGAGTTGGTATTTATCATTTGATAAACCATTATTAAGGAAGGTGGGAGAGGTTCTGATAAAATTATTTTTAATTGGTATAATGAATCCAAAAATGTGATTCTTTACTATTTATATATATTTGTAAGTTTTAATTATGGAGTTATTATTCTTCTCAGTGTATATTCATTATTTATACATTTTCTTTTCTAATTTAATTGTCTAATACATTTTCTTTTATAATGTATCAAGAGAATTGGTTATTATATGGGGTTAGGTACGAGTATTATACCAAGATATTGGTTATTGTATCAAGCTGGTACTATAATCAAGGGTATTATATCATAATTATTTCAAGGTTATTATTTGGGTATTATATCAGAGGATTGGTTATTATATTATATCAAGGGTATTTATTATTACTATCAAGGTATATTCATCATATATACCTTTTCTTTTACAATTAGTTTGCTGAATATAGTTGCTTATTTTTGGTTAAAGACATATTAATTTTTGGTTACATTTATTGTTCTATTATTCACAAACCGCTAGTAAACAATTTTTTCTGTACTTACAAGCTTAGAGACTAGTCAGTATTTCTAAAGTATGAAATGTATGACGTATACCTGGAGAAAGCAATTATACATTTTTTCTATTTAATTTTATGGAGATATTAAATCTTGACAAAAATACAACTTCAAGCAATGGAGGTTAATCGTGGTTTAGCTTGGATATTTTCATATTATTTTGAACATTGAAGTTACTATTAATTTAAGAGTTTATATATCGTTATTATTATTCCAACGTTGCTTAAACTTGGGAGTTATCATAAATAATGTTATCCCACAAATCATATCCCGAAACTGCCCATAATGTTCCTGATGACTTCCATTTGCCGAATCATCTAATTAAATTCTGCATCATGCATCTAAATGTAATAATGATCACCATTTTTAGTATTGTAATTTACTTATCTCCTGACGCGTAAAAATGACTTACTTGTTTTAAGTATATATATATA
>KZ807425.1:216727-234689 GCA_000696205.2 Oncopeltus fasciatus
AAATATTTCAGTGCGATACCGCCGCTTCACCGGTATATATATACATATATATATATATATAATGTAAAATGTGTTTAAAAAAAAGAATCCTTGTTTCAAACTAATATATTTATTGTTATATCTTTGATAGAAAGACCCAAAGTATAGTTCTTCGTTATCTTCTGTCATTCACCATTTGCTCGATCCCTTGCTGATCCATTTCTATGTTCTTATCCATGTTCACATGCTGATAGTCATCCCAGACTATCAAAGAACTCCTGGACCTATTAACTTCCTCAAAATTATGAAATTTTTTTCCTTTAAAAAATAGACCATGGATCTAAGCAAGTAGTAATCCGATGATGCGAGGTTTGGACTTTATGGTCGATAAGGCAGTAGTTGGAACCCATGAAGTTCGTTAGCAAAACTTTTCTTTCGCTGAACGGGAAAGGTGAGGACTAGCACTATCTTGTCGAAATAAAGCTCCTTTTTTATTGATCAAATAAGAATAATGCTCAGACAAGTTGGCATACAATCTTTCTAGTTGTTCGTAGTAGAGTTCAGAATTTATAAAGCTTCTATCAGGAACAAATTGGTGATGAATAACAATATCAAAAAACACGAAACATGGATTTTTTTCAAACTGACCCCTTGCTGCAACTTGAAAAGCAGTTTGGCTGCAATCTAGCTATTGCTTACGAGTATTTGGATTTTGCCAGTAAACCCTCTTTTCATCACAGGTGACTATCTTAGTGACAGTCTTAGCTAAATTTTTCAAACCAATGCCGCACAGTTGCAAGTTAGGTCAAGGGTACCTTCTTCATATCTAATAAATTCATGAGTTGTTTGAGCGTCAGTAAAAAATTATTTTTTGCTGGAAATGTTGGTTCCTTAAATCAGTTAACATCAAGTAACATTTTATATATTTGGGCCATTCAAATTACAAAGTGTTACAAGGCTGAATTTATTATGTTCTTTTTTTTTTTAAATCTTTAACATATTGGAATATTTTTAATGGAATTTGGATACTCTTGTGGAAAATCAACTGAAACTAATTCCAACAAATATGACAAATATTATATAGGTTGAACTCTTTCCCTAAAGAGAAAACCTTTTAAGCGAAAATGTTTCTGGAGTCAGCATCCACTCAATTGCTTTCTTGAAGTTTTGTCTTAAGACCACTTCCAATAGTAAACATCCTTTTCTCTTCTGTACAACTGTTTTTGGATCTTATCTCCAGTTAAAGACCTATCTACAGCCTAGTCTGAGCGAGATCGGAGGGTATATCCTGGTATTCCTCTGTGTCTCCAAAAAGGGTATTGATTTGAAGACAAATTTCTTTAGGAAACAAGGCATAATTGGGTTTAAACTTAGTCATGTGGTGTTCATTCGACCGTTAGCTTATCATGGTGTAAAAAACCCTCTCTGTAATTTTTTTTTGTAATAAAGTTGCTAAGCATTATGAAATGGTCCTTGTTTGATGAAACTGTAGCAACCTGCATACTTCTTTTTTTTTAAAGATTTTCTTTCACTTATTATATTCTGTTAACATAATAACATTTTGTAATTTAATTCCAATGAACTAAAAAAACAAAAAAAATGACAAAATCACTATGGGAAGGGGAGAGAAGGTGACCAATGACACCACACTCAAATTAGGACATGTCCAAGCACACTACTTTGAGGAATTCCTGCTTCCACTTGGTAGAAATTGGAGTAATCTAATAATTGCCAAACCCTAAAGAAGTGGTTGTATAAGTAAGACTTGAGGAATTGGTAATTGTTATTAGAAAGTAAGGATTAAAGTTTAAACAAAAGACCACCGTGCCAGACTCTCTCTAATGCCTGAGATACATTCAAAAAAGCACCTGTTCAGTACAGGGGGAGATGAAATGTTGTCTACGACACAAAACACTTGCTGGACAGTAGAATGCTTATGTCGAAAACCAACTGATGATTTGGGAGGACATTGAAGGGTTCAGTGGAAGCCATTATTCGTTTTAACAGCATTTTTTCAAAAATCTTAGAAAGTGAAGGAAGGAGACTTATTTGGTGGTTTTCCAGGTTTGGGAAATAATATTATGTCAGAATAGTTCCAGAGGAGTGGGAAGTGGGTAGTTCGGAATATAATTGCCTTCTTGGGAAGATTACAGGGAATTTGACCAGTGATTAAATCATATGCAAGGGATTTGAGCTTAGGCAGACAAAATTATTTACTTAACCTTGGAAGGTATTACTGCCTTGACTGGTAAAGAGATAAGTAATGATGTGTCCAGAGACTCCTCAGTCTCCATAGCATTGGGCGTGTCTAAGGGGGGGTCTAAATGTGGAGTAAATGTTTGTTTGAGGTGCTGGGCAAACATTTAGGCCTTGTCTTTTTCAGAAGAAGCCCAGGAACCATCTCCTTAAGGCAAGGGGGTAGAAGCTTCATGGCTCTTAAGGATTCTGCAATCCAGAGGGATTTGTCTCCTGCTGAGAGGGTAGACAGAAAAGCCTCATTTCGTAAAGCACCTAATTTTTGCTTTACTGGCCTAGAAAGACGACTGAAGTCTTTGAGATCAGTGAGGTGTCTATATTTTTGGAACAATGCCCTTGAGAGGTGTTTTGCTATGATGAGCTTTTTAAGCGAACCTGGAAGCGGTTTTTGGGACTCAGAAGTGTATTTGATAAATTTTGGTTAGAGATTAGCCATATTTCTGAAGGTTTACGGAGTTTACAGCATCATCTAGTTCTTCAGAGGTCTTTAGAGAAATTCCGAGGTCAAGAGACTTTTCTATGAGAGTTCTAAACAAAGTCCAGTCACTGAAATGTTAATGAGGGAGAGAGGCAATTGTTTTGGAATAAGGGTCAAGGTTAACATTAGGAGGACTGGGCTATGGTCAGAAGAGAGTTCGTTTAAGTTAGAAGCAGAATAATTAAGAGGAGTAAGGTTTTTGCAGTTGAAGAAGTCTAGGATATTAGGAATGTGGTTCACAATCTCACATCAGAGGGCCAATAAGTGGGAGAGGAAGGACTAATTGTGGTGAGATTTTGTGATGATTCCGCATTATATAGAGCACGGCCACAAGAGTTAGTTATTCTTGATCCCCATTGCAAGTGTTTTGTATTGTAGTCTCCACCCGCAAGAAAATGGGGATAAATTCTGGTTTCATTGGCTTATTTGGGGGACAATACACTGCTGAAAGTGTGATAGTAGAAAAGGTTGCTGAAGTAGACACTGTTGAAGGGACTCTGTAGGACTGGAGGGTAAAATATGATGGGTATGTTATTTCTTGATAAGAAATGCAGTTTCAACATGAGTTCACCCGTCAGGATGGTCTGTCCTATGTGTGGTAGCCAATTATTTTTAGATTATTTCGTTTAGTTTGTTATGTTTCTGTCAGTATTACTGCATCTAAATTTTTGTCATCGAATACCATTTTGAGTTCATCTGTATGTGTCTGAATGCCATTAGCAATCAAGAGGAGGATAGAAAAGGTATTCTTGGATTGGGGAATGTTGTGGCAGTTGGTAGGGTCATTTGAGTTACTAGGGTGGTCAGGAGAGATATGATTGGTGTGATGGGGAGCGGAATTCTGAGAAGAAAGAGTGAAGTAAGTTTTGGAGATCATGTGATGAAGGTGGAGTTGTGACATTGGAGATAGCGGGTGGCTCCCTCCTGGGAGAGGGATGAGGTTGTGGCTCATCTTGTCTGTGTTGATTCTCAGTCGGTTATTTAATTCAGGACAGTCCTGGCTCAACAACTCCGGAGGGCAGAGGCATGAGCTACAGTCTGTAGTTGACGACTGGATGCACTGCTTTAGTTATTTGTTGATGTTGTTCACATGTGGCTGGGATGTTGCGGGGTTTTGGGAAGTTCATACTGATGTGAGCGCCTCCACATTTCACTCACCGTGGAGAGTATTCACAGTAGGCTTCTTTATGACCATACTGCTGGCAATTAAAACTGCCAGGTATTCGTGTTTTGTACCTTTTACATATCAGCAAATGTTCCTAAATTTCTAGAAAAGTAAAATTAAATTAAAATAGTAGGGAATGAATTAGAGTTGGTCTGGGTGATAACAAGTTGAAGACTGATATACATATTTTAAAAAATATTAGCCTCTAACTATATAAAAATTAAACCTATTGTTAATTTTTTTTTTAAAGTGTAATATTTATTTTGAAATTTTATAAGCTAATATAAAATAATACTAAATTAAATTACCTTGGAGGTAAATTTGTTGACTGTCAAGTTTTATTAAGAGAGGATTATCAGGAATTCAGTCTTGGTAGTTGGAGAATAAAAAACTAAAATACAAATTAAAAACTTTTTTGTTACAAATTAGTTTTTAATTCTTTAACTACCAAGACAAAATTACTGATAATCCTCCTCTTTTCATAAATTATATTACTTTTCCCTGCCTCACTGCAGTCCAAAAAGGAATCCTATTTAAAGGAGTAAAAGATCATGTCACACCTCCTCTTCAAGTTCTACTTCAGATGTTAGTTATATTAACACCATCCTCCTTAACTCCTTTAACTCAATTACTTACGATAACGATTTTTATGTATTTATAACTGATACCATTTAAAATAAATAAATCCATATCAAATCACCAATATTGTTAACTCTTTAAATCATGATGTATGTAGTTATAAAATACTCCCTAATATCTTTCTAATGGATACCTATCATTGTTATAAAATTACTCTTGTCTTCCTTTTATAGACATTTGTCAAACAATATAATTTTTTTTTTTTTTTAAGCTCATATTTCTATATGAAATATGGAAGCTTTTCTAAATTCAATAGAAGTGGAGAGAGATTAACTCAAAACCTGACAGCTTGATAACAACTTTATAGTTCCAGCAGCCATGTTTTTTATGAAAATGTTCCTTTGCCATTGTTTTTAAGAAATATAAAAACCAACAAAAGTGATTGTCTAAGAGTAGAGGCCTAGAGGAATTTTTTTTTTTTTTTAAATCACAGCCATCAATTAGTTGTAATTATTATTAGAGCTAAGTGAATTAATAATTAAAATTCTTAGTATAATTTGTTGATTCAATATAATTCAGAAAAGATTACTTGTTGTTTTTTTGTTGGGGTTCGGTCAGATAGATAAAAAAAGTACACATTTTTTCAAATTTGTATTTTTTTTCTCTACTTAGACCGAACCCCAACAAAAAACCAAAAAACATCTAATAATAATATCTACGGTTTTTTCAACCTGAAGAGAGCAAGGAGTTCTCACATGATTATAAATTTATCTAAAAACGATATTTTAGTCTAGGCTATTTTTAAGTTACACTTACTACCATTCTGAGAAATTCACTTAGTTTAATTTAACTCAGTTCCTTTATGGAAGGATATTTTCTTAATAAATATTTAAAGGAGTAATTTCAAGTTTAAATATTTTATTTATGTTATTTGTTTCATTATTTTAGATTTGTTCGGAATAATATACTTAAAACTGGTGCGTATAATGAATTATCAAATTCCTTCTTCTTTTTTTTTTAGGGATTAAGTGTCCAGTATGCTCCAAATTCATACTCCCAGACGACATAGAATGTCATCTTGTTATGTGCCTAACCAAACCCAGACTGATATATAATGGTAAGTTTAAAAAAATGTATGTAATATGTTAAATCAATAATTTTCACATTATTATTTCATCTTTACCCAGTCAGCTCTGTTTTCTTCAGTATCTTAATAAAAAACTTAAATTTTTACAAAAAATTAATAAAGTTAGAAATGTGGTTACAGACATAAATAAATTAATACATAAATTACTTTCCACCATTATTTCAAACATTTAACCTCTTTCTCAAAGCTGGTGTGCTGTGAAATAAAAAGAATGTCAAAAAAAAAAAAAAAATTACATAGATATCAATTTTGCACAGGTCTGGGAATCCCCCTCCTAATTCAAATTATTACATTGCTTATTCAAATGATTGTAGTGTTCCTATGTTAATTTTATAAATTATTTGATATCCATATAAACTCTTGCTTTGTAAGTTTAAATAAAATTCTAAATATTTATATAATAATAAATTTTTTTTCATTTATTCTTTTTCTTCTTTTTTTAGAGAAACTTCTTTGTTTCTTTGAGGTAATTTGTATTTTATTTTAGACCAACATTGAGAATAAATTTTTCTTAGTGCATATATACATTTATTTCTGATAACTATAAAAATACCAGATATAAAGGTAAAATTTCCTTCGATCTTTACTGATACTGATTGGAGAAGCTAAAAATATGGTCCATTAAAAATTATACATGTATTATATAAACTTTTTTTGTTTATAGATGCTCTAGAATCGGCAATTTTTAAAGTAATGAAACCAAATTTCAACTTCTTTTTTCAAGTCATTGAACGAGTTTCTAATTGGCTATAATCATTCTAGGGGAAGGTGGTTTTTTTGGGGGAGACCAAAATTGAAAATTTTAATACACTGCCGCACAAAATTAAAGGATCACTTCGATATTTTGAAATTACTGAACTGTATAGGGTATTTTTGAAAATATTCTTTTTTCTTTGGAAGTCACACTTTATTATAAGGGTAATAAAAAATAAAAAATTGTTTTCTAGAAATTTTTAATAGGAAAACAAATCAAAAAATAAAAATGTCCTACAGTCTCAAAATGAAAAAGTAAATCTTTGAAATGAAATGAAATAACAAAACTGAATAAAAAGGAAGAATTCGAGGAAGACGATCAATAATTAGTATTCCCACCTCTAGCTCTGATAATTGCTTCCATTCTCCTGCCCATTCCAGCGACCAGGGCTCTTACATGTTGTTCTGGGATGTTGTTCCACTCTTCCACTAACATTTCCCTTAAATCTGCCAAATTTTGTGGGTCTTGGGCCTGGATACATCTTCCAAGCATGTCCCATACATGCTCTATTGGGTTCATATCTGGACTTCTGGGTGGCCAAACCATAACGTTAATTTCTTCTTATCTGAGGAAATTTTGCACTGATCGAGCAACGTGAGGTCGGGCATTATCGTGCATAAAAATAAAGTTACCTGCGATATATATTTCTGGCGAAAGGTATTACATGTGGCTCAAGTACCTCCCTAATGTACCTGTCAGCAGTTATAGAGCCACGATTCACAAGAACCAACTCTGTATGGGAGTTTAAATTTATGCCCCCCCCCACACCATCACTGACCCACCACCAAACGCAACCCTTCGAGAAAATGTGCATGGAGCATACCTCTCTCCCCGCCTTTGCCATACCTTTTCCCGTCCATCTGGAGATCGAAGACAGAATCTTGACTCATCGCTGAATAATACTAGGCTCCAATCTTCCTGAGTCCAGTTTAGGTGCTCCCGAGCAAACCTCAAGCGCTCAACCCGGTGTTCCCTGGAGAGAAGAGGTACAGTAGCTGAAGGATGGGAGGTCAATCCATAATCGTTGAGTCGTCTTCTCATGGTTCGCTCTGAAATTTGCACATTCCTGAACCTCTGGAGGAGACCACGCAGACTGTTACCAGTTGATCGGCAATCCTGAAGAGCATGCAGTTGCAAAAATCTCTCGTCACGGTGGGAAGTTGACCTCGGACATCCTTGTCCGACTCTTCTTGTATGCCCTCCAGTTCGACGGTGCCTATTAAGCACCCTGGACACTACGGATTGTGACTGCTGGAGCCGTTGCGCAATATGCCTTTGAGAAAACCCTTCTTCACTCAAAGCAACAGCACAAATTGATTCCTCTTCGGTCAATGCTCTTCTGTTGGCCATCACAACGTTCTTACTAAACTTACAAGTAAAAACTAAAGTCTCTTCAATGTTAGAAAATCTTCAATGAGATGAATCTTTGCTAACAACTAACCATTTACTGATAGGAAGACCCTTTTCTCCATAAACGGGTGGGAATATAAACAGGTACAGGATTAACTGGATAAGATACAACTTATTTGTATTTATTAAAGTCCAGTCTGGGCAATGGAATTTCTATTTTTATCTCTTATGTAATAATAATATAAATATTTGTAAGTGATCCTTTAATTTTGTCCGGCAGTGTATTTTAGATATTACTTGCATTGTGATAAACATGTAGAACTAACAGGTGTAAAATGTAATTTTAAAACATTTAAATTCTTTAGTATTTTTACAAAAAAAATTCTTATTTAAGAATATAAATAAGCCAATCACTACACCAGAATTTTCCACTCCTAAAAGAGCTTGGTCCCTGTTTCCTTGCGGGTGGAGACTATAATACGAAACACTTGCAATGGGGATCGAGAACGACCAACTATCGTTGTTGATCTCTATATAATGCAGTATCATCCCAAAACCTGTTCACAATTAGTCCTTCCTCTCCCACTTATTGGCCCTCTGACTTGAACCGCCTTCACGATATCCTGGACTTCTTCATCTGCAAAAATCTTACTCCTCTCAATTATTCTGCTTCTAACTTAAACGAACTCTCTTCTGACCACAGCCCAGTCCTCCTAATGTTAACCTTGACCCTTATTCGAGAGAATAAAAATCAATGAAGAAAAATATGTTCCAGTTCATTTCCAACTGTGGACAAAATAGTTCCCTAAAATTGTGAAATTTAACAATATTCCTTTACCGCATTCAAATTCCGTTCATTACCTTGGGTTCCATCTTGACTCACGACTTACATGGGTGGGGCGAACACACTAAAACTAAAAGTCAATAACTCAATTGACGATATGTACTTCTATACAGACTCATGAATAAGAACTCCAATCTTACGTTTGAAAACAAACTGATGCCCTACAAAACCTTATTACGACCAATCTGGACTTACGGAGTAGAAATCTGAGTTGCCGCCAAGCCTTCCAACATCCAACGAATCCAGTCCTTTCAATCCAAAACCCTCCGAATAATCACAAATGCTCCCTATTCTATCCAATTCCTCTCTTCACCATGATTTTAATATTCCTTCTGTTCAGGATCTAATTTCTTCCCGCTTCAGCCTTTTCCACAGTAAACTGCCATTCCATCCTAATCTACTAGCACAGACCTTAGTTGACAAGGTTAATTTTTATCACATTGATAGGGTTTTTGTACATTAATAATAAAGGAACAGAGGGATGTGGTGATATATGTGTAACTAATATACAAATTTCGTTCATTTTATTTTTTTAAATGAAATACAACAAATGAATGATGTACCAATGTATATGTATTCATATGAACGTACAAATGGCATAGTAATGTTTAATTAGGAATTTACTAACATGGGTACATGATAAAAATTTCATTACCTCAAAGAGTTACACATTCTTAAAGTAAGATCTTATGTCTGTTTGTACAATATATTTAGATGCTTCATCATAAAAATGTTTGTACTTATTTAGCCCGGAAAATATCTCATCTGGAACATGATCTATGAACCGTAAGCCCTGACAATATTTCGTGTTTTGATGTTCTTGAAAGGTTCTTCCTCTTCGAGCTGTTCATCAGTTTCCTCTTCCGTTTGCTCACTATGAACAGAGGCTAAAATGTCATCGTCAACAGGGTATTCGATTACCACAACATTATTGTCAATCTGAAGATATTGATCGAGTTCAACCTCATTGCCAATATAGTTTTTCTCCTGCAAATATTGCCAACTTGTGTGTATTTCATTCATCACATCATCTTCTTCTACACTAGTTAGTGTTTCAGAAAAGCTGGCCCTTGAAAAACAATTTTTTATTGTAGTGGCGGTAACATCATTTTGCCAAACCTTTACAAGCTTTGCTATGCTTGTTCTCAGATCTATAGTGGTTGAAGGGGGTTTTTCAGTCTCCAGGACCCATAATATTCTTCTCAAAATCCTCTTTCTGTAGTGAACCTTTAAATTCTTAATCCTAAGATGATTTTAGTTTGGGTTCGGTCAAGGTAGATCCAAAAAACACAAATTTAAAAAATGTATTTTTAACTCGTCGGCCCTCTCCCAACATGCTATTAGTACCAATCACCCACCGGCTTTTAATGAAGCTACCATTCTGGCCTCTGAGCCATTACTCAAAAAAAGGCTGATTTCGGAATGTGTACACATTAATCTTAATCCTACCTCTATCAACGACAGGCAGGACAAAGACAACATTTCGTCAGCGTATTGTAATATTTTTCGTATAATACAACGAAAAACTACTCTAAATACTCCCCCACTGTCAGCCTCGCATTCTACATCCCGTACAGATCCCCTGAGCTAGCCAGGTGCCCCATGCATAAACAGTTCTTGGAATTTTACCGACTTACCCCACTCCTCCCTCTGACTGTGTTTCACTTTTCAGTTGTTCCTGCAGTTTCAATGTGAACAGACACTGCCCTGGGGAGATCTCTCCACCCAACACCATTGGTACATATCATTTTGTAATATGTTTTATTCCTAACCATAGTTAATATTCTTACATATCCTGTTTTCTTTTTTTTTTTCTTTTTGTACAGATATTTCAATTTTTATACATTACTGTTATCTGTGTGTATTGTCTTTTTAGCCCTGATGATGGCTTACTAGTTAAGCCGAAACGTTGGCACAAATAAAAATATTACTCCAAATTGTGGTGTATATTTTTTCTTCCTGGCCGAAACCCCGACCATTCTCACACGGTATTTTTTAATAAAGGATTATCTGCTAACATTTCGGCTTACATTGTAAGCCATCTTCAGGGCTGAGATGAGAGAGGACAGGACGTCCCTAAGTTCACATTTCCATGTGTCCCAGTCAGTCATGGAAATGTGAACTTAGGGACAGGACGTCCTCTCTCATCTTCGTGATAGCCCTGAAGATGGCTTACAATGTAAGCCGAAACACAGGCAGATAATCCTTTATTAAAAAATAAATTTTTTAAATTTGTGTTTTTTGGGTCTACCTTGACCGAACCCCAACTAAAATCATCTTAGAATAATATCTACGGTCACCTAACTCTTCTTTTAAATTCTTAATTATACCCTGGTCCATGGGCTGCATTTTTGAGGTAGTGTGTGTTTACGACACATTAGAGTGAGCAGGACAATTTTAATAATCATTACAATTTTTCTTCTTTTTTTTTTTTTTAATTTTTTTTGTAAAAGATTGATAACCAATCTTCAAAAATGTCACCAGTCATCCAGGCTTTCTTATTAAAACTGTAATCGACTTCTAAGGATTTAACTCCTTTGAAGCACCTAGGATTTTGACTTTTCCCTATTACGAATAACCTTAGTTTTTCTTTGTCTGTCATATTCGCACCAACTAAAAGTTTCACTCTCTCTTCACTGCTTTTACCGCTGTGGCAATCATCATTCATGAAAGTTAGCATTTTGTTTGGCAAACATTTATAAAAAAAAGGCCAGTCTCTTCAACATTAAATATGTCCTCTGGACTATATTCTGCTAAGATTTTTCTTAAAACTGTTTCCTTCCATTGAATGCTATCATTTTCATTGACACTTGCACTTTCCCCAGAAATCAGTTTTTCCTTTAGGTTATGCCGCTTCTTAAATTTGTCAAGCTAACCTGTGTTGGCTTGGAAATCATTTTGACCTAACTGCTTAGCATATTTAAAGGCTTTTTCTTTTAAGAGGGGTCCCAAGATAGGCATGTTTTTGTCACGCACTAGTTTAACCCATTTTAGTAGAGCTTGGTCAATCTTATCATATTGCCATTTTTTAGAGCACTTCCCTTCAGCCCCAACATCATCGGTAGAAGTTGGAATGCCATACTTCTGAGCAAGATCTTTATTCTGCATTCCATTTCAGCATCCTTCAAAAGGTCAAGCTTTTCTGCAATAGACAATGACTTACGTTTTGCCATTGCACCTGTAAGGACAAACGAAAAGATGTACTAACAAACTGACGTTCGCACTGACAACAGGCGGAATAGATTACCGGACTGACAATAATAAATTAACAAGCTGGCGAACAGTGAAACGGCCCAAGCAGAGGGAGGTTACAGACTGAGGTGACAGCTCGACTGGAGGGAATCTGTGATTCACAGCTTGACCTGTGATTAACAATCCAGCAGGTCATTTACATTTAAACCACCATTTATTTTTTTTGGTAGAGCTGTTTGCTCGCACTATTTCACTAGATCGAAAGATGTTCGGTAGAATATTTTTTAAATATAAAGAAACAGTTTTTCTATGTAATGAGTTAGGGGTTTAAAGAAAACTCGATATATGGGGATTTTCGATGTATAGAAGTTTGATATAGAGAAGTTCTACTGTATTTGTGTTACCAAAAGTTTGAAGATTAATAAAGGAAGAAATGAATTAATGTATCAATAATGAGTGAGCGCTTCTCCCCGCTCTATTTTCCTAGCCAGTCTAGATCAAAATTTAGTGGACTTATTTTATTCTCATTGTGGGACTAAAATAAGTTATTTATATCCATGTTTATTGATTGTTATTTATATCCATCTTTCATGAAGCATAAGAAATCTGCTTTGATTGCTTACCTCTTGTGTGACTGACTTTTTACCTTGCATTCAACCACTTAGGGTCATAGAGGGAAGGGAGGGACTATCTTTAGGTAGTCAATTTATTCTAAACAATCATAACAGCAAGGCAAAACTTTTGTTTCTGAATAAAAGATTGTCTAAAGCCAGTCTTCTGAACATGCCAGTGCCAGACTTCTGGAAAAAATCTGCAAAAAAAAAAAAAAAAAAAAAAATCTTTTTTTGGGGGGGGGGGGAGCTTCATCTAACATTTTGTTATGTATAAAAATGGTAATTATTGAAAAATTTGTAGTTGGTAATAGGATAGTGAGGATTCTTAAGTATGAAGCTTAATTATTGTTATTTCATGAATTTTAAACAATTCTGCTCTGAATTTAGATTTGAAGAAAGCCCAAATGAGATAGATGGGGTATCTGTCCTTGTGACTTAAGAACTAGAGAAAATAAGAAAGGATGATACACAAAACATCCTGATTTAAAAGCTTTTAAGATTCTCAAGATTTGATTTTAATTTTGATAAAGATGGGCTTGCAAAAAATGATAATTATTAGAAATAATTAGACTTTCTATGAGTATGAATATATTTAGATTTATTTTTCAGTCCTTAAAATTATATGAGAACAGTAATAGGCTAGAACGAGAGACAGGCATACATTACCATAGGGATTGCCAGCCTAGATCAAGGGATGTGTTGTGTCTCTTGTTCCTGTGCTATTGACTGGAGTCCCACTTTAAACAGGTTTTTATTGGGAAATAAAAGTGTATCCACTGCCATTAGCACTTAAAACAGGAGGACTCCTTACAGATAGCCCCTACCTCTATGACCCTGAGTAAGCAATAGTTAAAAAAATAGCTTTAGTGGGTGCTCTATAATGCATTACTAGAACAGTTTTGTTGTAAATTCTGGGTAGGAGTCTATAGGATCCTTTTATGTGAGTAATGATAGTGCTAATGTAGTTCATTAAATGCTAGAATCCATCAAAAACTTATGCCAAAATGTAATGGGTCTTGATTAATGCTATAGCAGAATATTGCTTTATGAAATATACTTAATGTGTGCGGAGGCTGAACCAGGGGTAAAAATCCTCATACACTAAATAAAATTCCGGGTATAGTTGCAATAGTGTATGCAATAATGAATTTGCCAAAGTTGATTTTGACTTCTGAATTAGCACCACAATAATATTGTCATAGTATAAATCAAATGTTTATAAATTATTTACAAATTTTTAATAAAAAAAAAGGAAGCAAGAAAAATGTTGATGTTTCATGAAATAAGAACAAAATTTATAGGTTTACAATGAAAATGGTTTATTGGCGTTAGTTAAACAAATAGCAAAATATCGTAGTCAAGGGAATTAGAAAAGAATAATAAAATGAATCCAAACAACGGTCTTATATCTTATTCGAAAATATAAAAATAAATAAAAGTTCTAATTCAAAACATGTAAACACTTACTACTTGTAAGAATAAAAATTGAAATAAAGCTTCTTGCTTGTTTCGTAAAAACCAATGTTTCACGAATGCTTGGAAAAAATGAACTTAATTAGAAATAATCATAAATAGTTTGTAAAAATTGTATAATATCCTAATTTTTAATTTGACTGCAACTATTTAGAAAATTCTTTATTGTACAAAGGAGAGAAAGAATGAATAAATAATAATAGGTCTGACCTGATTGTGAGCTCATGTAATATAAGATTGTTGAAAATAACAAACTGCGTTTAATAAGGTGAAGAAGAAACCATCGTCATCTGGTTGAACTGATGAGGCCGGCCTGCAGTCAAAGACAGGTGTGCAGGCAGCGTCGGCCAAAGTACGGCTTCGGTAAGATTGTGCCAACAGGCAGTATGCTAATTGTTGGATTACCTGCTTAATATTGATTAGCACTCTTCCCTGATAATAAATGATAATCTTCAATGATTCAAAAAAATAAACAATCAAATGTCCCTATTTCAGAAAAATAAAATGTTCAATAAACTTGAAATGTCTCCAATAGGGAAATAGTGAGAATCACAATAACAGTACGGTAAAAGTATTGGTGCTATCATGTCAATGGACAAAGCTCAACTGACTGTGCTATCACGTCAAGGGACAAAGCTTAACTGATAAGTTTAAGAGTATTTGAACAACAACAAAAGATTCCTTCTCTCCCCCGTGTGACCTACCTCTCTCTGTCCTTGTTTATATTTGTAGGATTAGAGTTCAATAATAAATCAGTTCAATCACTATTTAGTTACATTTATAGAACGAAATCAAAATAAAACTCAAAACTTATTATTTACAATTATAATCATAATTAAAAAATTATTTATGGAACTTCATATATGAAATTAAAATAATATTTCATTTTTCATTTGAAAAATAACAATAATAAAAGGAAGATAATTAAGTTTGATAATTTCAGGATTAAAATAAAAATAAATGTTGAATGACTTCAATAATACTCAACGTATATCATTTTAAGTAGTATTAGGAAATGGTCATCAATGATATCTTTCTCTTTATTGAATATCACTGGAATTTTTTTCCTCTATATTTTCTTGGTATGCAATAATGAACCTCTTCCTTGCTGCCTTTCTTTAAGCATTTTAGGGAATAACTGATTTATGAATTCCTCTATCTTAATTTAAAGTTAAAATCTTAATAATTCTTGTTACGGATTGCAAGGAATAAATGGATAAGTTACTAGGTATAAGTTGCTAGGCTGCTATAAGTTTTTATAGTATTGGTTCCATGAATTTACACACAACTGTTTACTAGCTTTTTATGTAATGTATTATATTATTCATTTTATATTTTATCTATTTTTAAAATTTTCAACATAAATTAGCAGCTAGAGAAGAAACATCTCTTATTGTCACAATATAAGGATTCTTTTAATAATATGGCCAAAAATTTTTAATAAATTTTATTTAAATTTACAAGTATTAATCATGTTTTGAAGGGTCTGATAGCTATTTATTTATTTATATTTTGGTTATTGACTATATATCTTGAAAGATATGCAATTAATGGCATGGTATTGTCATATGAAGATGCAATTAATGGCATGGTATTGTCATATGAAGATGCAATTAATGGCATGGTATTGTCATATGAAGGTAAGAATGTTTTTTTTAAAAGTAGTTTTACTATTGCTTTTAATTTTTTGCCTATTTGATAGTTATACAAAAATTTGTTTTAGACTTGAAGATGGCTCAAATGTACAAAACTATTTTTAAGAATTTGACTGTGTTGGTCCTCCGGGATAATTATTAGTGACTACATTGTTTTGTTCTCTTAGTTTTTTACAATTAACTTAGCAGATTAAAGGTGAAATTTTATGTTGCAGTAGGAATGTCTTATGTCAGATATTTGAGATGTAACTCCACAATATTGATGGGTGACATAAATACTATTGAATGATAATAAGATATTTGGGAGATTCAGCCTACATAATAAATTAATAATAAAGCTATTATAACAATTTTTAGTGCAAGGGAACAGAATAAAAAATCTAACTGTCACAGCTAGGACAGATCAGACTTGACACTATCAGACTTGTCTATATAGCGTAAATGGAAATGCACCGGCCCGGATAGTAGGAGATCCAGGTTCGTGTCCTGGCTGGGACAGTTAAATTTTTTATTATGTTCCCTTGCACTAAAAATTGTTAAAATATACGTGGTATTAAATACCACAAAAAAAAAAAAAAGGGGTGTCCCCAAATGGACATACTGTGAACGAATCCCCTATTATTAGCAAATGAAATTGTTCTTAAATCATTGAAGAATTGTGGGCGGAAAACATTGATAGTGTCCCTTGCTTAGTGGTGGGTATGCTTAGGAATGCTTGCATTATAAGAGGAAGTGTGCATGGGCCAAGAATTAATGTTAAGGGTTGAAAACTCTATATGTGTGTGATATCTTCCAGAAAAAAAGTCACAGAAAAATAAAGAAGTGGTGGTCTTCGGAATCTCGAGAGGGCATTGTGGATGAGTCTTAAGATTACTATAACCTGCTCTCCAGACCAGGTAGTGAGGTGCATGCCTAAAGCCTTAGAAAAATAGTTTGGTTGACAAATGTTCTGAGATAACTAGAAAAAAAAAAAATCATGAATACTGTTTAATGATCAGGAAAAAGACAATGGCAAGAGCAGATGAGGAATACAAGAGGAAGAGAATGGAGGAAAAAAAGGGTATAATGCTCTTATAATACTCTCTTGGTAATGCAATGGTAATGTTCCTTCCAGCTAAAAATAATGGAGGATTTTTATAAAAAAGTTAATTTTGAGCTGAGAGAATTTAAACCCACTATGTTTCATGCAGTGGTAGTTGGGGGAAATAATAGAATGGAGGAAAAGGTTGGAGACGAGGAGGAAGAGGAGAGTGAATTAAGAATCAGAAGGTGATCATGAAATGGGACTGAAATTATGAAGAGGATATTCCATCATGTGTAGATCAAAAACAATAAAGCCCTGGATATTATGGTATACATAGTGCAGTGTTCTGTTCATGCATCAGGAGAAGAAGAATTTGATTAGCAGCAAATGAATGAAGTGAGGGGACATGAGGGAATCCGAAGTAAGGTAGAGGACTTGCATTGTATGCCTGATTCATAAGAAAGTGACTCACTCTAGAGTGCTCTAACTACAGAAAACTACATTTGCTATAGATGCCATATAAGGAACTGTCCAGTATTGTATTTGCTAGGGTTTTATCTTACAATGAAGTATAAATGAGATGAATAAATGTGAATGAAGCACATTAATGTGCTTTCATGAGGGGCTAGTCAACAAATGACCTCATCTCCATTGAGACAAATAATCTAGAATAAGGCCTGAAATTAAGGCTGAAATGGTTACAATAAAAACTTTTTTGGTTTACAAATAAGTTTTTATTTCTTCGAATTCCAAGACCAAATCCCTGACCAACCCAATATCATGGTATGAATGGTGATGATTAATAAAACCCTTATTAGACAATGCTGACCTTACATCTTTGTGAATTGGGTACTGAGGAGAAAGATGAACGGCACATCAGTTTTTTTTTTTTTAAAGAAAATCCCTCAGATTATAAAGGTCCAGTTAAGGAGAGGAGGGAAAGAAGAATTTAAAGTGTGTGTGTATTTGTGTTTTCTGAGTGTGTGTGTGCATGTGTGTCTGTGTATGTGTTTTGCCCCTTGCTAACTGAGGGGTTAATAACCTTTTTAGTACATACTTTCTCCCTTAGTTTAATTTCCCAAAAATATGTGTGAACATTTTTTAACAGCTGGTGAATTAAACATGTTGTCCATAACAACAGCCTGCCCAGCATTTTTATAATCAATTTTATTGCAAATTTACTGATTTTTCTGTTAGGCTTATGCCACCAAATTTTTCATATTTTGCTCCCATATAAACAACAAAATTGTAAAAAGAAAAAAACAAACATTCTTAATAAATAATTAGATGTTTTTTGTTGGGGTTCGGTCAAGGTAGGTAAAAAAAAATACAAATTTTAAAAATGTGTATTTTTAAAATTATCTGCCCAACACACTTTTTTTTTTTAATTTGCATTTTTTTTTATCTACCTTGACCGAACCCCAACTAAAATCATCTAATAATAATATCTAT
>KZ807425.1:237363-264544 GCA_000696205.2 Oncopeltus fasciatus
TTTTTAAAAAAAAAAAAAAAAAAAAAAAAAAAAAAAAAAAAAAAAAAAAAAATACTTAACAGCATTTTTAATATAAATCAAAATAAGTTTATTAATAGAACTGATACTGAAATAACTATTTGTAATTATATTAATTAATTTATAATTTTTTATTGTGGGTTTCAGTGTTAACATTTTGGTATTTACCTCTCTAATGAATATAAGTAATGTGTCTTAGAAGCACTTATTTTTCTGAAACCTCAGGCAAAGAATCCTTATGCATTTTTAATCAAACGATGAAGAGTTTAAAGAGCTTTAAATTTTTTCTTTTTGAGACAAGTACATGATTTTGACATTTCTTTATTGAATGTTTTTCATTATTTAATATTCTATAGAAAGAAATTTATTTTCTCTCGTAACTAAATATTTGAAATTTAAAATGGTTTATTGGGATAATGATTTACCAACCTTCCTTGCAGGCACCCCCACAATCTGCCTTAGCCAGACTTCTTGTGGCTTATAGAAGTGTTGAAGTAGACTGGTGGTATTGAAAACAAAATCCTCTTGTAATTATTTTTATTTATTGAAAATTTGCTGTGATTAAAAATATCTCCCTTTAATGGTTTCAGAATTTATTAATAAATGAGAATTTTCTAATTTTATTTTTTNTATTTTTACGTCGTAAAATGCCAAATTATTATGGGTCTTTATATTTTTTATTTGTTGTTTTGGAGTAATCACATTGATTTAAGGTTTGTAGTGAGTTCAAAGGTCTGTAGTAAAGTAATTATTCAAAATTAAATCAGTGTGTATGTGTATTTTAGGTGTGGACATCTCATGTGCCCACTTTTTACAGTCATTAAGATGGGCTAATTGCATTAGGTGACATTTATGATAAATTTATTTATAATGAACTAATACCTCATTGACTTTGTAACAGTTGATTAAATGAGATAGTTTTGATCTTGTGACAAATAATAGCTCAAATATTTACTTGGATAGTTTTATTATAATTGGTGGCCTCTATTTCTCGTTTAAAGTTTGGAAGTGGCATGAAGTATCACGGAAAGCAGAAAACATTTTAAACTACTGATAATAGTGCCATTGGTTCACCAATTTCTATATTTGAAAATTATTCATTTAAGGGAAATTTTTTTAAAGAATATATTCAAAATATGGATGTGTTTGAGACTGAAAAATTGGTAACAAAAGGTTCGCGTAAAGTTTTATATCCATTAGATTTTTTTTTTTTTTTTTTTTTACTGGTAATGACAATTACTCAACTTCATTTATTTTTATAGAATTTTTCTGATTTAATAAAACTACTGAAAATTGTATTGTAAAATTGTATATAGTGTATAAATCTCTGAAATTTCTTATTATTAGAAAAATCTTGTAATTAATTGAGCAACTGAATACTATTTAAATAGGAAGGTAATGTAAATACCAAAGGTTCAAAGGAATCAATGAGCATTGCTCCAATAAACTTGTATGAAAAATTCAGCTTTTATATGACTTAGAGAATAAGTACTTATAATTAAAATTTCTGGATTTATAAAAATCCAAATTCTTTGGTTTGGTTCAAGTTAATTTCAGAAAAGGCCCATTGAGTTTTATATTTAGATTAGGCTTGATAAAATATTCGTTTTACAATGTTTTCTGTAAATAGTTTTCTACTGGTGTTCCTCCTGCCTGACTAATTTTCTATTTTAACAGAATTTAATATTTATGTAAATTTGTTAAAAATGCATGAAACCTGTTTGACCTCTTTTATAAAATGGGCTTTTGGCAATTTATGATTGTTGGTTTTGATGGAAATTTGAGAATATCTGACTTCTTTCATGATAAAAGTAGTTATAAAAGTGAAAGTTTTCAAAACTTTTTCCTAAAAAATCTTTTAAGTATAGTATTAAAAAAAATCCTGCTAAGTTGATAAACTAAGCTTCAAATAATATGTTTGGTACCTGAACTCATATTTAATACAATATTATATACAAAAACATCCTATTCAAATACTCCATATTTATCCACATATTGTCCATATTCACAACAAACTATGACATGAAATTAGGATCATTTTTCAATGGTTTCAGACTAATGAATAGTTTATCGTACTACTCCCATTTTTGTCTACCAATTATTGAAATTGTGTGTTTAAACAGGGCTAACTGTTAAGCTAGTATTTCAAGTGAATAATATGTATGTGAAATACATTCCAGTGCCATTCACTTATTGATAGTTATAATGAAGAATATCCTTTTTAGAATCTTCAGATAAATAAAGTAGTGCCCTGCATTGTTTGTCCATTATTTATAATACTGAATTTATTAAGATGTATTTTTAAATAAAGAAACTTGTGCTTTGCAGAATGGTTTTCTATTATAAGCTTATCTTTTCTATAAGTTTAACTCTTTAATCCAAGAAATAGTAAAAAATTACTATTAATATAATTTAATTCTAGTAATTTCTTCAATTTTAGAAGTTTATTGAATTTAGATGTAGGTATGCATTTTTTTTCTCAACAATTTTTGGAAGAATATTTTAAACCAATGCAGTTTTATTTGATTTTAATGAAGCAACAGTTCCTAATTCAGAAGAAGTTTTTCATTATTCAAAAGTCTGGTGATTGCTAAACTGTTAAAATTTATTCTTCATTATGAACCTTAAAATATTGTTTAAATACTTATATAATGACTACTCATTGTAATTGTAACATTTTATGTTGGAGCAACATTAATGTTTTTTTACTGAATATTTGAAACTACTCTTCATCATTATTTAATAAAAATTTTCTGATTAACCATATAAACCATCATTACTGCTAAGAGAGTGGAGACAGGTGAGTTTTAGTTCACACTAGTCTTTAATTCAGGTCTAGTCATTGCCATGTCTGTAGCCATTTGGGAGTCCGGATAGTGGCTTTCATAATAACTGAAATAAGGCTACTTCCTTAAATAGTGCTTGTAATTTTCAAGCTGTTTTTACTACTAATATATCTGACAAACCTGGACAACTATCCATGAGTATCAATTTTTACTGAGGAGATTAGACTGGTCACTAAGGATAAGAACAAACACATTTTTTTCCAAAACATATTTCAGAGAAAAAATGTGCTTTCCAATCTGAGATCAAACCTGGGACCTCTTCAGAAACTTTCCTATAAATGTTTTAAACCAATTTAGTCTTAATTCTAAATATCTTGAAACCTTTTTGTAATTTCATGATAAACACTGTTTTCCATCATCTACTTAAATTTTAAAGAATTGAAATTGTATATGGTTTTATTTAGCTGGATAAACTAGAAATAAAATTATTTATGTATTTTTAATATATTCAAAAAATTCAAATTGTAACATGCTTGTTTTCATTTGAGAATAACTATTTCATGATATTTTACGTGTCTTTTCTTTGGCTAGGGGTAAGTAATCTTTAGTAAAAGGAAAATGAAATTTTAAGTTTCAAATTTTTATAGAATGAAATTATTCTTGAAATAAAACTATTATCTCTTCCGTCCGGATGGAACTTTTAATACATTTACCAAAATTCCCATGGAGTATTGGCTGTGTCAGCTGTCCTATTCCTTTTTATATTTTATTAAACAAGACCAGAAATTGTTTATTTGTTTGGAAGTGGATAATATTAAGAGAACTTAACCCTGTAAATTCATTCTTTCTTTGTTTGTATAATTATTTTTCCAAAATTCATGGAGAATTTTTTTATTTCAAGTAATAACTGACTAAATTTCTAAAATGAAAAATTTGAGATCCCAAGTTATGGTTCTTTAAAAACATTTAAAGTGCTGTAACTTACTGGCCATTCATGTTTCATTTTGCTATTGAAGCTCTTTATTTATTTATCTATTTTTTTATTGATTTAGTAATATAACAATCTAACCTGTAATAATACAATATGCTCAGAGTAGACAGATAGTTCTGAAATTAATAAGTGCGACCCAGCTGTAGACTGTTTAATTTCAAGAATTAATGTTTGGTAGTTTTGGTCTTAGAAAATTGTGTTATCTATGCAGATTTTTTTTTCCTTATTTGATATTTGATTTGATACCCTTTTACACCTTATTTTTACGTCGTAAAATGCCAAATTATTATGGGTCTTTATATTTTTTATTTGTTGTTTTGGAGTAATCACATTGATTTAAGGTTTGTAGTGAGTTCAAAGGTCTGTAGTAAAGTAATTATTCAAAATTAAATCACTGATTTTATCTTCGAGCATTAAAATAACTATTTTATTGAAGTAAATTTAATCATTTTAATAATAAAACATTATATATAAACTGACTTCTAATAGTACTGTCCAAAATAACACTGGTTTGATTATTTATATATCTAGTGAGTTATTTACTGGTATTCACAATTTTCATTTATATAAGGGAACGCTAATTCTTGGCATTTCTTTTGTATATACTATTGAATATAAAAATTAAAACATATTTATTTTATATATTTAGTTAATTTTTCTTTCAGAATTGGTTATTTGTAGGTGTCGAAAGTAAAATGTGCCAGGTATTGAAAACAGTCTTTAGAAACAAATGTTTTTTTTAATTAATCTTTCTAATGCCAGTGGTGAATTTCAAAGCAAACATGTTTCAAGACTTGGGTTTTACTGTTACTCATTCATAAGATTTATTTATTTGATTAAATTGGATGGAAATTGCCCAATGTCTTCTGACCTTAAAAGGTCCAGAAAAGGTGTTGTCATACCTTTAAATGTGTCTCCACAAAGAAAAGAGAATATGAAGTAAATATACCAACTCATGTTATGAGTGTGTGTGTGTGTGTGTGTGTGTGTATTATATATACACACACACTCATATGCATGAACACATATATTTGGAAAAACCAGTTACTATTCTGAAACTAAAAAACTTTGTATTTTCTTCTTTGTCTGTTTAAATTGTTAGTGTTAGTGAAGTAAAATTTTTTTTAAATATGATAAAAAGCTTTAATTAATTTTTTCATGATTATTCTTTATTCACCCCCCCCCCCAAAAAAAATTGTATGTACTTTATTGAATTTTTTCTATAATTCTTACTCACTTAATTTGAATATATATGATTTGATAATAAACACTTTCAATTGGTCTTTGATTTGGTGGAAATATGTCTAGGCTCTGTTAAATAATTTGGCTGAAAATTATATCCTAGCTGGATCTATCGTTGGGAAACACAAATCTGGTAATTCTGTCATGGCCTTCTTTATGTAGCTGGTCTATTGGGCCTTAGCATACCAAGTTGGCGGATTCAGCATGCGGTGAAAAATGACCTATAGGCAGAAGGTTCCAGGCCACCTCTTTAGCTGCTGATATAAGGACTGATGTAATACTCATACTTATTATGGGCGGTGGGAGTAATAGGGCCAAATATGTCAGCGACTGTATTATCAGAACTATCACTTGGTATAGCTGAATATTGTTCTCCACCACTCTTAATTACAGTACCATAGCATTGTAGATAATCGTATATTGGGGTGAGTATTTTGGCTTCTGGACCAAATAGATCTGATATGTATTCAGATGAGACCATGCTTGCTGTTGGTCTCATTCCCAAAGAAGTGATCGTATCTATTATAGAGGCCTGAAGAAAATTGTTTAAAGAGTGAAGAAATGTGCAATAGGGCAGGGCATCCTATGGGAGAGTCCAATCCTTCTAAGGTTATATAGGTTTCCTCAATCAGCGAAAGGAAACCTGAAAACACCCCATTTCATAATTAGGTTCTGCCTTAAAAGGGTTGGCTTTGAAATCTGGTATTGGCCTATCATTAGATATAGTCTCTTTTGGAACCTCCTTTTTATCATTATTCTTATTCTTTCAGAAAGTGGAACAGTTAGTAGGGTTTGTAGATCCACGATTGTTTGGCCTAGTCTCAAATTCCTTTGACTTACTTCAATCAGTAATTCTGCCTTGCTGATAATCGTCTGTGATTAACTAGAGGTACCCATCTGACTGCTGCAGTCATGGTCTTCCTCTCCATCTGAGGTATATCTTCATTATTGCTCAGAGGATTGGGAGTAGCTGTATTGTAAGCAGACTGTCTTTTCTAGTGTAAAAAAAGGCAACTGAATTATTTAGCAGAGCCCAGACATCTATACAATTTTAATTTATAGTTGGAATATATCCTTCATTTGTCAGTAGAGATTTGTTCATAATTTATTCCTGACTTTATTATTACACACAGTGAGAACTGAGATTGTATCTCATGGATGGTATAAATTATATTTTATATGCCATCTCTGTACACCTGTTTCACATTGTTACAAATGCTTAAAATTTAATTTTGACTTAGTGAGTCCAATTTAGTAGTAATTTAGATAAATTAAACTTTGAAGAAATTAATTTCAAGAAAAATTCAGTTAAGTTACTGATTTTTGTTTGAGTAGACTTTTACCTATCTAAAATTCATATCTTTTTTACTTTTTTATCTTTCAAATGTTTCTGTTATATTTGTTTCTCAGTAGTTAAATGTATATGGGTCTCTGACTGAGGGTAAATCACCCTCAGTTAGTGAAAGATAACAATATTTTTATTTTGGGCTGTCTTGTTTTTAATATTAAGAAACTTTATATCTAATATTTTTTTTTTTTGGTTTTTAATTCAATGAGCATTTGTTTTATTATAATATACTTTTAATTAAATGATTAACAGGTGACTCGGTTATCTGTTAAGAAAATGTATTGTGATATTTTTACAGAATGGGTTCATAACTAGTGATAATTTACTGGAGACTGGAAATGTGTTAAGAGTTATATAGGGCTTTACTTAAAATTTCCTCTCATAAAGCCAAAATGCTGCTGCTGGAGGAAGGGGGAATAAAATCATTGAAACTGATTCTTTGAGTTTCAGAATTAAAGATGAGATTTCCCGCAGATCTGGGGGAACAAGATTTAAATATTTCTAGTGGGAAAATTGTTCTATATTTCTTTTTTACGTGTTAAGTGTTTATTCACACATTTCATTGTTTATGCAAGATTATACATATATATTTTTGTTAATGAAAATTAAAAAAAAGATGATCAAATTGTCTTATGAAACGTTTTTTATTAAAATGAAATTATATACAAAAAAAAAAGTAATAAAAAGAATAATTGAATTTGATTGTACCACAACTTTGTATCCTAAAATAACCTGTAGCCAGCCTGTTTGAAATAAATTAATTGTAAATGTATTGTTATATTTTATTTGGCAAATCCTGTTACTCTCCAGTTCAAATATCTGGTGTAAAATTTATTTGTAAAACCTGATTTTGTAAAGATTGTTTATACTTTTTAAACATTTTTTCTTTTTACTCATTTATTTTTCAAAAGCCTATGGTGAAAATGAACAATCTCTTCAAGCCACGCCACCTGTAGCCCTAGTCCACGAAACACTTTTTTAAAGGAGGGAGTGTGAAATGCTTTCTCTTAAAACTATTTAAAAGCCTCAGGGATCATTTTTATTCAATATATTGTTAAAATATAATTTTCATAATTCTAATGACTGCTTTTATACTGAATTCACTTAGTTTACACAGTATTGGCTCCTGTGAATAGACAGAAATTTTATTTCTAGTGAAAATAAATGTTAGGGGTGCTAACTTAGTCGAGGGTATCTCTTCAAGTCTCCTAATTCAGGTGCTTTGGGTTTGATTTCTACCCTGTGTAATCTTTTATCCAGAAATGGAAACAGTTAGTTTCATGGGTGTTCGGAATAGGGTAGCAATATGTAGATAGCTTCATGCTCCCTCCATGACCATAGGTTGCATGGGAGGCATGAAATAAAAATGTTTTGTAACTTATATCTGGCTTATAAAAGATTACCTTTAATTTTAACAATCTTTCTAAACCCACCAGAGTCAATTACTTAAAGAGTTTACTCATGAAAGTGGTACAGGACAATTAACTTTTATATATATATATATNCAATAAACTTTACATATAATTCATATTATTGAGAGTATAATAAAGAAATGGGAAGATAAAGGAAACGAAAGGAAGTTAGTATAAGAGAAAGAAAGATACTTTTAGATGTAATGAAATAAAGGTTATACAAAATATATATATATACATGCACATACACAAGAAACTGCTTCTGAAAAACTATCTGAATGTCTATTCAAATATGTATGAGTGTGTATAAGGTTGGTATAGGTATTAGAAGGCCAATCGCATAAAGAACTACATGAGGCACCTAAAGATCCCTGAGGTCTGTAAAGCCAACTGAAAAAACATGGCAAAGTGTGTATTATCAAATTAAGCTTGAACAGGTCAGAATAGTAGCTAATAACACATGGGGGTTCTTTATCTACTACAAATATTAATTTTCTTATTTCTCTCCTAATAGAATTAATGTTAAATTTATTAGTGAATTAATTAAGATTAGTCAGCATCTTCCATTAGTTTCTTTCTTCTACCACTTTATCAGAGTTTTCATTGCAATCAATGACTTTCTGATGAATGATGTATGTTATTAGCTATCAAGTTTAACCAAATAGTATAGTTAATTTAACTTTTAAATATCATCAAAACAAGATTATAAAACATATTTTTCTAAACAATATTTGTCCTTACCATAGATTTTAATGTTTTAACTTACTAAAAATTTTGTTTTTGTATTTATAGTATATATATGTATTTATACATATATACTAAAACTAGTAAAATTTATAATATATATAATAGTTTTAGTCCTATAATTCTAATTCTGTTATTTTATATTACTTGATTAAAAATTAAAATACCTTGTTACTGATGGTGCTCAATTAATGAGTAGCTTTTGTATTTACATGTTATGCACTCCATATTAGGCAGGCATTATAAAATTATTTCTATGGTGACAACTATTGATTTCAATGTTTTTATTGTTGAATATTATTATAGTTTTCATATTCTAATTATCATTTGCTCTTTGAGGCAAAATATTGGAACATCCTTTTAATAAAAAATATGTCAAGTACAAAATAAATATCCAGAATTTATAGCAATTACAAAATAACTAGGAACAAATAATTTATTGTAACCTGTCTAATAGTTTGGTTTGGTTAACATAAATAATGGAACTATTAGCAAAGAATGTAATTAATCAATACTTTTTTATGTACACAAAATGGATTTTTTTTTTCAAACCACCAAATTATTGAAATGCTTCCTTTGACGAAGTTCCAATGTTTTGGTAACTAGTTATTGACAAAGAACCACTGGACTCAAGACTGGCATTTGGAAGCATAAGAACAATGTGCTTCTTGTGGCAAGCATTAAAATGGGCTTTAAGATTACTCTTGAACTTAAATTTGCGTTCACAGATTGTACAGGCAAACTGTGGCTCCATTCCACAGTCATACTTTTTGTGAGCGCAGAGGTTTCTTCGATGCTTGTAGACCTTTCCGCAGCTATCGCAGGTATGTGGACCGGATGTTGTCTGGGAGTTCTCACATTCATACTTCTTATGAGTCATGAGTGTCCTCTTGTGCTTGTATTTTTTCTGACAAAAATCACAGATGAATGGGCCTTCTGTAATAGATGTGCGGTAGATTATATCAGGTACAGGTTCTCCACTTTCCTGGGGTTCAGTTTTTATAAGTACTGAAATGCCAAAAAAAATTTTAATTAGTTCTTAAAAATTACTCAATAATTATTTTCAATGGATTACTTTTAACATAACTTCTGATTTAAAAAGTGTTTGTTGTAGTATACAGCTCTTGGCCTAAATCAAATGTAAATGTTTTTGGATGCTAGGTTCTTTAAAAATAATATTCGTAAAAAAAAAAGTTAAATCATTGTCCAATTGCCTATTGCTGGTACAACATGTCATTAAAAAAAATTAATTAATTGACATTACATCTCTTAAAAGAAATCCATCTTTATAGGTATTTTATTTTTAGTTGATTATAATAAATCTTTTGTTGAAGTTATCAAACATGCATTACCAGTATCATTATTCATTTTTATTAAAAACATTTTAAAAAAAAAGGTAATATAATTTAAATATAACTCACTAAAACATTATCACAAGTTAAATCAGAACAATAAACTTTACATATAATTCATATTATTGAGAGTATAATAAAGAAATGGGAAGATAAAGGAAACGAAAGGAAGTTAGTATAAGAGAAAGAAAGATACTTTTAGATGTAATGAAATAAAGGTTATACAAAATATATATATATAAAATTAATAATTAAATATATATGGTAAAAATGTAAAATATAGTTAAAGAAAATGACAAGAAAAAACTCTTTGATGGTTTATTTAAAATATTTACATTAGAATTTAAAATAAAAGAATTGAGTGCACAGAAAACCAATATTTTGATAAAAGAAGCATATTTACCTGGATTGTATTAAAGATTATCATATGATTTTTAAAAAATAAGAAAATTGTTCTACAACATGTATATGGATTATTGACAAATCTGAGGATCAAACTAGTTAATCAAATTTTTGGAATTACTCCATCAGATAATAGGATCTCCAGGCACTCCAATTGTTATCCTTTATTCATTCGGTTAACAAATATTTTTCAATTTAATTTGCTAGGAAAGAGAAAGTAATATCTGAAAAGAAAATAAATAGTTAAGTTCTGTTGATAGTAATAACAAATAATATTGGAAGAGACTACTGGGAGAAAACTTCGTGAATAGTTTGGGACCTGCAACACAAAAAAAAAAAATGACAAGGTACCATTAAATTATTAATAATGTAAAAGAACTATGATTAAAACTAAAATATGCAATGAGAAATTCACTACTAGTACCTCTTACAGACTTCCTCCATTATTCAATATCTGAGTTAAATGTAAATTTAGTAGCACTAGTTATAATTTACATAAAATCATTTCTCTCATTGAGTAATTCAGCTCAAAATAATGTATAAAAACAAAACATTATTCTCAGCTGATAATTGTAAGTTGATATCAAATCAGAAGAAATAAATAAAACATATGAATTTGAAAAGAACATGTAAGTATTTTTCTTGATACGAAGTCTAAATATATTTCTTATCATTACTTTTAAACCATTTTCATTTAAACTGAAAACTTAATAATGTTCTGCACAAATAGAATGCTTTGTCATAATGAAAGTATGAATATTAATATAGAAGTGAGAGTCTTAAGTCAATGTATTGAATTATCTGAATTGAAGCCCTAAACCAAGTAAGAAACCATTAAGAAAACTTGTAACTTAGGATTTTATTAATTTATACATAACATATAACTAGTAATGTATATTATGTTGATTGTGAAGAATTAGCTGTGTTTAAGTTGTACGCAGGTAGAAAATAGTATAGGATTTTTTTTAAAACTCATTATAGCGAGGGAAAAATATACCATAAATTTATTTTTGGCTTTAAGAAATAAAAAACTAAAACCTTACAAATTTTGTTGTTTATTTGAAAAAATTAAATTTAAAAAGGAGGGTATAAGTGAATTGATGATTATTATTTATTCATGAATGGAATTAGTAAAGAAAATAGATCGAGAGTTTTATTACTGGTATTTTTATTAAATTTCCCTATTATTAAAATGATTTGGGAATAGATACATGGAAAACAGAAATCTAGGTATTATTTTGATAGTTGAAATACAATGTATAATTTAGAAATTAACTTTAATGACATATTTTAATACATGGATATTGACTTGAATTTATATTTAAATATTAATAATCAAGAATTTCTAAAGATTTATATTATATTTTTTATATTAAAGATTATATTTTTGTACAAGAACTTCAATAATCTCAAACGTTTCTTCAAATTTTATTGTTTTAATGAGGACCGATGCTTTTGCTACTATATCTATTCTTTTCGAAGCGAAAGGTTCTTTTAAGACATTTAAATAAGTGGTCAAATATTTAAAATAGCCTTTAAAAAAATGAATTCCATGTAATAAATAACTAACTTCATGTGATACAAAGTAATGTACTGCAATTCGAATACATCACTTTCAAGAGTAGTTGGTGAAATAAAATTTAATATTCAAAACCAGAATGGGGAGCATGACAGATTCAATACCAACTGACAGTCACCTCAGTATGCCAAGCACTGAATTTTTTATTATCAACCTCAATGTCATCCATTCTTAATTTTACTGTAAAATAAGCATCATTATTGATAACTCTCTACAATATCTGTAGTATTTTTTAATACTTTTTTCGTTAAAATTTAATAATTTCTATAGTTACTAATCAGTTAATGGTTCTGCAAGTTTTTAATTTGGCAAGAACTGAATGACCAGAGCTAAATTTTTCATTTCATATGATGGCCTAGATGAGAAATAATCAATATAACAATGTATCCTAATATGATGGTTCTTATTTAATGTAATGTAGCTGTTAAATATTGCAGTCTATATTTATAATTTGCTTTAGATCAGAAATTGGAATGTATTAAGAGATAAATATACTTATCAGTGAATAAATTTGGGGTTGTATTTGTATTCTTTATATCAATAAAAAAAGTTTTTATTTCATGATTAATATAATTGGTTAAAATAAAATAAAATTTTCTCAAACTTTCTCCATTTTTTACAATAAAAAAGTACTAAATATGTAGGCCTTTAACTAATATTATCATACTTTGAATTGTTTTAATACTCCATGCTTAACAGCATGATGGATATGGAGAAAGAAGAAGAATTGTTTTATTAATGCTTCTGTAAAATGTCAAACTCATAAAGATATATACTTAAGAGATTTCTAAACTCGTGTTCTCTAAATAAAGCTCTAAACAAAAAATTTAGTCATTCATTGCAGGAACTTATTTATTAAACAGGTAAACATAATTTAGAGCACCATGCAATTTTCTTTTGTAATCAATGTATGCTTATATATTACTGTTTAAGTATTTATAATTTATCACTTTTTCTAATTGACTTCATTGTGTTCCTAATATATGTTGGTTCTATCTATATTAACGCAATAGTTACAAGGGTACTTCTTTATACTATATATTACTGGTTACTACACTCTTCCAGCTATTATGAATAGCACTCATACTTTCATATAAATTTGGATTATTTTGGGGTGACATGAGAATTTCTTATAAACCTTCACTCTTTCTACTTCGAAGAAGCTAAAAATATGGTTTGATCAAAATTATAAGTGTGTTCGTGTGTGTGTATATATACACGTGCACACGCACACTATAAATATATATATATATATATATATACACTTATAATATTGATATTTTTAGCTTCTTCAAAGTAGGAAGAGTGAAGGTTTGTAAGAAAATAGCCATGAGTCACTCCAAAATAATCCATATTTAAATGAAAGTATGAATGAGACCATATGCCCATTCATAATAGATGGGGAAGGGTATGATAATACTCATAAATATATATTATTAGCGTACACTACACTTATGTAAATGTAAAGGGATGAGTTGTTAATGGCTTGAGTAAAAGGGAAGGTTTTGAAAAAGACCAAATTGAAATCATCATATATATGTCTTTCATATTATTGGAGTTAAAAAAAAAATGTAAGAGACATAAAGATGATACAATATCGTTTTTACAAAAAATAAATAATATGGATGTAACTTTTTTGGTTGAAAAGGCTCTCCATTAAAAAAAAAAAAAAAAAAATCAATATTTAATGATATTAATTAATTTAATGGTTTTCATTCTTTTGCAAACCATTAAATTAATTCTTTTAAATCTCAAATTGGAAGAAAAATAAAGAGGGAACTTTAATGAATGACCAAGTGGGCGCTATGGAAGCTCATGGAATCGGTTCAGTTCTCCCAATCCTGAAATTCTGCCCTGGGCAAATTTTTTATTGATAAATAAAAGCCATGGCTGTTTAGAATGGAATGGCAACCTGTAGGTAGCCCCTTCAAGACTCATAAGGGATTGAAAGTGAGGCAAACAATTTTTAAAAAATTACCAAATTGAAAACTTATTATTTCAGTTATTTATTATTAGTGCTATAACAGCCACTTTTAACACAAGCCTCTCTAGCTGTAGCTTTATAGTGCACTGCTTGCTTCAAAACACCACACATTGATATAATTTTACAGGTCTTGTGCTTCCTAGTTAAACAAAACCTCCGTGATTGCTACTTCTGTCACAAAAAGAAACTGCTCCACGCTTGTAACCTTCGTCCAATGATTTCTACAAACATGGCCCATCGCCCCTACACTTTCACAAACTTGGCCTATCTGTTCTTGATTTCCTCATCATTTATCAATTTTTCAGTCACTACCTAATCAATAAATAATTATATAGTTATATAAATTTTTTTTTTTTTTTTTATGAGAATCTCTCTTATTCCTATTATAAGAAATTATTTTTGCTTCTCACCCTGTTTAATTTAACCACAAAGCCCTTGGGCATTACAAAAATTTCCTTTTATTCTATATTTTCTGTTTTTGAAGACACATTCTCTATTACAATTGCATTTTGAAGTGAAATTTGTAAAATGAATTATTAGTTTTGGCCAGAGAAATTGTAAATTTTTCATCTTGGGCTCTGTTTTTAAATTTAGGCAACAAGTTCTATGAGGGTACACTATTTATATTAGAATACACTATTGTTATTTGAGATGTCTGACCAATGTAAAAGTTTGGAAAATGAAGAATGTAAATGCAAACAATATCTCTACCTTGTTGATTTTTCAATTTTGTCTTTAATTGGGGTGAACAAATTTTGTATTTATTATACAAAAGGCTGTGTTAAAACCCAAAGTTTTCCTATTATTTTCAGAAAAATTTCTGATGCATGAATATTCCATAAATATATCTCCTTTTCTAATTTCATTATATAAATTTTTGAGATAATTTGATTTTGTTTTTTATTTTATAACACATTTATATAATACAATTTGAGCCTTACACATTGATTTTAAATATTTCCAAAAACTAAACTTAAACTTTTTTTTAAATTTCTTTATGGTATTGTTCATTTGTTACAGTAGCTCTTTTCAGTAGATTTTCCACTACACTTATTTTTTGTGGCATTGGATGCTGAAGAGTAAAATTCAAAATTATTTTTAATTTTAATAATGTTCACATACACAAAATTTTGTGTTAAGGGATTATAATTTAGTGCTCTTAAAAATTATATGATTAATTTGATATGTCTCAATTATGATTTGTATAATGGTTATGAGTTATAGTAATATTGATATGAATGGAGAAGTGGAAAAAAATTATATATATATATATACATATATATACACTTGATGTGCTAATATCTGTTTTATTTAATTTAAAAAAAAGTTGTTCACGTCTAATGATGTATTCTTATAATATTCTTTAATATATATTTTGTATTTTGAAGTTCTCAGGTGCTCCATCAATGTATCTTAGAAGTTTTCAACTAAAAAAAAGAAGTTTATTACGACGGCCACTTTTGACCCCAGCTGGAGTTTATGGACCTCAGGTACGAGTAAGTGAGAGGGGGGCTTATGAAATTTCCCCCACAGACTCTTTTGATCTTAGTTCTTTCTCTCAAGTTAAGGGAGTTTGCCGGTTATTCGCACGGGGGAATGGGAGGGTGGGGGAAGACAAAGTCACCTCACATATCCCGCTGCTTTTCGAGAAATTGGAATTCCTAAGCAAATAGAGGTAAAATTAAAGGGAAACACAGTTCCGAATCAATTGAATCAAAAGAGAAGTATTTTCTTTTTCCCCCGGGTAGTCTCTTGTGACGTCTCTAGCTACCTCTTCACCTGCTCGCCCCATCATTATATTTCTGTAAAATGGACCTTTCCCCACTCCCTTGTAATGAAGAGAGTCTCTCACACTCACTTCCTTTGATGTATTTTCCATAGATTTACTTTGACTCTATCAAGCGTTCAATTAATGTATAAATACAATGTGAAAATAAATAAAATCCACTGAATAGTTGTGATGGGTTATTCACCTATAGTATTCTTAGTTCAGCGCTCTTAATTTTGGATATGGTAGTACTGATTCACCCATTAACCTCTTTAAATAACAATATTTCAAACTGACAATAGAGTGTATATATGTTTGAACTGATAAATTTCACATCGCCTGTTATCCGGGCCGGTGCGCTTTCCATTTACGCTAACGAGACAAGTCTGATACGTTATTAAATTCCCCGCACTAGAGTCGAGAGTCTAACCTCCGAGGCCGACGAATATATCGTCCTATGCTCGGAGGAGCTGACATTGTCAAGCTGTTTAAATGACTCTCGTTATTTACTATTTAAATTTAAATTTTATAAATATTGTTTTTTGTGGTATTTAATCCCACGTAAATTTTAACAATTTTTAGTGCAAGAGTGCAAGGGAGCCTTATCCGAGCATGTGACGATATATTCGTCGGCCTCGGAGGTCAGACTCTCGACACTAGTGTGGGGAATTTAATAACTTATCAGACTTGTCTCGGTAGCATAAGTGGTAAATGCACCGGCCCGGATAGCAGGAGATCCAGGTTTTTATTCTGATCCCTTGCACTAAAAATTGTTATAATTTACGTGGGATTAAATTTATACCACAAAAAAATAATATTTATAAAATTTAGGAAATCTATAATGTTAAAACTAAGGTATGATACATTAAATATTTCTTAACAGAATCAAGAGGTCTGACATCCGCTGATTTTAGTAAAGAAACCAAATGTCGCAACAATTGCTACAATCCAACATAACATATTCCTTAAGTCAATAACTTATCAAATTGTGCCCCTAACTTGATATCCACGAGCCGACTTGCCAATCACTCGGCAAGTCACTCAATATCTAACGCTGCGATGAACCCCGAGCTGTGCTACAGTACAATAATTGCCTTTGCAGTACGAAAATTACGCGGACCGCGAGCGTGGTCGTGGTTCATAAATTTGGGGAAAACGCAGTAGGCAGTGCTCCACCACACACGGGTGTTCCAACGCGCCAGTCTGATTTAGTATTTTGCCGCTAAATATTTCAGTTGGCCGTTAGTTCATGGTTTACAGGCCCCCACCTGACTCGCCACAACCGTGGGATTCCGGACACTCGATAATGTCTACAGCTCTGCCATCCGGTCCCAGGTAATTCTACAATAATTTTTAGAAATATACAACTAAGCGAGAAATCTAACCATTCTTTTTTATTAAAAAAAATTTCTTTATTACACAAGAGCTGCATAAACTAAACAATTTTCCAATGCCAATTCGTTTAATTAAAAATAGCATGAGATAATATAAAGAAACGAATTCTCAAATGGATATATTTTTTAAATGAATTTTTTTTCTTCTTGGCGTATCAACCATGATGGTTATTAACGCCGTTCGGTTTAAAGAAATTCAATAGTATAACTCTCAAATGATCTTATATTTTTTTAGATTAATGTAATCTTTTTCTACTGCAAATTCAATTAATATTATAGCAGATTTTAAAAGTTCAATGTTTATTTTAGGACAGTAACTTCTTAGGAATTAATATAATTTAAAAGGATTAAAATCTTTGAAAGTTTTATTTTCATGATTTTTAGCTAAAGACATGGCCAAGTTTTTTTGTTTTTTTTAACCATTTTCTTTTAGGAAGGTAAAGTTTAAAAGAGGGCTTTAAAGAGCCAGGCGTATCAGGTGGTTTGGGACCTATTTCCTATGTTATATGTAGCCAATAAAATTACAGACGTACGCCAGATATAAAAAATAATAAAATATCTAAGAAATAAAAATTATAAAAGTACTCCAACTCCTAAATCCAGTAAATGAATGACGTAGGTACTTCTTGGACAGGCAGAAAGATGAGGCCTTTTCTTCGAAGGCAGAACTGATACTGTGTTAGCGCATATTACAAGTTGAGTTTTAACTTTACTAAAATAATTCTTATTGCATATGTGTTTTCATGTCAATATTATAGAATATAAATCTTTATAAAAACAAAATTCTATGAAATTGGTTTCATATATTGCGGATCACGAAGGGAGAGAGTCACGAATTACGTGTTCTAACCCGTGGTTTCTGGGGTATTCGTTATCCCCATAGCTCTGAAGAAGGCCTGAAATTCAGGTCGAAGCGTTGGCAAAAATAAAACCAAATTGGTTCAACGATTTTCTTTATTTAATAATAAACATTTGACCGAACTTCGACCATCTCCTCCTCTTAATTGTCAACGGTCAATCAAAATCCCATGCAAGATATTAAATATTTTTCAGTTTAAATTCCCCTCTCNAATATTATAATTATTTTAAAAATAAAAATTTATTTAGATAGTCAGAGGATGGAGAGTGCACCTTGACCATTTTAGGGTACTAAGGATGAGGCGCAGTCCTTGAAAGCGCTCTGCTTCCTAAAATAAATGTTTTGAATAGTGGAGGAGTAACCATTTTTTTAATAATTAATTTCACCCATTCTTAAATATTTTTGACAATATTCCTTGGTAAACTGTACATGGTTTCAAAACTTTCAAGATGTATAAGATGGCTTCCCCACAAATCAATATGTCCCTCCAGACACACATTTCTCCCATAAGGGTTTATGTTAAATATATCTGAGAAAAATATCCAAAATGCTTGCATCAGGTATCATAAACGTTTTGGGCTTCAGATGTTTTTTTAGAAGAGAGAAAACACTTAGTTTAGCAGGGCCAAAGGGTTCATTGATTAGATCCTTTAATTTATCTCATTTAATTTAGACAAGAGAATTTTTTCCCCAGAGAAATCAGTGTATCTGTCAAACAATCAATTTCAAGTCCAAACTATTATAGACCTTTGATTCAAGTTTTTAGGTTATTAATGGAAGATGTAATTATTGTGGTGATATTTATAAGAAAGAATTCATTTATTTTGAGGGGAAGTATTCAGTTCGGTGGCAGCTTTGGGTTTCAAAAATAATTAATTTGTTAAGAGGTGTGGCCAAGGAATTCAAGAATTTTTTCATTCACAAAAACGTAACTTTTAATATTGTCATAAGGCATTAAAAATTCATATGTTTTATATAACATTTTATTTAATAAAAAATCTCATGATTATTTCTGGACAAAATAATTATTATATTCATAATCCAAACTAAATTCCTGATCAATGATTGTATAAGACATGAATGTTTGAAGAATATGTTAACCGAAATCTGCTGGGGGAAACCTTGATCAACGACCAATTTTTTTTAATTTGATTTTGCTGAAACTTTGCACATTCATTTTAGGTGTCAAATATTTTCATTTTAAAATGAAATCATATAATTTTCAAAGAATTTTTGTATCCTTGAAATATACTATAAACTTCAGAACACCAGAAATGTGTTAATGGAGGATTTGAAAATCAGGTACCCATCCAGGTGGTAATAAACTGCATAAAAAAATGTTTTTGTCCAGCCCCTTCAACCAGCAGAGTATCTCATAACACACATGACAATTTTTTTATAACTATATTTTATATATATATAATTTATTAACTTTGGAAGTCAAGATGTTTCCTTATATAATCCGTGTGAAGCCTTCTTCATTACTCTTCTTCATCAGATTCAGTAAAAATGTACTTGGTTTTTCTCACCCAAAAATAACATGAAAGATTAAGTAACAAAAACTTTATTTATTATATAATTAACAATCGTACAAGACAAATTTTTAAAACATAAAATTACTTTTCTGCATGAAGCAGAATTTCTTATACAGTTCTATATAACCATTTTATGCAAAGGTTTCAAAGCATAGCTTTTAGGGGCCCTATTTAGGAGATGTCATTCATATTTATACAAAAAAAATATAGTGAACAGTACAAATAAGCAACACAAATGGTTCATTCCATATTATTAGTTTCAAATTAATTTTTTTTTAAATGTTGCTAATTTTATTTTATTAAGGAAACAAAGTAGAAAAAAATCATACAAAAATAAAAATGTAATGAATTTTCTTAATATTTCATTACAAATATATTTATTGAGAATATATTCATTTTCTTAAGTATAAAAAATGAAATAAGACAAATAAATATAGGCATTTTAAATTTTTTAATAAATGTTAGCGCAGGGCCAATTGTCACTAAAGACAAATATGTGATTGGAGAAATTTTCCCTGGCATCCTACAGTGTATCTTACCTCTTCTTCCACTCTGAAGAACACTGAAATTTGGTTAGCACCTTCATGCATATATATAAATACATATCAGCTCTTTATCACATGCCTATACATAGGAAACAATAAATAAACAAAGAGTTAAGATGTAAATACCCGCCCACATGAAGAAATAGGGATCAATTATAATCACTTAGCAATATATATTATCCTCCTCTCTGATGAAGGGTAAGAAATCTCCCAGAAAATTTAATATTCATTGTAATTTTTTTTCTTTTTGTATGTTCCCTACACTCTTTCCCATTCCTTTTCTTATTTATTATATAAATTGCAGCCATGAGTGTTTCGCTATTAAACATATCAGTAAATGGTTATTCAGTGAAACATTAAGTGAAGAATGGGAAACCTCACTGCTTGGTCCGAGCACTGCTTATCCTAGCAGCTACTGTGAGGCCCTCCCCTATCTTTGGGTAAGAGCTCGCAGCACACTCAATAAAAAATATTTCAGATAAAAATTTGACATTAGGAAAAAGAAAAGAAGAGAATCAATTATTACTAAAAAAATATATATATATTACAAGTAACCTAAAGCTTATGGCTGAGGCTGTGAATCTGCAAGGTTTCATTGTTTTAGTGGAATTATTTATTTTTGGTACATGACATTTACTATTATTTACTTACATTTAATATGCTTTATTTTTTGGAATAGTATTTCTTTTCTTTTATTTAAGTGGGTATAATATTTCAAGCCCTTCTGAGGGTTTTTGGAATAGGTTTTTAAACAATTACAAAATCTTTATATAAAGGATCTTTTGGAGAATAAATATTGTCTTAACATTTTCCAGTGATAGTCATCAAATTAATAAATACTTAAAAAATACATACAAGCTAGCATATCAGGTGTTTACTTTTCTTTGAAAAAATCGTATGCTATATTTGTATTATGAAAATAAATCTTTTGTTCTTCCATTTTTCTCAAGTTTTATATCTTAACTATTGTAAATATATTTTGTATTGAGCTGAAGTGTTAAAATTTACTGTACTTAAGTTATGTTAAATTAAAAACAATGTAAATTATCAATGCCAGCATTGTTTGTTTGCATGAATGAAGTGAAATGAAATTGCATACTTATCCAAAAAATTTAATCATTAAAAGTCAAGAAATAATAACTTTCAAGATGTTTCATACAAAATTATTGAAAGTTTTTTTAAAAATAGCTATATTTTATATCAGATGGAGTTGTTGATCATGAAGACTTGGATGAAGTGGTAGTTGGGATTTGATCAAAATGTTTCAATTTGAGTGTCATGTCAAAACATTAACCAAATCCCAACAATTTCTTCAATGATAAACTTAATAATTGTATATATTTGACAGTCTGGGAGCTATTAGGGCAAGCCACCCTCTAGATTTGGAGGATTAGGTTGATTTGTCCCAATCAAATACATACTTAACCACAGGCCTGTAGTCAGGCTCCAAATGCAGCCATACAGGGCAAAACTGTTGGAGGTGGTAGTCATTAACCACCGTTTGGAATGGTCAACCTATTTATATACTTTAAATAAACTTATATTAAATCTTAAAATATATAAGTAAATGAATTAGTTAAACTAATAATACACTAGAGCAATGCAGAAGTCAAATAATTGAAAATACATGTTTGAAACAGAGCTAGATGTCATCAGTTTTCCACTATCCTTTCCCTTTTTAATGAGTTACTACTAAATAAATTTACTTTTGAAAGATCGAGCAATAAGTATTGAACTCAAATAAATCATTGATAATGAAAACCATTAATTATAAATCAAACAACTGTTTATTGAGGCTTGAATGGCCAATGATTTATAATGGTTAAAATTCCCATTATTAAAAATGGGTGGGGGAATAAAGAGAAGGTAGTAATAAATTAAACAAGAGTTTAATAAAAAGTTCTTTATTTTGGTTCAATTCAATGACTAAAAAAAAAAAGCATCATTGTGAAGATTTGAAAGTTTTGCTTGAGCCATAGTAGTGTCTTATGACATGAACCTTTAAATTAGTCTTCTGTTTAAATCTTCTTTCACATATGTGACATTTAAACTTCGGTTCAACCCCACATTCATAGTTTAAATGCCTTGCTAAGTCACCTTTATATTTATAGCTTCTCCCACAATTTAGGCAAGGATAAGGTCTATCAGTAGCTGTGTAAGAAGGGGAAAAAATTAGACTTTAAATAATACAAATTCATAACTTAATCAATACAAAATAACTAACTTACCTCATGAAAGAAATTTGTAGTAAAATATATAAACTATACACTAAAGATGATAAAAAATTAAAACATTTTTTACTGGTCTGAAATATTTCAAATATAAATATAAACGTAAAGAATACTATTATCATGAATAATTGATTTTATAAGTTACAATGATTGATCATAATAGTATCATTTCAGAAACTTAAATGGCACTATTTAATTTAAAAAAGAGAAACAGTTTAAGAAAGATCATTAAACTCCAAAATTGCCAGCTATGAAGATGGACTGTATGCTCCCCTCTATATTTACACACACTCATATTTTCACACAAAAGATTAAAAATTATTTTGAGAAAAGAAACTTATGGAAAAATTTGCAATACCCCTTAGGGAGTTAAGGTAGTATAGGTTTAAAGAAAAGTAAAGCTCCAATGATTTTCACAATCTTAATTTAATATATTGTCATTTGAGAGATGAAGGTTTTACAATTTTGGATATAAACATGCAAGGATAGACTCTCACTATGAAATCCTATGAACTAATATATTATGTTTAAATGTATTCATGGCATAAGGCAAAAATAAGCTCAGTCTAAAACTCTATTGGAAACCCCAAACATTGAGATAATGTTAACTTAAAATGTTAATTATAGGCCATCAGAAGATACTTAAATATGACATTTTCTGTGATTAAAACCAGTGATTTTAAATGCTTGGTTGGCCTCCATGCATAACAATATAGTGAGCCTTAAAATTACTTTTAACTTTAAATTTTTTAAAACAAATGTTACAAGTAAACTTAGGTTCCACGCCACATTCATATTTCTTGTGGGCATTTAAAGTACTTTTGTGTTTATAAGATTTTCCACATTGGTAACAAATATTCCTGGAGGAGTACCCTAGAATGAATAAGTCAATATTAATCTAATTGGTTCAACAAATAATAGTATTAACTTCATAAATGTGCAAATGCGAATTATTTGGCTTAATAGAAACAAATAATGTTTAAAAAAATACCCCAATTTAAAAATACTTAATAATTAATACTTGGTAAATTGCATGAAATTAAAATAAAAGATGGTTTTAAGAAATGACAAATTAAATACATGCATAGTAATTAATTCTGTATTGACAAAAAAATTAGTTATTTTCTAACAATGATTTAAATTTTAAAATAAATTTATAAATAACAATAAGTCTTCCTTTTATATTACTTTCTTTTATATAATTCTAAATAACAATGCAGAAGAAAGCAGAAGTAATTTATAGTAACAAAATTAGGTTTTAATTAATTGAAGACCTTTCAAATATAAATTAACTTTATTTAAAATAAATTAAAATGTTATATTTTGAGCAAAAATGATTAAAGTGATTTGATTAATATCACACAAATTACTTAAAAACTAAAAATTTATATTAAGATGTTTATGACCCATGTGGACCCTTAGTGAATTTTTATGCTTAAATTTTAGAGGACAAAATTTGCAAGGAAACTGTGCTTCAACACCGCATTCATATCTCTTGTGCCGGACCAAGTGATGCTTATGTTTGTAAGATCGCTCACATGAATCACATTGAAACATTTTCTTCAACCAATATCTGCCAGCTGGAACAATTATTATATGATTTCATTAATGTAAAAATAAATAAATAAACAAAATAGGTAGTAGAGCACATTTTCTACTCCAGTTTAGGGCAGTGCTTTGTGATGAAGTGTATTTTAAGAGTTTCTTTCCGGCGGAATTTCTTAGGACACTGTTGACATGCAAAGAGAGCTAGTCCTCCACATTCATAATGCTTATGTCGAGACAAGTGGTACTTGTGCGTGTAAGCCTTTCCGCAAATCTCACAATTATACTGCTTTTTCCAACACTCAGCGAAGGCTAAAACAGTGGTAAACAAGGGGAGTTAATAACAAGTCAATTACTCATCCAGAAGGTTTATAATGCATAGTAAAGTAATGTCTTTTGAGATCATCGTTTCTCTTATAAGCTTTTGAGCATACAGAACACTGAAACAACTTGGTTCCACCACATTCATAATATATGTGCCTATGAAGGTGCTGCTTATGTTTGTACTTTTTTCCACATTTTTGACATACATGTAATCCAGCCAATTCTGAAATACAAAGGAAGAATAAGATATATAATACTTATACCGGGTACTTATAAGATGAAATAAAAACATACATACACATAAAAATGATACAAATAATTTCTAAAAAAAATTTTATGAAGAAATAAAAAAACAAAGTTTAGAAAGTTCATAATCAAGATTTATCGGCTCTTCAACTTTGCTGACAGTTTATGCTCCCTATAATTCTATTATTGAGTTCTATAGAGAAAAGAATACTCTAGATTTTGGAAAATTATTTAATTTAAATTTAAATCCATGAATCTGTAACATATATTAATAAAGAAAGTGATTTTTTTTTTCAAGTAAATTAAAAGACAGCTTGGAGCTAACTTTATAACTAAATATATTAAGTTATTTGTAAGGCTTTCAATCAAGATAGGAAGATTATACACAGCAAGTGTCAATGATAAATAGAAATCAAAAACTACTTCTGATATCTTAGACTACTTATACAGTATGCTGTCCAAGTAAATTTCTCTACATAAAACATATTGTTTCTTAAGCCAATTCTTTATTCTTACCAATAACTTGTCTTTAATAAGTTTTAAAAGTGGGAATCAAGTAAAAATTAGATTCATTTTTTAACTTAAAAAATATTTTAATATATAACATTGTTAATTTAGTATTTATACACTTACAATATAATAGTTGGGCCAGTATTCACGTGGCAAATAAAATTGGGGTATTGAGCCCAATGTTTTATTTCACTCATCAATCTTAATAGTTTAACAATATTTAACTACTAATATACCTACTTTAACAGTAAATATTGCAGTTCTTTTTCTTGCTGTATAAAAATATGAGTTCACACAACTATGTAATCATAAATATATCTTGATGTAATCCAACTAATATGTATGGGTGGCACTGCAGAAGGGACAAGAACCTACTTTCTCTACTTTCCTTTCAATTGTTAAGAGTGACTAAGTAAACAATAAGCAAAATTTTACATATCAAATGTCAATAGTAAAAAAAAAAAAAAAAACATTACATCTTATCCACAAATAATAATAGTAATTTTACAGTAAAAAGGCAATGCTAAGAGTATTAAATATATCCAAAACCAAGTGTTACACTACTTTTTGCTTTATTAGTTATTTCATGCAAAGAAAAATGATTAATACGCATAGTAAGGATTTATATATATATTTGAGAGATGNGGCCGGAAATAGAGGTGGGTTTCTGAAGAGGTCATAAATATCTGAGGCAGTATATATATATGTACACACACACATAATTTATATGAATCATTAATAAATAGGCGAGGGGTGAATTGTTAATTTTGAATTAATTTTTATTTTAACATATAACTATCATCTCAAAATATTCTAATTAAAATAAAGATTTTATGTAAGACAAAATTTTCATGATCAGTTCATACAATAGCAGCTATACAAGACATACTGCTCTTACCTGTGCCAAAAGAGCACTTATAGTTATCTTTATCTAAGCTTAAACTTAGCTTAGATAAAGATAAACTAAATTTAACTTATAGGAAGTAAAAAATTTTCAATTATTAGATATTTTACACCATAAAGGATAGTTAAAAATAATATTAAAATAGCATACCCTGTAATTGAGTTAGTATAACATGTTTCTAAAAGAAATCAAGCCTTTAAAAATCCTTATAAATTGGAAACACAGATTTATTTCTAATATAAATATTAATTTAGTTGTGGTGTATCATCCCATGTAAATTATAAACAATTAATGCGAGGGAATATTCTATTCCCTTGTATTAATGTTTAAAATTTATGTGGGATGATATACCACAACTAAAATAATATTTATAAATGAATATAAAAAGTAAATAATGAAGAGTCGATAAGTAGCTAGACAATGTCAGCTCCTTCGTGCATAAAACTATATATTCGTCTTTCTTGTAGGTTAGACACTCGCTAGTGTGTTGGGAATTTAATAAGTATTAATTAATAAATATTAATAATCTAGATAATTTTTAGTGCAAGAGAACAGAATAAAAAATCTAACTGTCCCAGCCAGGACTCGAACCTGGATCCCCTGCTATCCGGGCCGGTGCATTTACCACTTATGCTACCGAGACAAGTCTGATAAGTTATTAAATTCCCCGCACTAGTGTCGAGAGTCCAACCTCCGAGGCCGACGAANACCGGCCCGGATAGCAGGGGATCCAGGTTCGAGTCCTGGCTGGGACAGTTAGATTTTTTATTCTGTTCCCTTGCACTAAAAATTATCTAAATTTACGTGGGATTAAAGACCACAAAATAAATAATATTTATAAAATTAATAATCTAGCTTGTCCCGGTGGTGCAATGGATAGCATACCAGCCTGGAAAGCAGGAGATCCAGGTTAAAGTCCTAGCTGGGACAGATAGATTTTTTATTCTATTCCCTCGCATTAATTGTTTATTTATTTCTAATGTTTAATCAACTGCATCCAAGAAAACAAAAATGGGTATGTTTGGGAAAGCAAAAATCTTTTAATCTAATCGAGATACAGAGAAAAGATATTGGTGAGGGTAAATTTAATTTTTAATTATACTGAATTTAAAACTAATGAGTATAATATGGCTTCTTAATAATTTCTTGTCGAAGTTATGTTGATAATAATTTAACAATAATATAAGTTTTTACTCTCAATAAACAAAAGAAAACATAAATAAATATTTTAATATTATTTTGTAGAATTGTTTAATCATTGGAAAAAATTCTAAATTTAGGAAAATGAGTGAATTAAGGTTTACTTATTATTCTTTAATAAGGAAAGAAATTTTTAAAATTTTATAAACTGCATTACTAGAGTTGTCACAAAATAATCAATAATCAAAGACAAGATTTTATAACTTATTACAAAATACCTAATTAGAACATTTAAAGCATCAATTTGGTTTTTAAACAATAT
>KZ807425.1:279139-308762 GCA_000696205.2 Oncopeltus fasciatus
ATGGTATGGTAAAAGGTCTATATATATATATGTATATATAAACAATACGGTAAATTACTGATTTTCTAAGGATAAAGTAATACAAAAAAGCATATCAATTATCTAGCACAAAATTTAATGCCTTGAGAAATGCGAATAATTGCAAGACTAATTATTCATAAACTAATTAATTTATTATTGTAGTCTCAGCAATGCTTATAGGGAAGAAACGTTGAAGAGTGGACTATAAAAATGTGTCGTTTCAGATTAGTTTTCAAGGAAGTTTTATATCCACAGTGAGGACAAAAAAGATTTTTTTCAACCCCACAAAGATATTTTAAATGCTTTCTAAGACTGTCTCCATGACGATACTTCTTACCACATCGAGAACAACTGAACTTCCACATTCCTTAAAATAAAAAAAAGTGTGAAATGATGAAATTATTTTTAAATTATGTAAATTTTTATATAAAATTTAAAAAAAATTGAATTGGCAATTTACCTGTAACAAAGATTAGTCTCTTTCTTGTGAGGAAACCCTGTTTTGGTAAAAATTTAATAAGTAAATTATTTTTTTGTAAAACTAATATTCTTCAAATCTGTCATATTTTGTGTTAAATCTTTAAGTTAAGAAAGTTTTTCTTAATGAAATAGAATCCTTTAATCATTAATGAAGCTTGTTTTATTTCAATTGTGCAAAAAACCTAAGCCGGAGATTTAATAAAACTCTCAAACCTCAAGTGCAACAAAGTTAGACATTTTGAATAATTCACTTTTAACTATTAATTTTATATGTATGATATACTACTATAAAGCATATGATTGTTGACCATGGTTTTATAAGGGTTTCAACCAAGAGGGAAAAGTAAATAACAAGAAATATGGAATAAAAAAACTGGTAGGTTTATTTAAAAAAAAAAATTTTATTTTTATAGTTTTAAATTAAAATTAAGATAATATAAAATTTTTGAATTGAGGAAAGAAAAAATACAAAAAATTAATTAATAAATGGGTCAAAAGTAGGCAATAAAACAATAATCAAGGGAGTAATGAAGGGGTTGAACCCATTCTTAGTGTAGCTTAGACTTATAGAACAGGAACCAATTTGCCAGGGTGAATATTAAAAATATGGCGCTTTAGATTTGACTTTTTTGCTGATTTGTAAAAGCAATAAGGACAACATATTTTTCTCTCAACGCCACATACATACTTGAAGTGCTTCTCAAGACTTTTTGAATCACTGTACATCTTACCAAATTGAAAAAAGCTTCTCTTCTCTGCTTCTAGAATGTGACAAAAGAAAAGCTATTAGTAAAAACATTAATGTTTTGTGGACTTTCAAAAACACCTGAATTTTTTATTCTTTAGAAATGAAAAAAATAAATTTAATTTAAGTAAACATGAGTATTAATTTCACCAGAGAACTGAAATATGCCATGAGTGACTAGACTAGAAAACTATACCTCCTACTCAAGCTATAACATGATAGCCCAGATAAAATCCTTATAAAGGAAAATTTTTTGTAATTTAATCTTCAGGAAAAACCTTGATGATACATTATATTGCCACTAGACAAAATATACTGATTGCTTAGTGACAAAATGTTTCCGACATTAAAAAATAAAATAAAAATGCAATGGTGGTAAACTCCAATCTAGAACAGAATATCCTACTTAGGAAGACATCAAAGATCATAATTTTTGCTAAACTTATTTAACTTTTTATAATTCCTGGATTTGACTTAATCATATATTATTATTATTAGGTACTAATTTTTGATATATTTAAATATTTTATGATATCTGTCAGTAAAATAACTTAATGTAAATTATGGTAGGAGGTTGGCTGGTGGTTAAGCATTATGCTGGAGAAATTAGTCTGGGTTTTGGCCAGTTCATAAAAATAAAATACTCCAAAATTATTTAAATTTTGCCAATTTTATTATTACCAACATTTCGACTTAACTTTTAAGTCATCATCAAGGCTGAAATACAATACACACTATTACAATAATATAATTATAGATTGGGATGAACAGACAGAGATGTGGTACGTTATATGACAGAAAAATACATGCAGGTTAAACAAAATTTTTTTTTTCTATACAAATATCAAAATTTTTAGTTTAATCTGTAAATTTTTTTGTCATAACATACCACATATCAGTCTGTATATTCCAATCTATAAATATATTCATTTACTTTCAACTACATGAAGAATAAAGATCAAATAAATAAATAAATAATATTTTACTATTAGTTATGATAAATTTATGACTTTAATTTGGCCTTTGAATTCTCTTTCCAGTTTAATTTCCTATCAAACAAATTGTGAAANGTCTACACACAAATATAAATTTTGTTCATACCATATTTCTAGTATCTATGAAGTTAATCATGAAATGTGACAGTTTGTTTCCTTGAGATGCTAGGAAAAAGTGGATGGCAGATAGGTAAGAGGTGGCCTTCGAGCCTTCATTCAATTAAGCTAACCTATATTAAAAAAAAGACTACTCTTGAACCAAATATTGGTATATTATATGAAATACAATTAATAATCGAATTATAATCCATTGTTATCTACCATCATTAGCCATCTGCTAGCCTATTGCCCGATTACCTGCAGGTACCATTCCTTGGGATGGTTGTCAAAGGACTCTTGAACTGTAATTATTAAAAATTATTAAATTTTTTTTCCTTGAAGAAAATGGGCTATGGATCAAAACAATAGTAATGGTATGGTAAAAGGTCTAGACTACATGGTAGATGAGGCAGGAGCTCAAACTCACAAAGTTCTTTCAACTTTTATTTGGCTCAACAGGAAGTGTGAGGATGAACATTATCTTGTTGAAATAAAACTCCTTTTTTGTTGATCAAAGCAGGATAATGCTCAGACAACTTGGTGTGAATTCAGTTCTTCAGAGCAGAGTTCAGAAATCATAAAGTATCTATAAAAAACAAAGTCATGATGAATAACACCTTCAGAATTCATTCAGAAAAATGAAAATGAAAATTTTTCACTTTCAGAAAAATGGAAAGCATGGATTTTTTTTCTTCAAATTGCCCCCTTGCAGAACCAGAAAAGTAGTTGACCACGATCTAATGGCTATCTTGATTTTGTCAGTAAACCTACTTTTCATTACAGGTGACATTCTTCTGGTAAAATCTCATATAAAAAGGTTTTTACAAATTTCTAACACCTTAGCTGATTGCTGAGGAGTAAGTTTATAAGGTCTCTATTTCACATCCCCCATATAGAGTAGATGGCGGCCTAACTTTATCTTTCAACACACTACACTCCCTGCCAAATTCACGAGTACTTCAGGAAGAGTTTCCTGAGTTTTCTCAGTTTCCTGTAGAACCTTATTGATATCCATTAATAGTAGCATAGAATCCTTCTTCTTTCCAATGTCGTAACTCCACTGCTAAATTTTTCAAACCAATGCAACGCAGTGCTCTAGTCAAGGACACCATCCTCTTCATATTTAAAAATTTAATGAGTTGCTTCAGAGGCTGTATGAACTTTTCCCAGTAATGCCTTAAAATTATGAAAATTTAATAGACTCTGTCATCTCACGTTTCTTCTTTGAGACAAATAACTAAACTCAGGCTTTTTTTTTTTAAGATATCAAATGGGATTTAATAAGCTTAAAGAATGCTCTAATTATTAAGTATTGATGAATACTCAATAGGATTAAAGCATTAACAGTTCTTTGATATCTTGAATTTGAGAAAATGGTCATTTTATTTTTTAAGCTCCTAAATGGACCTAGCACACACTGAGACAGCTTCTTGAACATAAATTATCCCTACACCATGAAGCTATGACATTATTTTTTAGATATAATCTAAACCACATTATTTGTATATTTATCTATTTATATTTTATTTGACAAATATATATATATGTATTTATAGGACTAAAATATATTCTAAAACTCCTAAATATATCTAAAAATGTGTAAATGATCCATAATATAAAAATAAGTCATAATTAAACAAAATTAGCTATTTAAGTAAAATAATCTCATTCCATTTTCTTAAATATTTCAATACTCAGAATATAGTTTAAAATATTCATTGCTAGTACTTGAATGAACTATCTTGGTTTATAAGACAGATTTCATTAAGTAAAATTAGGTTAATAAAACTATCACTAAAGACATTTTTTTTAAACAAATTAATTTTATTAACAAAAAACTCAATATTATTTTCAATTAAGCATTATAAATAATGTCATGACAATATCTCAAGATCTCAATGAGCAAAAACTATGCTTAAAAATTAGTTTATTCTTACCCTTTTTTTAATAAATGAATAAAACACTTCAGTTATATTTAAGAAAAAAGAAATAGATTTAATTTAAATATAAAAAGAGAAAAAAGTAAACCTATGAATTCCTGTAATAAAAATTTGTATTTATGGAGATCTGAATAATTCTTAGAGAAATTTAATCAATCTCAATAAAATTCTCAATGAAATTTAATGAGATCTCAAAATTTGAAACATTATGAACTTCATTTGAATGTATTTTTAATCACTGAATCTGTTAGGAGGAGGGGTTGCATCAATGGGTAACAACAGAATAGTCATTATCACTTTCTAACTTTTTAAGTGATGTGAACTTTAGTTTTTCCCAATGAATATACTTTTTAACATATTACAATTAATTTAAATATTTTATCTTTTTTTTTTAGAAGTTATTACAGATAACTAGCACCTACTAATAATATGATCTCACAGAAATATTTCAGATTATTTATATATTTTTTGATAGTTTTTAAGAATATAAAGTATTAAAACAAAAATAAAGCAAACTTATAGGATTTGATTATATTTAAAATAAAATAGGGTTTATGTGCCGTAAGCACATATGTTTCTTAAGGCTGGCCTTAACAGTGGTTCTGTAATTACAGTAAGGACAAAACAGATTTTTCTCTACCCCGCAATGGTACGCTACATGCTTTTGAAGGCTGTTGGCTTTGGTGAAAACTTTGCCACAACGATCACATTTATTTCTGATTTGAATTTTACCTGAAAAAATACAGCAAATCAAGTTAATTTCACAAATAAGTGCAAAATAAATAATTTAATTATATTATTATTATTTACAAAAAAAAAAAAAAAAAAANAAAAAATTGACCACTCACTTGGGGTTGTCTAAATATAAAACATATAGATATAAATATATAGGGTTGTCTAAATAGCACAAAGGCACTCAAATTCTCTTACACAAAAACATGTAGGGCCTAGAAAATCTTGTAGAAGAGAAAATGAAATTTATTTTGTTCATAATATAAATTTTGCTCTTAATCATAAAAAACAATTAAAATGGAAAAATGAATTCATTACATTTTCTTATCTCCTTAGAAAAGTATATTTAACTAAATAAAAGAAAAATAATTCCCTAAGAAAAATAACAGAACAAAAGGAAGAAAAATTTTAAAATGTCTTCTTTGATCAAAATTTAAATGTATGTTTTCTATAAATATGTCCCTTCAGATGAGCTTTTAAAGATGTTTTATAATCACAATAAGGGCAACACAAATGTTTTTCCACTCCACAATAGTAGGCAATGTGCTTTTGAAAGCTATTGGCCAGTGTGAAAACCTTGCCACAGCGAAGACATTTATTTTTGATCTCAGTTTTACCTGAAAAATTAATGAAAATTTGTTAATTATAACAAAAAATTAAATAAATTTCATTTAAGCTCTTCGAAATACAGTAGTAAGAGCTGCTTGGATAGAAGTTAAATGATGACTGAGCTACTGATCATTCAAAAATAAATTTATTGATTAAACGTGTTTAAATATCTGAACTAGTAATTTGTAAGTTGAGTCTCCAGAGTCAAAAAAGAAAAAGCAAAAATAATTGATCTGGCATAGAACTAATACAGAGTTAGTAAATATTATACTACAACTAATAAATACACACTAGGTAAGCAACTGTTGATAAGTAGCTAATATTTTCTTGTATTGACTAGTTACTCATAATCAAGAGATTAAAAAAAGAAGACATTTTTCATTACAAAACAATATGAATAAACCATGATTTACTAGTGGTTACAAGCAACAAAAATTTATCAATTAATTATTAGAAATATACTTTAAGAATGTGGCAAAACATGTGAAAAAAATCAAGTTCATTCAAAAAACAATAAATAACAAATTTTATATAAATTCATGAAATATTGGATGCATGCTTCCTAAAGATGTGACTCTTCAAGTGAGCCTTTAATGTGGTTTTGTAATCACAATAAGGGCAACATAATTTTTTCTCAACACCACAATAATAAGCAATGTGTTTCCGAAAGCTGTTGGACTTGGTGAAAACCTTTTCACAGCGAGGACATTTATTTCTTTTCTGAAATCTATCTGAAAATGAAGAAAGAAAAATTAATTAAACTTAAAAAGAGAAAACAAATTTACCTCTTGAACTTGAAACAATCATAATTTAAATTTTTAATTCTAGACTATATTATTATGAGAGAAAAAACTTTTATTTATAATAAAACTTAAGTCATTTTTATTGCTTAAAGTTATTAAGATATATTAACATTAAGCATGGGTGGTGAAAAATAAATTAATAGAATATATGGTTTTTTTTTGGTTTTTTTTTACATTTTAATTTCATATAAGACAAAATAAAACTACACAATGACCACAGCAAATTATTACACTCGTAGATCAGGCACTCATAAAATGTACCAACCAGCAAATTGCAAATGGGTAATTACATAGTCCATAATAATATTTAAATAATAATAAAAAAAAGCACACAAAAAATTTAATGTCTTTATAAATGAATAATAACGATTCAATATTTCTCTAAATTAAAGAAAAAACATTTAGGTATATGAGAATATAAGTATCATTTAGATTAATCATCAAATCTAAGAGTATGCTTTCTAAAAATATGAGTCTTGAAATTAGTTTTTATTGCAGTTTTATAAACACAATAAGGACAAGACAAATTTTTTTCAATCCCACAGAGATATTTCAAATGTTTCCGAAGGCTAATTGGATTAGTGTACTTTTTACCACATCGTGAACAGCTCAAATCTTGAGTATCTAAAAAAAAAAAAAGTTGAAATACAATCAAATAAACTAAGAGCCTTATGATAATTAGAAATCTTATTAAATCAGACTTATTTAGAACTAATAATAATCCTAATCATTTTGATTTATTGGACAAATAATTTATAATCCCCATTTTAATGAATAGTATTTGGAGTAGGAAAAAGATTAAGGAAATGAATATTGAGAGGAGCATTCATTTTATTTAACACAAGATATTGAATTTATCTGGAAATAGTTAGTGACAAGTAATTTTTTACAGCAATAATAAAGCTCAAGCAAAATACATGGAAAAGCCTTGTAATATATAAATAAAACACAGAAAAAACAAAAACAAAAAATTAGCATTAGATAAATGATTTATTTTAACAATCTTACATTAAATTCATTTAATAAATAATATAAAATACTATTTACAAGCTCTGATACAAAATAAGAGAGAAAATAGTTTTTAGTTATTTCAAAAATTTTAATTATTTAGTGGCACTATGTTGAGGAGGGCAATGACCATTTTTCTTTAGGATCTTGGATTGTAGAAATTTGATTAGGTTTCAGTATAGTTGTATATATATAAGTTTTTTGCTTTAGAGGGATAATTTTGAACAATTGTCTGAGATTCTCGACAAAAGTCAGAGGCATCTGTTAGTGGTTTGTCTCTTTCCTATAATGTGGGAATCCCAGGTGAGGAGTTTGTAAAGACTAGATCAAGGTAAGTGGTTTGAGTTTACTGAGGAATAGAGTGGGAATGCTCAATGTTCAATATAAAAACAGGATGAATGGTGAAGGCTAATTGGCATGGCTTGATTTTTTAGGATTCACTTGGAATCTCCACTGGGAATTAGGAAGATTGAGAGCAGGAGGGAAATTTTCTACAAGTGGATGTATTATTTAGCAAAAAATTTTTCTGAATGATTGATTTCAGTAATTAATTAGCAAGAATGAAACATAAAGAGTGAAGGTTTACTGGGATGAATAATTAATTAAATATCATAGGAGTCGTAAAGCCTAATTACCAGTATGCCAAAAGAAAAAAGAAGTAAGACATGCAGGAGTAATTCAAACAGAAGTTTTTCTTTATAAATTAAACATTAAAGCATAAATAAGGGTAAATTAATGTTTTGAATAATGAGTTTATGTTAAGAGACTGGCTGAAATGGAAGAGATGGAAACACTAAAAGTTAATTTTAAACATAGGAGTATGATATGAAAGATTCTTCTTTATAATTATATTTATATTCAATATTGTGTATATATTGTAAAAATTGGTACATAATACTGAATTAAATGTTATAAGATAAAAAATATAGAAAAATTACAATTTATAATTATAGCACTTGATCATTTTTTCTATAATATTAAATAACAAATATATTGAAGATCATTAAATTTAAAAATGTAATTAGGAGGATTGAGTAAGCCCCTTTCTTTAAAAATGTTGAAAGCAAAAGGCCCTTGCCCACTGTAGATGGCGAATCATAGTACTGAAGTTTTATCAAATCGGAAAAATACCAATGTGCACAATGTTGTGCAGTGATCTGCAGCACATCTCACCCTCATCATGCTGTGGGTAGCAAGCAATGAGTTTATCTGAGAAAATGGAGTATTTTAAAATAAAGAAGAAATCTATATTTTTAAAATACAAAGAAAAAGATAATGCCTTAAATGGAAAAGAAAAATGTAGTTTTAAGATATTTGCTTCTATAAGGGAGAATTTCATTAGTTACTTTGATTTGCAGAGAAATAAAAATAAGTTTTAAAAAAATATAATAGTAGTCCTAAAAGTCTAAAGATAAATTTATAGAATGCCATGAACTTATGGTCTACAATAACATAAAACAAATCCTAAAGAAGCAATAACCAGTGAAGGTCGTTTGGTCCACTATTTGGTTGTCTCTTTATTAGACAATGGATGTATTAGATATTAGCTGAAATTGGAAAACAGAAAGGGAGGACTTTGAGAAGACTAAAATTTAAAACATTAATATATTTCTCTAATCATTAGACAAACCATTAGTATATTTGACTAATCATTAGATTCATTTGTTATTGCCTGAAGACAAAAAAATAAATAAAAAAAGGAGAGGGCTTTACTTAGAGAAAAAGTACTCCTCCTGTTTGGCCTTAAACCAACTTCAATAACACAAAATTTTACTCTTTATTGTCCTTTTCAGCTTTTATGTTATAACTGGTCATATATTTTTTTTTCTAACTCTTATTTCCATTTTTAATTATACATAGAAATCTGCTTAGTTTAATCCTCCTAGTATAGGCCTTATAATATAAAATATTAAATTATTTCTGATTTAGTCATTAAATTAATTAAAATTTGATATTGCAGGCATCCAGGTATATATGTATACTTGTGTAAGTAAAGAAAAGATAAGTCTGCAAAAATTAAGACTAGGAGAAGGCTGAAAAAAGAAAAATTATAAATCCATTACATCTTGAACCAGCAATAGTCATTTAAACTCAGATATTAGTAAATTTTAAGTTTAATCATGATAAAAAATAAAACAAAAATTTGAAATTTGGCATCTCATACTCAATATTACTTCAGAAGAACAAAACCTATTATTCTCAAACGTGGACTAGACCTACAAGCAAACCATAGTAAGCCAACTCCATTCCTTATCGACTTATGAAACACAGGTAGAAATATCGCCAGTATATTGCAAGAGTTCCACTAAGTGGCCTGTTTTAGACCTGAACTAAGTATAACAAAATTCCTGATAAAGGCAAGCTAGGCCAGAGACAAAGCAAAACAGCAAAAAAGTGATTCAATTTAAAGTAGCAGCAAATGTCCATTTGCATTATTTAACAGTATATCAAGAGGCTACATGGCTCTGGTACTCTGAAGAGAGTCATTATTAAACTGTTAAAAGTCTTTTAAATTATTATTATTTAAGTTGTTAGAATGAAGGAATTAGTCAGGGTTTCGGCCAGGTTCAGAAAAATAAAATACTCCAAAATATTGGGTAATTATTTTATTATTGCCACTGTTTCGACTTAACTTGTAAGTCATCATCAGGGCTGAAATACAATACACAATATTACACTTATAGATTGGAATGAACAGACAGAGATATTGTATGTTATATGACTGAAAAAGATATACAGAATAAACTAAAAATTTAACTAAACAAATATGAAAAAATAAATCAATTTTATATGAACCAGTAATGATGTATAGAGAGATCTCAGAGGGAGGTTTATGGTCACATCTCAGAGTGCATAACTAAACTGAGAGACAACTGGTGAAATGGGGTGAGAAGGGGTTTATCGGCAAACTTCAAAGGTAGGTAACAGCTGAGGAAATGTTATCTTTGTCCTGCCTATCTTTAATATTAATATATTTAGACCATAGATATTATTATTAGATTTAGTGAAGGTAGATCCAAAAAAATACAACTTTAAAAAAGTGTATCTTTTAAATTTTTTTTTTATTTTTTTTTTTTTGAACTATCTTGACCGAGTTCCAACTAATAAAATCTAATGATGAAGATATTATGATTATAAATTTTAGTCTTCCTAGAGGGAAACTGCCCCTTCTTCAATTTCAACCAAAAATGAATCCCTTCAAGGTTTTCCAATGAAAAGACTAAATATTGCATTTCAATTTTATATTTTCAAATTAAAAGGACCCATGCCCCATAGGAAATCTGCAAATAGGAACCAATTCTAGAAGGGCTACTTGGAGTTTCGCGGGTTTTGACAATTTAATCATCACAAGGTCATAATAGACAAGAACATCTCAATTATCATGATTCAGTTAGAACACACATCACTATGTAATTTTCATATTCAACAGAAAATAACAAATGAATTTAAATTTTAAATTCAAACTTTGTCAATAACCAGTCACCTACCTACCCCAGATTAATTGGGTATTCAAATTAAAACCTCTACTAAACAACTAGAAGCAATAAGATCAATCATTTCTTGCCACATAAATTATTTTTGAATGAGTATATCCTACGTCTTAGTATTGCAACTTCTTTACAACAGTTAAAAAATAAAACATGTGGCATGGAAATAGATCACACTTAACTGTAATGGCTTAGATTAACAATATTAATTTTACATATTCATCTAATTTAGTTATTTTGAAGTTTATTTATTAACTTAATTAGTCTGTGAGTGGCCATTTGAGAGAGTAGCAAACCACTCATTTTGATGGTTGTGTCCAATCTTTGAAAAGAGCTCACGAACCAAATCAGGCCATTTTCTCTATCCAGTCAAGAAGTTAGAAGCAATACTGCTCAAGTTCAACTGTCTTCAAGAAAAACTTCTCTTATCACAGGCCGCCCCACATATTCATTTCATGGATCCTTATCTGATTTATTATGCATTTATTAAGTTAATATTTCCTATATTTTAACCTTATTAGTACACTTAGGTTCTGAAGCATACACTATTATATCTCTGAAAAATATAATTTTTTATCACCTCAATTCTTTTTGTAATTTCTCTTTCTTAACTCCCGTTAAGATTTTAAACCTCAATTATCAAATCCAGAAAACATGAGCATAAAACTCAACCTGTGTTTATATGGCCAGCTATATGACACTCAAAAGGTTGCAGGTAGCCCTATTCTAAGAAGTTCCAACTTAATTAAATGCTAAAACAATTTAAGAATATTTATTACTTTTTTTATTTTTACAATATGGAGGCCATTTTAATTTATAATATACCACAATTTTTTTTATAACACATAATCTGCAAAGGTAATAATTGTTTTAAAAATTAAATTTGCAGACACTCAGAAATTTAAATGATTGGCTTTTTTTGTATGAATACCTCAGTCCCACAACAGGCTCAATTAGGACTGGTATTCCCTGGAGTATGCCAGGAATCCTCAAAAACTTGGAAAAACAAAAGTACCAAAACAGAAAATATGCCACACAGGAGCTGCATAATCTAAACAGATTTCTCATGTTTCATCAAATATGGGTATAAATTAGAGTAAATGATGAAATTTAATTTATAAGCCATACATAACTATGAGCGTAAAAGATAAGTCCATTAAAGCTTGCAGTAGACTGGCTGGGAAAATTGGAAGTGGAGGAAGAGCTCATCCATCATAGCTATATTCATAAATTTCTTCCTTCAAATGTATTTTTTATAAAAATATAATAGAAATTTTAGAAAATTACATTTTACACCAATTATATCCTATAAACTTCCTGTACCTCAAATAAGTGAAAAGTGAAATTATAAATTTTGACTTCCACTCATCCGATTTCAACCAAAAATGGGTAATTTTAAAGGCTTACAATGAAAAACTAAAAACTGAATTTAGTTTCAATATTTTAAAAATCAGAAGTCCAGCATAACACACAAAATATCTTTCTTAATAAGCATTTAAAAAAAAGAAAAAAAAAAATTTGAATATAAATGCTTTAATATATACATGTAAGCATGCACAAATGCATGTCAAGCATGCAGGAAGAACGTCAAGCAAGGGATTTATTTATTATTAACTGATTGAGAAGTTCTGTTTGAAAAACTGGTAAAATTGGTAAAAACAACAAAGGGGAAATTTCTGACATCAATTTGTTACAGCCAGATCTATTGACTGGTTCTTCATTATTTTTTTCATCAACAAAAGTCTGACCTTTCAGCATGTAATTTTTTTTATGTACAAGAAGTCTCCACCAGTCTCTTTAGATGAAAAAAAAAAAAGAAAAGTAAAAGGTCTTGAAGTTAAAAACAAGGATGCATAAAACAGGGTGTACAGTGCAGTATCCCCCTGCCTTGCTGAATTAGAAACAAAATGCACAACAATTATTTCAAAATTTGAAGCATGTTTCAATTTTTAATAAAACCAAGGAAGGAAAATAACTTTTAAATGTTAAAAAAAAAAACAGGTAAATAAGTTCAATGATGTTCCATATTAAGTTAGAGAAGATAGAAGAAAAAAAATATTTTGGTTTTTATTCCATCTTCAGGGATAATGATCCCTCCTGAGAGATAACAAATACTAAACAGACCACTCCTACTTTTCTACAAATATCTAAATTTAAAAAAAAAAATTTATGCCAGTCTTGTTAAGATAGAAAGGTAAAATGGACCAATCAGCTAAAAAAAATATGATGAAAGTGGCAATATAATTTATGAAATTTAAAACAGTGGATACAAGTTATCTAAAAACTTCCAAATAATTCATCATGTAAAATAAAATTTCAAATTTAATTAAGAACAAAAACAATTAAATGAAGGAATACCTAAATATTTATCAATTCAGGTAGAAATCCCCTTGATTAATACTGAGATGTAGAATAAAATAACTCCTTACTTCACTCAAAATCTAAGAAAAAAGTGAATGTTAAGTGGAAAGAAGACATGCATGATATAATTAACAAACTTACCCACTAGTTCAATAAAATCATCAGTTAAATAAAATAAAGTTAAAATAAATCCAACGCATAATGACACAAATAACAATTTTCACACTTTTATTCAGATAAATTAAAATAACGAAAGCTATTTTACGATTAAATATTGAATATATTAACGCACATTTTAAAAATGAATCAATAAAAAAATCTATTACTAATTTCACTTCGATAAATGGGTCTGAAAATTAACTTTCAATAAAACTAAGTATACCGTAAGGTTAATAAGCAGACATCAACACTGGGTCAGTTTGTTTACATATGTTTGTAAGACCAACTATATCATAATGATAACCCATTTAAAGTATCAAATAACTAACTCTATAGTGAATACACTGATTAAGTATTTAACTCACAATTAAAGCCTAATTTTTTATTAGGCATCTAATTTTAACGTCTTTCTTTGATTTGAAATCTTATAGAAACCTATTTATAATTTGAAATTAGGAAATCCTAATTTATGTGGCAGAGTACTAACTTGCTTTGTTTTTGAAGTGAACTTCTGTCAAATTTATCTTGCATGATTTGTAATTATTCTTCTAGTAATCTATTTAAATGGCTGAAGGATCCAGTGAAAGAAAAGTGTATTTCACTAGATTTAAAAGAAGATCCGACGAATCTTTAGGATCAAATGCTCCTCAGAATCACACATGGGAAAGCAGGGACGAAAATATTTCATCTGATGGAGGGGAATTCACAACTTCTAATGGATCTGAAGTTACTTCAATAGAAAGTTCTGGACATAAATCTTTGCCTAGGACAGGTTGCATTAATTCACATGCTTTTAAAACTTGCCAAGATAGTGTTGTGGATCTTACATTGAGTGACAGTAAATATGATCCTGATTCTACATGCCAAGGTAGTGTGGTAGTTTCTTAAATTTATTATATTAAAAGATTCAAAATTTAAAAAAAAAAACCCGATTAAAAGACATTACAGCTGGCTAATGATTATATTATTTTTAATTATTTCATTATTTAAATCAAGTTTACTTTCTAGTTTATTGGCTCTGAACATAATCCCCCATGATTTCAAATTCCCTAATCAGGCAGAAATATATTGGCATTTTATCATGTAGCTGCCTTTCCAAATTGTTTAAATATTAAATAAATTGTAATTGCACTGTATTAAACCTATGTATTTGTTGCAATAAAGGCAAAATAAAATGGAGGAAATTTTTTGAATAAGCACATTTCTTAGCATCATAATTAGTAATTAATTGTACTTAAATCATGCAAATCACTATAATTACTAGCTATATTAAAAAAAAAAAAAAAAAGCCGGAGTGAGGTAGGGATTAGTGAGGCACGCAAGCTAACCCCAACATCTGGGGCATAAACAACCAAACCATCAATAAATCATCGACTCTGTCTTTCTGCAACCTCATCTTCATCGCCGAACTGATGATTTAGCATCTTGCTGAAAGTATCCAGCATCAGGTATTTCGGTGGAATGCCGTCTAATTCTAGTACACTTGAGGGACTTGTCCGATTGTGTTATCTGCAGTAACGAGCTCAATTAATTACTGTCGCATTCCGAGATCTCACTGTCTACATGGGAACAGGTGCCCAGACACGGTCCACGATTACTGTCCCTCCACTTCCAGTCTGATCCGAGCAGTGAGGCGTGAAGCATCAACCCCTAGAAGAGTCCACGAGGAAATGCAATAATGTATTCGCGTGACGTATAACAACCAACGGTGTCAAGACTGATATGGCCGGAGAATGGGTGTCCCAGCCATAAAGTCTCATGAAGTTGGTATAAACCTGTAATAAAAAAAACTTCATGGTAAATTAAATAGTACTGATGAATGTACAGCTGCTAAGACATTTATGTGATTTACCTATGTACGGTAACCTTCAAGAAATGTGGAATATTATCAATTTCAAAGTGATAAAGGAATGAATGCATAATCAATACGCTCTTTCTAAAACAGTACCCAAGTGTGTGATCCAATGGTCCTCTTGCAGACAAATGCTAATATCAAATGTACTTTGTTAATTTATATATTGTCCTTTCATATAATCAACGTTTAAGGCGAGCGAATTAGGATTTTAGCGAGTTTCGTTCGAGAAAATCAAGCCATTTACCATGGTAATCTATTACGTCTAGCTAGAAATTTCCTAATTGTTCTTCGTTCATTCGTATGTGATGCTAAGTTATGGCCTCAAAATTGTATGATTGAGTGTGTGTGTTCTATGTGAAGTCTCACTGGAAAACCGTCGTTGGCCTTCTATTGTCCAATTTGATAATCCTTTATTTGTTTTTAATATATAAAACAAAGTTGATTTTTCAACATCTTTGAGTAAACCCTAACAAATTCTATTAACTATATAATGTATGTATGACGTATGGCCGGGGTGGAGGAGGAAAAGAGAAATAGAATTTATTTTATTCTGGTAAGTTAGTACTTAGGAATACAACATTTATTAAATTTTAAAAAATATGGAGCGATTTAGGTGAAAGCTAGAATTTTTTTTAAATTTACTATCTATAACTGTTTACTGTAAAAACTTCTTATTTAGCTACTATATAGTTTATATAGGAGTATTTGCTTCATCCTTTTTCCATCCCGGCCGGCCTACAACCGGGAAAAACTATACTACATTCGTGATATACGNTATATTAATTAATTTTTAAATATTTATCACATTATGATCCATATAATCTCAAGTTTTTCATTGATCAGTAATAACGATTAGCTATTCTATTAATGGTTAAGCTATTCTAAATTAATTTTCTGAACATAAAATATTTCGTCATATCTTCATCACCACTACTTGTACTATTATTTCCTAAGGAAGATACATCATTTGATCAAGAGTAAAATTGTCCACTTAAGAGACCATCCTACAATGACATCTTATCATTGATCATGTAGGATAAGCCAAGTTCAATTACAATTCCTAATTCATTTATGGAGTGCAAGTGAACATGAACAAATATTTTTACTCACCCCGCAATCTATACTTATCAATGATGCAACAGTATATTATTAATTCACTTAAACTAAAAAATAAAATAAAATGTTTTTTTTTTATTCCGAAACTTAATGCAGTTTGAGACCTTTGCTATCTCTCCTAAAAATGATCAATTTATCATTGCTTTTAGTTACCTACATTGCAAATATTATAAATCTGTTTAAAGATTCTGAAAATAGCAAACATTTTTGAACAATAATAAACTCATTAATCAAGTTCTTTACTAAAAGATTTTTGTTTCGTCTTAAATTCTACAAATATTTTAGAGGACCTGAAAAAAATAATCCTGTGTCCAGCAAGTGTATCCTATCTGAAGGCCTCTCTGAGCTGTCCCCAACAGGCCAGCACTTATATTTTGACAATGCAGTGAATCAATTTAAAAACTTTAACAGAAGTTACATGCACGATACCTGGCAGGTTAATGAGCTCCGGACAGCCAACATTCCCAAATCTGAAATACAAATCCCCATCCTCACTCCATCCATGCCTCTTCTCCCTTCCTCCGGCCCAGGGGTCATCGGATCTTAGACACTCTATTAAACTTCCCTATAAGTCTAGAAAAAGTATGCAAACATTATCCCAATTTAAATCTGGAAAATATGCTTAATTACATCTTATTCCTAATTATATTATAAAATATGCCTGACAACTGCCAACTCTTCCTGGTATTCACATTTACTCTGAATAAATGTCCTAAATTTGTTGTAAATCTATGATCACTGTGATTGATAAAAAAGGAGATAGGAAGTATCCTACCTACTAACATGTCTCCTTATTCAACACAAAACTGAAGATCTTCACGGTTATTCTACTATAGAGATTAGTGACTTGGGAATAACCCAAGATTCTTTAGAATATAAAGTCTTGCTTAGATCATGAAATGGCTTCATTAATGCCTGATCTAATTTGGACAACCATCACATTTAAAGCAGTTTATATAAATTAAAAATAGAATATTAAGAAATCTATCTTTTTTTAATATTTTTTACTATCAATAGGCTTTTGATTGCATACCTTACGGACTATTCGGGCTAAAATTGTTTTCCTTAAAGGGGCAAAATAATACAAATTCTTTGTTTTTTGTTGGAGCATGTAATCATACATGTTTGAAGTAGTGATGGAACACTTTCAGATAAAATTGAAGTAACTGAGAAAGTTTTTTCAGGTTAAGGATCTGTGCTTCTATATTAGCAACATGGAAACCTTTGCGGGGAAGGTAGACACATCACTAGTTAGAGAAAGAAATTATATCTACCTTATTTTCATCATTGTGGATTCATGTACATATCTTTATAACTGTTTTAGCTAAGTATGCAAAAGAAAATTTATTGGTCAATGATAGAGGAAAAAAATATTTCTTCCCATAAAGCCAGAAAAAAAAAATTATTTACGTTCAAATGGAGAGTTTTTTGACGGTAGAGATTATTAGTAAAGAATTTGTTGGGGCTTGGTCAAGGTTGATCCAAAAATACAAAGAAATGTATTTTTCATTATCTGCTGATATTTCAGCTGACATTGCAGTCCATTTTCATGTCTGTTAAAATACAATGTCATTAGAAAAACAAAAAAAAAATGATGATTTGCATTATTTATTTATTTACAAAATCTGATTTACATTATTATTATATAAAATTGATGTAACTAAAAATAATGCTACAAAAAACAGTGCTAGAAAAAAAAAAACAACAACAATTCCACACCTACCTATCATGAAGGCGAGAGGGGATGAAACCATCCATGAAACTCTCTCTTAGTACCTACTGTCTCATACCCCCCACCCTTCACTTATCTATTTTAAGCTTTCTTAATTTCCAAACATTACCTCTCAGTCATGAACATTTGATCCAGGTGACATGTCACCTTCATGGTAGGTAGGTGTGTAGATTTTCTACACATTTATTATTGCCCCCCCCCCCCCCTAATTGACATTACATTATTTTTAGTTACATCAATTTTATGTAATAGTAATGAAAATTATAGTTTTTGTTTTTCTTATGACATTGTATTTCAACAACCCTGAAAATGGCTTGCAATGTAAGCTGAAATGTCAGCAGGTAATAAAAAATGGTATTTTTTTTTTTTATCAACTTTGACTGAAACCGAATGAATTCTCTATTAATAATAATTTACCCTTTAAAAATTTAGAATTTTGCTCCTCCATTAAAATTTTTGGGGTAGTCTTTTGTATTGCATAACCTTATAAGTTAATTATAATTATAATTATTACTTCTCAGAATATACCACAGAAGTAGTTACCTGCTGTTCTATTAATTTTATCAAGTTGACTCATATTAAATATTGACCAATTGTACATTTACAAGCAGTGGGTATTAGCTCTGTTACTTTCCTGCCTTGAATCCTGATAACTGTTATACCTAACCTTATTGGTAAGCTGATCTGGCTTCCTCAACAACCACCATGCAGAAGTTGTTCTACAGGTGACTTGGCTGTTATGTTGGTTTAGTAGAATGTCAAGAGTTATGCCTATTTCTGGTCTCTAGATTGCTTCAGTTCCCCCCTTGAATCTTTTAGAGGTTCAAGGGGGGAACTGAAGCAATCTTGGTACCAGCTCTGACATTTCTACAGAAAGCTAAAGTTTGGTTTAGGATGATCACTAGAACCTTCTGTTGAAGAATATAAAGCCAAATCCCTGCTTGTAAACCAAGGACTACTCCTATCTCTATAGGAGTACTCCTATCTTGCTCTTAAGTGTTAATACAGTCCAGCTAATGAGATGAGCCTTCTTCTAGCTTTGGTGTCACCTTCCCACACAGATCTAGAATGTCATTCATTCTTCTCTAGGTTCTTAGGATCCAGGTGAGTTGCTTGATTGTTTACTTTCTAGCTGCTTGCCTGGATTTTTGTTATTCTTAAATGTTACTCGACTAGGCTTACCAAAGCAGCTAATCCTCACAATGAAAAATTCCTTATGTATCATTTCAGCTAATATTTATTGTAGGTTCTGCTTTGGGCCATTATGGTTATATGTTCACCTTGTTCAGTCATTAATGCTTACCTTCTGAAGTTGCTAATGGTCTGATTATTCCAGCATGAAGCTCACGTGAAAAGGGCGCAACCAATAGAGAGCACTCAAGACCACCACCCATATCCCTGAATGTCTTTTTTCCTAAACTGCGTTATCAAAAATGAAAATATCAATAATCTTTTTTTCTTTCTTGGTGAAGTGTTTAATTCTATTAGAAAATGGCAAGTTTAGTCATCGATGCTGAAAAAATCCTGCAGATAAGTTTGGTTTTAATGAGGATGATTTATTTTGAAGTCTTAAGGAAGACTGAAAAAAAGCTTATTTTTTGTATTTTACGTGCGAAATTGTGGACTAACATATAAGTTTGGCCCTTCATGTTTGCTGTGCAAGTTGTGTTAATTTAGTACAGTGGTTGCATCATGTCTAGCATACTGTTGGAATATCTTCATGTTCCTCTGAGATTCTTCTTATCTTACATTGTCCAGAGCATTGTTATTGTTTTTCTTCATTCTTCATAGGGTGTATACTACTCTTTCTCTCACCTGAGACATTTTATATATTTTCTAATATAATTCACTTTCTATAAACAATTTGTGTTTTAATCTGAAGATTTTATGTGAATATGCTGAAGAAGGGCTTGTGCTCAGTATAGATGGTGACAGTTCAACCTATAATGAAGGGGTTGATGGAATAGTCTTCAGTGCTGCATAGACTTAGCGATTGATGACTGAATACTATGTTTCTATAGTATCTTCTCATTTTTAGAAAACTACTGCAATTCTTTATTGAAAATACTATAAGCAACTCCCTTCCTTAAATGAGTTAAAACCTTTGCAAAAAGGGATTTGTTATTTGATGTTAGACTAACAGATTGTGCATTTTTCAAATTTATGTTTATCCAAGCCACTAAACACTTTTCTTTGTCGGTGCTATTTAAACAATTCTATCAAAAAATAATTAAGTAAAATACTCACCTATGGTCACCTTAACCACTTGGGACTATTGTTACACAACATGTATAGCAGAGAGAGAATCCTATCCTCAAAACACATTACTAAAAAATTGAAGACAAAATGATTTAATGACTGTTGCCTAATGAAATCTAGGATTCTCACACTACTCAGATTTGCATTCATAAGATTTTTTAGCACACCTTAAACTCAGGAAGAGGCGATGCATTCAGGTAATCACCAGAAAATTTTTGTTTAACTTGCATAGTTTTAACTTTCTTGGTAACTATTTATAGTGGGCTTGCCCTTGAACCCTGGTAGCTGATCTATTCCCTAATCAACTACCAGCTAGAATTTCTTTTGTACAGTAGTTTAGATATTCAGGTAGTTATTAGTTTCCGGTTTAATATATTGGAGGTCCCTTTTTCTTTATTGACAAAGGGACCTTCAATATATTATATTCTTGATGGTGTATTTTGGTTCTTGAGTAGTGGTGGTTGGTAGGGTAATGGACAGATATTTTCAAGCACATAAAAAATTATTTGCCAAATGGGACCTCATACTCTAGTGCTGGTCTTTGTGAGTATTCAATATGTGCTTATCCCATTTGTGATTTAAATTAGCCTAATTAACCCTAAAAGTCTAGAAGTATATGGTTATGTCAGCCCCTAAGATGAGCTGTTTGATATTCTTCATAGAAGTCACCATTATCCCAAGTTTGGATTGGATCAATTCCAAGAGTTGGAACAATTTTGTTATGAGCTATTGCTATTTTTGCTTACATTCTTGTTGCCAATCATTAAAATATTGATCTAATAATCCACTTTTTATTTATTTTTTTTTTATTTTTTTTTTTTTTTTAGAATCGCTGAACTTTACTTGATTTCCCAATTTTAAATATAAATTAGTTTTCTTCAGTTTTATTGTGATTTATGAATATACTACATTATCAGTTTTTATTCATAATTATCTAGTGATCAACCTTAACTAATAATGAATCACTATTTTAAATTATTTTTTAGTCATTTATTTTCAATATAATTAGCATTCTATTTAATTTTTTCATATTACATATACATATTATATTTTCTTATATGTATTTTGTGATTATTGTTATGTTGTTGAATTATTATTGAACTAAATATTAAATTTTAGATAGGTTTATTGACCTAAAGTCTAATTTGAAATTTACATTTAAGAGAACTCTTTTATTTTAATTCTCTTATAATTTATTTATTTTGTAAAATTCTTTCAGGAACTATATAATTGAATGAGTGAAACACCTAATATGAACAAAACATGAAAAATAGTATCTTAAATTTACAATTTTTAAGTTAATAAATTATTCATTATGAATTAATTTGAATCTTTTTTAGATAATATTGAAGACTCTAAGGATGACAGATTAGAGTGTGCAATTTGTTTACAAGCCTGTATTCACCCAACACGGTTACCTTGTGGCCATATATTTTGCTTCCTTTGTGTTAAAGGGGCTGCTCATGGGAACAAAAAGTGTGCCATGTGTCGAAGCCCTATTCCTAATAACTATTTTACTAAGCCTGATTTACTAGAAACACCTGAGGAACTTCTAAACAAACATAAAGATGGATACTCTTGGTTTTATGAGGGGCGAAATGGTGAGTCATTTGAAATATTAATAAACTTTCATCTGTGTGTGTGTGTGGGTACACGAAATATTTTAATGAATCATGGGATTCTTATTAATACACCATAAGTCTGCATTATATATTTTTGAATTAGTAACCCATGTTTAGTAGGATTGTGTTGGCATAAATCTATTATACACTTTATTATCATGATTTGTTAAGTATTTTATCATGAAGCCAAGGAGTCCAGTAACTCAAAATTCTACATTATCCAGCTTAATTTAAATAATTTTGAAATCAACTTGACTCACTTTTAAGACCATTTATTTATTGGAAGAGCAAATTTATTTTATTGGTTATATTAATATTACAGTGTCTGTTGGTTGGGAAATCCGTATGAGAGTAAGTCGGGAATTCAGTATGGTTGAAGGGTATTATATCAAAATGAAATCTTGAAATGTTGTCAAGATGAATACATATTGAAAATGTTTATAAAATTGTCATGGAAACATCTTTCATCATTTTGTTGCAAGACCTATTAATTCTTTCAGTAGATTTTTTCTGAGCATTGATGTTGATTAAAAAAATTATCTGTTGATGGTAAATAAAATAAAAGATAAAAATAGGCTTATAGAATTAATGGTGGTTGCAAAAAAGTTAAGAGAACATTATTATCTATGTCTATCGTCCTTCCGGTTTCGCCGATGTAAGAAGTTCCGCAGTAGCAGGGAATCTTGTATATTCCTGGAGTCCAAAGTCCAAGCTTATCCTTAGGTGTCGGAAGGATGTCGGTTATGTTCTTATTTTGTGATTTTTGAGTATCCAGGCGATCTTCTCTGTTGTCCCTTTGACGTAGGAGATAGTCACTTGTCCTCGGAATTCTTCTGCTTCCTGCTCTTCCCTGTTGCGCTGCCAAGGTCCAGAGGAAGAGAAATGGGCAGCGCAACAGGGAAGAGAAGAATTCCGAGGACAAGTGACCATCTCCTACGTCAAAGGGACAACAGAGAAGATAGCCGGGTACTCAAAAATCACAAGATAAGAACAACGTTCAGCACGGACCGGAAAATAACCGACATCCTTCCGACACCTAAGGATAAGCTTGGACTTTGGACTCCAGGAATATACAAGATTCCCTGCTACTGCGGAACTTCTTACATCGGCGAAACTGGAAGGACGATTACAAATGTAGTGTCTAGTTTTCATGCATTTTATATAGTCGATTAAACACAGTTTTATATTTTCATTTATTTATTATTTTTTTAGATTATGACATATAAACATATTCTCACATTATTTTTGTATATTTTTTTTCATATTCGGGTCTGATGATGGCCTGAAATTCAAATTGAAACGTTGGCTAAAATAAAAACTTTTGGGTTACAAATTAATTTTTCATCTAACAAGTCCAAATTCCTGGCAATTCTCTCTTTGTTGTTTATTAAAATATAAATTTCTAACATTTATGTTATGCAATAGTCTTACAAAATATCCTTACCAAGGAAGATATTTATGAATGATTAGGAGGTCGATTACCTCCCCCTACCTCTTTCATATTGACCGACAGTGAGACTCTTAAGATTAATATTTTACTCTATTGTTCTTTTCAGCTTTTAAGATATAAATAGTAATATACTTTAATTAATTTCCATATTTAATTGAAACATTTCTGTTTTATTCATTCATCCAATAAATCTGCTTGGTTAATCCAGCTCCTGTGTTGCAGGCTTTTTTGTAGTCTTATTATTTGAAAAAAATTATAATTTTTAGGTAAAAAAATCTTTTATTTCTGCCTTACTCCTTTTATTTTTTATTATCTATTTTCCACATAAATAATTTGACACAATTTATAAAGCAATTACCCTTTTAGAGAACATATATTTTGTAAAAAATTTTAAATTTGTAAAAAATTATTCTTGGTAATACAAATGGATAATTCTTCTCTAAAAATGAGAATTATTAAAAAAATGATGTGGAAAACAGAGCAAATAATTCTTCAAACAGATTTATTTGTGTTCAAATGGAAAATGTGAGGATAAGCTCTCTAAAGGTGCATGGGAGTTTGAAAGCATTATAAACAATGAACTTTGCAACATGAATATGGAAATGGGAAAAAAAATGCATTCCGTTCTTAGATTTTAATATATCATCTAGGAAAAATAAAATAGCATTAAATATGTACTGGAAACTCATTGCAACAGATGCCCTTGTACCATCTCTAAAGAAAACTGCTCAAGAGAAGAAAAAGTTTTACATAATTTAAAAAAGAGTAGTGAAGTAGAAAATTAGTTGATAAGCACTAAAAAAAAAGGAAGGAAGGAAAATTGGGGGAAGCAGTTAACCTTCATAGTTACATTCTTAAACACCTACCTTAATTAGCATTTTTTGATGAAAAAAAAAAGAAGTGTTATAGGACATTTAAAAAAAAAATTAATTTGTCATCTATCTAGGTTATTAAACTTTTTAATGAAACTAATTATTATAAAAATATATTTATAAATTTTGATCTTACTCTAAACTTTCCCTCCCTCTCATGCTGATATCCTGGGGGGAATAATATTACACCAGTTGAATTAGAGAATTCAACCGAATTCAGTTTCATTTAAAAAATAAAAGGGCCTGCCTAAATCCTAACTTTACATTCTTTTACATTATCATTAATGTGTGTTTTCAGTAATAATATTGTAGAAAATGAATATTAGAAAAGTAATTTTAAATATATTGATAAACAGCCACAAAAACATACTATAAATCAGGATCAAAATAAAATAATCAGTATCTATGGAGCTGGAACCACAAATAACGACTGGCTATGTAAAATTTGGTTTATTACATGTGTGGGCAAGGCTGCCAGGAAAATAGCCAGAGTATTGCAAGAAGATAAATCCTTAGGCATAGTAACTTATAAACCCTTTAAAAGTATAAAATTGAGATTATCGAGGCCAATACAACCTTTATTGAAAATGGAAAAGAGTTGGGTTAAAAAAAAAAAAGTGCTCTAGCTCTGCTTTATAGGGCAGATGGTTGGGGGTACTCCTTAAAGGTTATGGACCTAATTCTGCTTAGTGTTCAAAGAACATCTCTGGAAAAGTGGACATGAATGTGATCATGCTGTTGGACAATTGTTATATATAGAAAGAAAGGGAACACAATGGATACAGTGCAGAAAATCGATCATAAAGGGGCTGAAGAGAGTCCTCTGCCTAAATGAATGTAATTTCTCATAAGGCTCCTAAATTGGTTAGCTTTCATAAAATTGGTAGCTGCTGAAGGAAACTGAGGAGGAAAGATGGGATATCACATAATTAAGAAACAGAGAGACAGTATCTCTCTGAAAGTACAAGGAGAATTTGTTTCTTGCTTAATTGTATTTGGATGATAAAGGTCTTTATAGAACCAATATGTTTTTATTGTACTGTTTTATGTTTCATATAAATATCTATTTTATTGGAGCATTTAGTACTTAAATTTTTATGTTGTATGTATTAATTTTTTTTCATTATATAAAAATATTGTTTGAAGTATTGTACAAAAAATGTGTTTGCTTCTGTTATTTTATTTCATTCATAACTAACCTCCTTAGTAAAACTTTAATTAAAATATTTAACTTAACATTTTAATTATAAATATACATATATACTAAAATGTATTTAACTCTGCATATAGTTTCGATTATTTAAAATTATTATCTAGAGCTAGTAAAATTAATTGACAAAATCAAACAATAGAGTGCTGTCTTAACCTATAAAGTCAATAGCCAAAGACGAATTTGGATATTGTAAACCTAGTTTGCTAGTTGAAGTCCTACCATGGTTGTCATGAGATGGCTGCTTGTAGATAGCCTCTTTCTTTATGACTCTGACAGTAAAGAAAATCTAAGCTTAAATTTGATAATTTTGCTCTGAATGTCTTTTATACTCTTACTTGCATTTTTCATATAATTCATATTTATTTATTATTTCCTAAATTATAAATATATGGATTCAAGCAAATATGTAGATTGCATTGTATATTGTACTTTTGTATGCTCAGTATTGAGGTTGTTCTCGTTACAGGTTTATCAAAATTTGTTTTGATCTATTCTTCAAATCTATTTTACTAGACACAAACTATAATAGTCATTAAAATTTTTGTGTATGTGTGTGTCTGTTGATCTATCAAAACTCAAGTCACAGTTCTTTTTTTCTAAGTTTTTTCTTAATGAAATTTTACATTTAGCTGTTAAATACAAAATGAAAAGCTAAGTTTAAGTTGAAGTTGAGCACAATCGGTCCAGTATGAATGGGGGATTAATTTTGCAGTGTCAAGTGTGAGTAAAAAATATTTTTGATGTAGCGGGCATAATACTTAGTTTAGATTAAATAATTAATGTTACTTACTAAATATAAGTATAAAAAGTGACAAGCTAAAATAAAATAAACATTTTTAGAGTTATGCAGCAAAATTGAACATTTAAGAGAAGAGGTTTATCTGCACTGTACATTTTAATTTTATGGATTATATGCCAAAATTATTTGTTTTCTAATCAAATTTCATGTGGCTTTTAAACGTAAGAAGAAGCACTGAATTCTTTATTCAGTTAAATCAGACAAATAATAGTGGGGATTATCTGGAATGTCAAGTGTTAATGCAAAAATTATTTTTTATTTAAGAGCATGACATTTAGTGTAGTGTCATAGAATTCAATGTATATTTGTTTAGTGATAAAAGAAACATTTTAAAAGTTACAAAGCAAAATTGAGCAATTAATCTGTATGTGTATTGGTATACCATATAATTTGATAATAATACAATATAATTAAAAAATGACAGTTTTTTACCCTGAAGGGAGGGTAAGGCCAGTCCATATCCTCCCGGCGGGAGGGATCTTTGTATGAGCTAGAAAGAGATTGGGCAGAGGGATTGGAGTGTTCGGAAAGCTTTATACTATCCTATATTAAGCTTGAATATATAGGGTTGAAGAAAAAGTAATTTCGTTTAATTTCAATAGGTGGCATTTATGTCCTTATCTCCCGTCGTCCTTAATCACTGTTAAGATAATATGAAGCATTTGAAATAAAACTTATATTCTATTCATAAAGGTAGTTTTATTTATTCACTCAGTCAAAAATTTTTGGGCTTAGTTAATTAAGATTCCTGAGGTTAATTTTTCTCATGTTTCTCTTTCTTACTTTCAAAAAGAGAAAAATTTAGCACAGGCTCATCAAAAACTGTGTGTTGTTCATGGTGAAAGTTTTTAAATGATCGCCAGTGCCAGAATTGGTTCCCTCCTTTTTGCTTTGATAATGTTGATATAAATTATGAACCTCACCCAGGGCAACCAATTATTAAAAAAGTGTGATACTTTTTTTTAAATCAAGGCAGATAAATATATTTCATCTAGATAATCACTTTAGAATTTAAAATTGGTGATAAAATAGATTTCCATTTTCTTAATGCTTATTACCAAAAGATACTCAATACTTAGTTTCCACATGAACTGCTAGAAAAAATGTTCTCCATGAACAAAACAATATCTCTTAATGCTGCAAAGTTTACATAAAAAGAGGCTTGGGCAAATCTCTTAGCCCAGTTTTTTGTCTCAAAATCTGAGAACTTCTTCTGTGATGGAATACTGATTTTACCGGAAAAGTAGCCAAAAGTCATAGATGAAAACGGTACACATGTCATTGATCAAGGTTTGAATTCTATACTTATAAATAAATTTGGTTAGAAGTATTTGAAAAAAACTTAAATTACTTTTTCCTTTACCCTATGAATTACTTAAAGTGGGAAGCTTGAAGAGCAACATCTTTTCAGTTAAAATTTGTGTTTTTGGTTAAAATTAGTTTTAAGAGTACTAATTTTTAGTGTGTTACAAAATGTTACAGAAACTTATAAATTTGAGATTGCTATATTCTCTTAAAAGCATAGCAGAAGTATTGTAAAATGCCAAATTTTATTTTTTTTATTTTAGTGCACTTTTCTAAGATTTTTATATTTCCTTTCTTGTCTAATTTTTTAAAACTTTATTATTATTACTTTTTTAATATTTTTTACTATCAATAGGCTTTTGATTGCATACCTTACGGACTATTCGGGCTAAAATTGTTTTCCTTAAAGGGGCAAAATAATACAAATTCTTTGTTTTTTGTTGGAGCATGTAATCATACATGTTTGAAGTAGTGATGGAACACTTTCAGATAAAATTGAAGTAACTGAGAAAGTTTTTTCAGGTTAAGGATCTGTGCTTCTATATTAGCAACATGGAAACCTTTGCGGGGAAGGTAGACACATCACTAGTTAGAGAAAGAAATTATATCTACCTTATTTTCATCATTGTGGATTCATGTACATATCTTTATAACTGTTTTAGCTAAGTATGCAAAAGAAAATTTATTGGTCAATGATAGAGGAAAAAAATATTTCTTCCCATAAAGCCAGAAAAAAAAAATTATTTACGTTCAAATGGAGAGTTTTTTGACGGTAGAGATTATTAGTAAAGAATTTGTTGGGGCTTGGTCAAGGTTGATCCAAAAATACAAAGAAATGTATTTTTCATTATCTGCTGATATTTCAGCTGACATTGCAGTCCATTTTCATGTCTGTTAAAATACAATGTCATTAGAAAAACAAAAAAAAAATGATGATTTGCATTATTTATTTATTTACAAAATCTGATTTACATTATTATTATATAAAATTGATGTAACTAAAAATAATGCTACAAAAAACAGTGCTAGAAAAAAAAAAACAACAACAATTCCACACCTACCTATCATGAAGGCGAGAGGGGATGAAACCATCCATGAAACTCTCTCTTAGTACCTACTGTCTCATACCCCCCACCCTTCACTTATCTATTTTAAGCTTTCTTAATTTCCAAACATTACCTCTCAGTCATGAACATTTGATCCAGGTGACATGTCACCTTCATGGTAGGTAGGTGTGTAGATTTTCTACACATTTATTATTGCCCCCCCCCCCCCNTTTAACTTGACAAAAAAAATATATATATATGTATATCATTAGAAAATATATAATAAATTACATTGGGCATAATTTTTAGTATCTTTTTATTATTATTAATTTGTTTTAAGTTAACCAAAGTTAATTAATTTTAAATTCATTTTTTATGCTTTTGCTAACCTTATAATAAAAAGGACTATAGTGATTAATAGAAAAATATCATACATACAATGAACTTTCATTTGAGTTCATCTGTTGTCTTAGATTACTCACTTCCCACAGAGATTTCTCTATACATCACTATAGTCAAGTGATGGTTTGCATATTAAGCCGAAGCATTGGCAACAATAAACAAAATAAAATTCCATTGATTTCCTAGCACATTTATTTTACACCCTGGTCATTTTTATCGTATATCTTGATGGCCAACTAATATCTTACCATGTCAAGCTTATCAATTTATTAAAAACATCTTTTTAAGTTGACAATTAGACATTTTTAAATTTAAAAGTTGTCAAAAGAATAGCTTATATTTTTTTCTTTCACTGTAGGAACATTAAACTATTGCATTGGATTAGCTAACTGACTCTGAATTTATCTTTTCGTTAATTTGTACAGCTTATTAGTTTCTGTAATTCGATTTACCTTTCTTCTTAATTCACAATGTATAAATTCAATAAATTTACATATAAAAATATATAAATA
>KZ807425.1:308878-333347 GCA_000696205.2 Oncopeltus fasciatus
TTTTTTTAAATTTGAATTTTTTTTTTTATCTATAGAAAGAAACAAAGTTAACTATGGACCTTTATGTTTCTCTGTTTTATAAATCGCAGACGCGCGCGAATGTCAAATAAATGTATAAGCTAAAAATACAGTCTGTTTCAAACTAAATATATAATAATAAATACATATATAATAATTAAATTATTTATATCCTTAAAGAAAACAAAAAATCTCTGAAAATGGTGTCAGGATTCTCATCTTGTAACGGCTTGTGTCAGTATTTTTCGTCCATAAGTTTATGTCCAGTCTTACTCAGGCTGACTACATAATTCGTCATGGCCCACAAAGGTGTATTATTACAGGGATATACTGTGAAACTTATATTGTTGGTGTCACTCCTTTGACCATTAACAAAATTTAAATGATTAGAAGTAGCAAGGAGCACTCTTGTGGCTAGTGGATTTGGCTCCTACCATGGCAGAATTTTTTTTCAAGTGATAATTTTTATATATTTATAAATCTATATGTTGTCTTTAGACTTTCCTCTTCAACTATTATTTGTGGCACCAGGTAAGATGAAAGAAATATACCCTTGTAAGACCAATATCACCATGTTACCCTGATGTTAGGCTTGATTCCTAAAGGTAACAGACTATTTGCTCAATTTTACCATGATTACCTGAATTTAATTTTTGTTGATATTCATTTTCAGCAATTCAAGGATAAATAAATATGAAGTATTTTAAATTTTGATTAGAAATCTATGCGTCTAGTTGGTTTTGTTTGCTCTTCTTTTTTAGGAAGTTATAGAATCAGTTCTTCTGACAAATGGCTTTCATATGAAATTTTTCTTAATGCCAATTTATATTTTTGGATATGACAAGCCCTCCCATTCTGGACATAGTGTCTGCAGCCTCATTGTCCTTGATACCCATGCGTCCTGGCATCCAGGATCAGAGTAATATGATAATTTCCACCAATTAAAATTTTCTTCTCAGACCATAGCCATTTTTTCTCTTCCATTTCTGGGCATTATGAGTCTTTTAGAATGAGCTATGTCCATTTGAGCTCATACACCCCCAAAGGAACCTGTAAAGGCTTCTGTTTTGTTACAGAGGGATGTTCCTCAGAGACAAGACAGGTAAGCCCCTTTCATTCGAACTAGGTTTATGAGTGTCTTAGTGGGCTTAAAGTCTAAGATTTTGTAATCGATAAGACTGGATAATGGTTAAAATGAGTCATCTTTCTACAAAACCCTATGTGCCGATGATAAACTCGTTATGAATCTTCTAATATAGACAATGAATTTAATAAGAAAATGTGAATCTTAGTTCCAAGTGCACCTGTCAGACAGTCTGCACCCTGCATTATCTAGGCCAAGTTATTTTCTCAAATGTGGGCTAGTTAATCTGGCTCCAAGCCCTATTAGACATAACCATCCTTGGATCCCAAGTCCTCTCTTAGCTTATTTTGGTTTACCAAATATGACCTCGGCATGGCATTCTTCCTGAAAATAGAAAACACCTATAAAGGCTGGAATAGTTCTTCCTCCTTAGATACACTACCTTTGGAGCACACTAGATTGATCCTAATTGAAAAAAAACAACTCCTGGTGTATGTTTTTCCAGGTTTATTTTGAAATATTTAGTCATATTTATTTCTGAGATAATCTATTATTATTGAACATTTTAGGTGCATTCAAAAAAGTATTAGTTCTAATACTTATTGCCTATTCTTAATGAGTCAATTTTGTTCATTAAATCCTGCATTTCTCTCCCAAGTACCATATATCAGTCAAACCAACAATCCTATTAAAATTAGGTTAATCAATAGGTTAAATCAACCCACATAATAAATTTAATAAACTCAAAACCGATTAAAACTTTCTTTAGAAGCCAATCTACGCAATAAAACCGTTTTAGCTTCTGACTCCTGATGATGCGAATCTCCTGGAAAAGGGAGTTTTGAGTCTTCAGTATCTAGCTAGCTGTCGCGGGAAGGGCTCCTGGTTTAAGGATACTTGGGGTATGTAAAAAATATTTTTAAACAATTGTTTATTAAAATGAAATGTTTATGAGAAACCTAAAACTATATTTGTTATATAAAATATATTAATTTTNCACACACACACACACACACACACACACACACACACACACACACACACACACACACACACACACACACACACACACACACACACACACACACACACACACACACACACGCACACACACACACACACACGCACACACACACACACACACGCACACACACACACACACACACACACACACACACACACATATATATTTATTTATTTATTTATGTGCACAGTCACACACATACACAAGAAGTCATCTATTTCTAATTTCCCCTATCACTATATGTTAAATCTGTTACAGAGAAGCTGTGTAAATTGAAAAGAAATTTAATTTTTTTGGTTTCATTAAGTATACATGTAAAGGACTAGTTTTCACCCCATACAAGCTGTTAAAGACAATTAAGTGGAAAGCAGACTTGCTCCTCTTTGCCATATGGGAAATGAAATGAGGGATCCGCCTAATCCACATAATTACATTCTTATACATCTTCCTTGATATGCATTTTTTTTAATCTATAGATTTTAAAAAGTTATATTTTAAACCAAAATTTATATATAAAATATTTTTATAACCATTATTTTAACAATGATAAATGTCTAGCATTTAACCAAATAAGTATGCTTGGAGTCACATTTGTATTTTGATTGTGATTTCTGTTTTCAAGTTTATTAATATTCTATGCTGATATATAAATTAAGAAACAGAGTTAAAAGCAGATAACTCTTAAAACATGACATGTGGTGCTCGACATTTTGTAGCTTTAGTTTTATTTGACCAATATAAAAAATCTCAATGAGTCAAGACTTGATTGAAAAACATGATGGTGAATGATAAGTCTTTGATATAATGGAGTATACGGTCTATATACCTGCAAATTTTCTCTAATAATTGAAATGAAAACTGTGAGGAGGGATTGGTTGAGGATTCGGTCTTGGGATTTGGAGAAATAAAAACTAGTTTGAAAAAGAAAAAGTTTTTATTGCCAATGTTTTGACCTGAATTTCAGGGCAATAGAGATGATGAGGGTAGAGAGTTTCTTGCTTTAGAGTAGCTAAATCAAGTAGACTAATAAAGTTCAGCAGTGAACTACCTATTTCAAAATTAAAATGAAAACCTTTTTAATTTAATTAAAACACTTTTTCCAACACATAAAAGGGGTATAACAAATAGAATGTATATGTGTGTGTGTGTATGTATATATATATACACACACACACATTTAAAATTTTGTACTGACCATGTTTCAAGCTTCTACATTGTGGGGTAGGATTGGTTTTTCAAAAGTTGTGTCAGGTTATAAACTTGAATAGCTTCGTTTCTCCATGGGAAGTCTGCTTTAAAAAAAAAAGAAGAAAAGATTCTACTTGTCATAATTATAGAGGCAAGTTCTTGATCAGACCTAAAAATACACTAATTTTACAATCTTAATATTAAATGAAATGTAAGATAGAAATAATTAGGAATGTTAAAGATAATTGACTATTTTTATTATTCATTATTTTTAAAGTAATGAAAAAAAAAAAAATATGAACTTTTTTCTTTTTTTTGTGTGTGTGTGCCGACTGCTGAGGTCATTGGCGCTGAAGAAAATATGAACTGTTGACATTGCTATAAAAGTATACCTGTAACTAGAACAGTAAGAACAACTGCTATACAAAAAAAAAAGGAACAATATTATTTTGATCATTTTAGTAATTTTTTTTCTTTATAACCTTTATTTTCATATTACATTCTTTTAAAAATAAATAAAAAACATTTTATATTTTTATTACAATGAATAGTAAAAAAAAAAAATTACATTAATGAAAGCCACATGAGGAGAGAAGGTGACCAGTGACACCACTCTCAAATTATTTACAGACTNCATGTTGATGAGTTTTTGGAAATCTTCATTGGCAAATTTTATCAAACTTCATATGGTTCTTTTTGTAGCAGATTTTGAATAATTCCAACTGATTTTTATCGATCCTATATTGGAGAAGTAAAAAAAAAATGGTTTCTTACACATTTTAAATATCTAGTGACCGTAATTTTAAAAATAATGAAACCAAATTCATTATTCATGCTTCTTTTTGCAAACCATTTGATGAGTTTCTCAATGGTTGTTGAAATCAGTCGTAAGGGATAGGGGGTTTAGAAACCAAAATTTAAAATGATAAGATCTTAGTTATTGCGAAAAAAATGTGTAGAATAGAATAGGTGTAAAATGTAATTTTATAGTATTTATATTTTATATAATTGAAATAAATAATATTAAGAAAGTTATTTAGGAATCTGATTTTGACTGTTGGCCAGGTCCTCTTTATCTTAAAACATAGAAACCAAATTTTTTATTAAGGCTTTTCATTGCAATCCCTTGAAAGAGTTAAATTTTAGTTGAAATGAAGTTACAAAAAGGGAGTGGGGGTCAAAGTAGGATAATTTATATTCAAAGAAAAGAGTAGTCAAATTACAGTTACAATTTTAAATTACTGGGCTATGTGGTATTGAAATCACAAAATGGATAAAGTTTTGGCACAGGATCTATTTAGGTTTATCTCTTCTTATGTTTATATTCTGCTTTTTTTTTTTTTATGTACGAAAAAAGCTTGTTAAGGAAGACATTTACAAATGTAAGTTATGATGGGTGAATGGCTCCCCCTCTCTTCCTAATAAGAATAATAATTTTATTTACTGCTTCTCTAACTTGATTATTAATATTATGTGTGATATTGTTTTTCTTGTATTAATCTCTTTTAGTATAATCCTTCTGCTTGAATTTTAATGTTTGTAATGTTATAATGTCTGAATCTTGTCTTATAGCTTTGCTTAATAAAACTACTCTTTTAAATTGCCTTCATCCAGAGTAGCTCTTTCTAATTGAAACCCTAAATACAGTCAATTGTATTCATAACTTTAAAACCTCTTGCAGGTTCCTCGTTAGTAAACTTAATGTCACACATGTTTAGGATATGGGGAAATCATTTATTTAAGAGCCATTGTTATTAACTGCCAACACCATTATAATACCCTCGTTGTCAGACTCTTAAGTTTGTTTGTAGCTTTTATTCTTTATCTGTTTTATTGGTTTTTTATATTAAATTATCTATTTTTGTCAATATGAATTTTAATTAATTTTTTGCAGCTGACCTTGTATAATTTATTAGTTGAGAATTTGTTGGGGGTTGGTCCAAAAAAAACAACATTTTTTTAGAATAGTGTATTCTTTATTATCTGCCTAAGTTTCAGCTTACATTGTAGGCCATCTTCAGGGCTATCATGAAGGCGTGAGGGGACATGTTATCACCTGCCTCAAATGTTCATGACTCAAACATCTATAAATATTTGAGCCATGTGATACTTCGGAATTCACTAATGAAAGGATTCTGGAATCAGACTGCCAGTGGAATTGAATATGTATTATTCTGAAGTTATGTTTAAGCACCATTTCGCAACACATACAAATATGCACACAATCATAAATGAATCTGGCAGCGGTCACCACTTAGTTCCTCTCTCTTCCCCTCATGTACCTGCTCCTTTTTCACCTTGTGTTTCTGGAATCTTTTTGCTTTTTCCCTTGATCATACAGGCTAGGGTTTGGGGAAGGATGAAGGTTGATTCATTAGACTTCTCTTGATTTAGTGTTTTCTTGCCCTCTTGGTCGTCTTCCACAGTCTTGGGGCAAACTAGAGCCATTTAAAACTAGCCATCCACCCATATAGATTCTCTTCTAATGGCATATTCTCCTATTGCCTGTTCAGCAAATTTTTTTTTTCTTATTATTAAATCTGTATTTATTACAGTAGGTCAGTGAACGTCTTGCATTTTGATGACAAGGAGATTAGAATAAAAAATAAACTTAAAAAAATAAAAAATAAATATTTGAATAAAAATGAATAAATGTGCAGGGGTATGGGGCCCACGTCCCCACTCCTAATAAGTTTAGGCATTAAGAACCAGGAGGTCGCAAGGCCATCTCCGTTTTAGACACTGGGGAGGATTATGAGGATTGGAGTCTGACAACAGGGATTGGGCATATGAATTAGGATGAAATTGGACTTTGCTATGGAAGAGCTAAAAGCGGGTGGAGATAAGGTCTTGGACAAAAGGAATATTAAAGCCGTGATGAAGGTTAGAGTTGGACACATAATATGGAATAGTATTCAGAAAATTTTGGACTGAAAGGATTGTATTCTTTGGATCTTGGAAGGCTTAGCGGCACCCCATAGTTCTGCACCGAAGGTCCAGATTGGTCTTATCATGGTGTTGTAGATGGTCAGATGATTTTCTATTGTGAGCGCCTATTTATAATATAATGTATAAGAGTCCTGTTGAGTTTTTGATTTAGTATGTTCATTCCAGTTGAATCGTGAGTCAAGGTGGAACTCAGGGTAACTGACTGAATCAGAGAGAGATATAGGGATGTTATTTTATGTAACTTTATCAGGAGAATCTTTTCTTTATTGAAAATTTACCTGTATGCATTTGGACTCATTTATTTTAATTCTCCATTTGCTGCACCACTGCTGAATAGCATCAAGGTTGTTTTGTAAAATGTTGGAAGTGGTTTTGGAATCAGGATGAGAGGAGAAGATCGTTTTGTCGTATGCTAAGAGGGTATTAGGATGAGTGGGGATGTCTGCAGTTTAAAGGATAAAAGGGATGGGTCCAAGCACACTGTCCTGTAGAACTCCTGCTTTCAACAGGATTAGATAGATGATGCTTGAAAATATAGACTTCAGCTTATATAATAGACCAGTATGCCATGCTCGGTCAAATGCTTTAGTGAAATCTAAGAATGCACTAGGACAAAATTATTTTCGCTTGAAAGAAGAGGAAATTAGATCTACAATGCAAAACACCTGCTGGACAGTAGAATGGTGAGATTGGAAGCCAAATTGGTGATTAAGAAGAATATTTTAGAATGTTATAATAGGTATCATTTTTTTTAGAAGCTTTCTCAAATACCTTTGAAAGTAAAGGAAGAAAGCTAATTGGCCGATAGAATGATGTGTTATTAGCAGGTTTATCTGTTTACTGCCTTAAACGGTAAGAACATTGATGATGGTGTTCTAGTGAATCCTCAAACTCTGCGTTATTGGTCAAATTATCAGGATCTAGATGAGAAGTAAATGTATGCGTTAGATGCTGGGCAATGTTCAAGGGCAAACCTTGCCTTTGTCGGAGGAGGCCTAGGAACCATCTTCTCGACGCAAGGGGGCACAAGGTTCATGATATTTTAGAATCCTGCGAGTAGCAGTCCAGAGGGATTTTTCTCCTGCCAAGAGGCTAGACTGGTAGGCTATTTTGTAATGCTTTATTTCATAAAGCACCTAGTTTTTGTTTTACGAGACGGGATAGCTGGTTGAACTCCCTACGATCTGTGGGATACCTGTACCTCTGGAACAAGGCTTGAGCTTGACGCTTAGCCAGTTTTAGGTTTTTAATGGAATCAGGGAGGGGCTCAGCTAAATTTACAGTGGAGCAGGTGTAGGGGGGTATTAAGTTTGGCTTCCAAAGACACTGCTGAATCATAACTTTCATAATTCATCTTCAAAAAAATTTTCAAAATACATTCATCCCTTACAAAAAAAAAAAAACTTATTAGTTTATGCAGCAGCCTTTTTATTTGACTACAAGTTTAAAATGTTAATCCATGTAGTATTTGACGAGAACTTTTCATTAAAACATAGCTGTGTATTAGGTAGCATCTGTTAATAACTCCTCTATTTTTATAGATTCTTTCAGATAGGTTTCCCGACCACTTTTGATCCAAGTTGCATAAATGGGAGTATCCATCCATTCAATTGAGTGAATCGACATCGACTCAGCTTATGGGGCAGCTTTCTGATGTGGATCTTCCAGCAGGAGGCAACGTTCACCTTAAGAAGACGTGCTACAACGAGCAGGTTGGATTTAGTACTAACCAATCCATACGATAAATAAACAACAAACTACAGGTCTCGCCTAAAGAGCATTAAATTATTAAATAAGACAATTCGCATGTACGAGCAGAGAGAGGGTAAGCGAGAATTCGCAAATGTGAGGGAGAGAATCGGCTAACTCCTCAACATGATCTACATCCCAACTGATGAAGGCTAGACGATTCCAGTAGACAGATTATCGTAAGGGTACGTTGTTTAAAGAACAACAGGGGGCACCTTGTTTAGAGAAACATCAAAGAAGGGACAAGAGTAGGCCCTGCAAGGTGGAAAAGTAGTAGTAAGCCTAAGATGAATTTGAAAACAATCAGAAGGAAGGCATAGAAGGTAAAACTCTCGTAGAAAGAAGAATAGTTGGAACATCTGGTAGGTACTTTACAAAATATGGGCAGTGAACAATATATCTACCAGTGGCCTGATTTCATAATCGGTCTCTATTTCAGCTGCTATTTTTTGACATGCTTCCATCTTAGCAAGGATATGTCCGGATCATCTTCTGTTTCCTTCTTGTTGGCCATTTTTATTTGAAGTATCAATAGAGTAACAGCGTTACTTTACTTAGTATACTTCCTATAATGAATGCCTTATGTGAAACCTCGCTTTATCAGGGTGGAAAATTAGCATAAGTGATCGATGGTCTGTATTTTAAATAAAATGTATTTGAAAACTTCTTTTTTTTTTTTACTCTAAACATTATACGGTAAATCTTCTTATCTAAGTGGAAGTTATTTTATTCAGCGGCATTGAGTGCCTAACTTAAGAGCATTTGCTGTTTCTATTGTCGTCCGACGTATGTGGTAGCCTGAACACCTACTGGGCTGATATTTAATGTTAAGATTAACATGATATCAGCCTATCCTATTGGTAGGATCGTATTGTACTAAAATGATACCGAATAAATGTTCAATAGCAATTATCCAAATTTAGAAAAGATTTAACATTAGTGATATTCCATGGCTCTGCTGCGTTAACAATGGTTTTTACTTTGTCCTTACGCTTATGGACGCCTGTTGCTCTTAAATCGTACCAATAATGGCGTTTTCAAAGGACTCTGATTTCTGCAAGTTAAAATAATATTATTTTCCAGAAACCCAATAAAGAAATTTTCTAAAACCTGAAGATGTTTGGCTTCCGCTTCAGTTGCTATCTTTATGTCATCTAAAAATATTACTGTTTTCTATCCCCATAAGTTTTGCTCTCTATCAATTTGCCATAATACCACAGAGCTAGCTATACCAAACGTATTTTAAACTATTGGTAATCCTTTCAGAAAATTTACCTAAAATTGGGGTAAACGTCCTCCCCTGTGAATGTGCTTGGACAATGTCTAATTTTAATTTTTTTGTATTTGTGCCTTGTTTATGATTAAATACTCCATATATGACATTGAATGTGAACTGTTAAATATCTGATTATCCAATTGTAACCTTAATATCTGCTGAAAACTTAAGAGCTTTTCTCTTGGGAACAGTAGCAAAAGGAATAGTGTATTCAGGTCCACTAGCTTATTTAATTCTACTTCCTAAAAGTAATGAACTGGCATAGCTTTCATTAAAACCGCTTCTTTCAATCAGACCTTAATTTTCATTCTTTTAATTTTTCTAATTTTTGGTCTACACACAAGGCATATCTCAGACAATGTATGAAGTCTATGGGAAGAGACACAACTTTATCTTTGACCTTTGAGAATTCCTCGGAAAATTCTTGTTGTTGGAATAATCATAGTCAGAGCGTGATTCAAAACTCTTTGATGGAAAGAGTGTTAACTTTTGAAAGCAACTCCTGTAAGGGTGTGTTATTTCTTAAAAAATAAACTATTATAATCCACCTGAAAAATCAAAATTTGGTGTATTATGTGGAGTGAGGTCCATTCAAAAATTAATTTTAAAAAATTCTCTGTCTGTCATACACTATTTATAAAATTTTTAGAAATACCTGAACAGATTTGATGTAATTTGGTATTTAAGTTCTTTCTTAGCCAACTATGGACAATTTTGTGCTCCAAGTTAATTCAACAACCATAAATGTATTAAATTTGCTTTGACATGTTACTGCTGGCTACATTGTTTGTAATTTTGTGGGAAGCAGTGAGCTCTTAATTTTACCCTGTTAGTTGGAGATTGTGTGAGTCTAACCAATAGTAAATAGCTGTGGGTTTTTAAATTAAAGTTACAATGCTGTAGCAATTTACAAAAATTTTAAACAAAAAATAAACTGGTGATGATAAAATTTTAAACTTAAGATTCCATCTGCTCAGTGCCTGTCCTTGAGCTTGAGCCAACCTAAGTTAGTTACATTAAAATTTTAATCTAGCTAAAATTTCAAGAAGGCTACATCTGTCGACCTTAGATTTTCTCCCCTTGACTAATTTATTGAAAATGCATTTTTTATTTTCACAGTTCATAGATGATTTTCAAATTCACATTGTTCTTATAAGCATGTTATAAAGCTTTACGGATCTTAACATTATATTAAAAACAAATAAATTCTAATTGTGATAGTTGTAAATTTTTCAGTTTTTTTAGCAACAAATCTTGAGAATTTGATATAGACAATACCCAAGAATTTAACTAGTAATTTTTTCTATCTAGAGAATGAAAAGTTATCTTTGTTACAACAAATCTTTTTATCCATACTGGGTATTCTATTTGGCTTTATCATCTATATTAAATAGTAGGTCATGTGTGTAAAGGCCAAATTTAAAATTTGTAAATCTTCTATTATTATGAGTACTAGGAAATAATCTTTGAGAATAAAAGGTGTAGAAATTACTTTTCTATAATCTTTGTTATATAAATATGTTAAAGTAGAAATCATGTTCAAATGAATTTTTAAATGTTTTAGTCATTTGCAGTGTTTATAAATAATGTATTTAAATTTGCATTACTTTATACGTGGAGTTAAGTATTTTAAAGTAAAATTAGGTCATGAGCAGGAGCCATCCTATTTTCTTTTCTATTTTAATTATATTACGACTATTTAGTTACGCAGTGATTTATAGATGATTTAAAAGTGTTGTTTGTTAAATTTATCATGACGCTAATGCACTTATTGTATGTTACTTATTATTCGTAATATAATGGAAGTAATCATACAGCATAGAAAAGTATATTTATAATTCTAATTTTCCAATATTTATTTTTGAAGGTTGGTGGCAATATGACCAAAGAGCAGCAGGAGAAATAGAATCTGCTTGGGAAGCTGGTACCATGGAATGTGAACTTTTAATTGCAGGATATGTCTATGTAATTGATTTTAGAGATATGTACCAAGTTCGAAAAGGCCAGCCTTCAAAACTGCGAAGAATTAAAAGAGATTATGCTTTTACAGAAAAACTAGGTATTCTTTTTTTGATATTAAAATGCTTAAGGACTAAGCATAATGTGAAATGTACTCTAAATTTTAATAATGTGAAATAACAACTGTAATTTTAAAGTTGTAAGTTGGAGTTTGTACTAGTATTATCTATATCATATTAGTGAAATCACAAATATGATATAGAAGGAGAGTCAATCACCTTGTTTGTGTTTATCAACAGGCTTTAATTTTTCAAATATTTTCTATATAATATAGCAAGTGATGATATATTATGGATATTCAAATTTACATTTGTTATTTCTTATTCTTATTAAATATTCAGAAACATCACCTGCAAAAATTCAAATAAATGACTTTGAACAACATGAATTTTGTTATGATGCCGTGATATCCATTTTTGCACAAACTTAACTCACTTGCATCTTAAATTTCCTTATGAATGGGTTATTCTTTCTATATTTTTATACGTAAGGTTTTTACTAAATTTTAAGTCCTATTGCTGATCAAATAATTCATTATTTAACTTCATTTCTGTATATGCTTTCAAATTATAGACAGATTTTCGTCTACCTGCCAGAAGACGGAGAAATTGTTTCTTTGTCTTTTTAAAATCCTTCCCATCTTTCATCTAAATTTTCTCCATTCTATGTAATGAATAAAAGTATTTATTATTTCTTTGTGCAATGCTTTGATATTTTTCCATTATTGTTTTCATTCTTCTATACTTATTTTGTCCAAGTCCTTGGGGCTAATTTTATTCATTATTTTATTATATTGTGTGTCCCAAGCCATTAAAATAAATTTTTAATTCTCAAATCAGTCCCCATTCATGTGTAAATTAATTCTGAGAAAGGCTGTTTTTTCCCCCAAAAACTCTCTTTACAAAAACTTTCAACTTAGTTAGCAAATTCTCTTATGAAAATTAGGGCATTGCCAAAAAAAAAATCTCTTTTTTTAAAATAGAGAACAATATATTAATGTGATTATTGATTTCTTGAGTAAGTATAAAAATGATCTTATTCTATAGGTGGGAATTGGAAGAGACATGCAAGTTTTAAATAGTTTTTCATTTGAGCTTTTTTTTTCTTCCTATTAGACGTTACAAGCTTTTTTTTTCTTCCTGTCAGGCGTTTTAAGCTTTTTCGTTTTCTTCCTATTAGCCGTTTCAAGCTTTTTTTTGTTTTATTTTATTCATCTTCAGGTTAACTTTATAATATTTAATTTGCTGTTCTAATAGTCATTTAAAATGTAATGCACTGGCAGTCCTAAACATGGCCTGAGGAGATAAGTTACAAATGTTTGAAATTAAATTTTGAAGAAGAAACTAGTCTCCAAAACAAATTTAAAACATGAACAAGTACTTTAGAAAAGCTCATGGTATTGAAGATGATTATTAGGACAGAAAATTGAATGTTATAACGTTAACCTGAAAATGATTCAGATAAAAGAAAAATACACAAAGCATCGAAACATAAGGAAAATATACTATTATGAAGAAAAAAAGCTCAAATAGCAGAATTAGTATAAAAATAAAACCAAGAAGCAAGGCTTCCAACTCGTCCATTTCGTGTTTTTCTCTTTTCTCGTAATTATTTATTTATCCTTATGTTGGGTCGTAAGTATACAATTACAAAATTGTTTGGTGGGATAGTACCAACTGAATCCATTATACTAATAATTTATACATAATGCCTTGTATTTTCAGACTATCGTACAGGGCCTTGCTTCACTCGAGTAGAGAATGGCCTTTGTGGAGGACAGCTGCCAGGAGTGGTGTGTACCAGGAACTTATGTTGCGCTACTGTCGGAGCGGCCTGGGGTCATCCTTGTGAGCCTTGTCCTCACAATTTACCCTGCGACGATGGCTATCTCAAAAATATACACAGTGGACAGTGCGTTGGTCTGTACCACCCACATTCTACCTATGTACCAATGATCCTCAATCCTAATTAAAATATTTTAGGGAATTTCCAACAAATGTAGCTAGATATTGAGAATGTCCTCATTACAGATTTTTTTTTATATTTTCTCTGATTCTACAAACTGTGTGTGTGTGTGTGTGTGTGTGTGTGTCAATGCCCAACTGTTCACAGTTTTCAATTTTCCTTAATTAAATTTGGCAAATTGAAATGCTAGGTTTGTTATTGAGCAAAATCAAACCAGTAAGAATGGGGTTTACCTCCAATGTTGGGTGTTCGTAAAAGCATTTTTTTCTGACAAATTATTCCCGTCCATCATGGGAATCATAAAGCTTGTCTGAAGGGCCGTCCTGCATATTATTTTAAATTTTCATTATTATTAGGCTTCAAAATGCAGAAGCAAACATATATGAGTCAACCCATAATTGAAAAAGGCTATGACTACAGCAATTAGGGTACCATTCTATGGAGCCAGCAACATAGATCTGATCTCCAGAAAGTTCATTATCAAAACTAAGTCACTTTTCTGGCGAGAATCTCTCTTGGGAACCTTAAGGCAAGATAAATTTCTTTGTTCTCTACCAGCATATAGAGTATGTAGACTGGGTGGTGGCCATTCAACTAATCCTTACTCTCCAGTCAATCTATGTCTTTCTATATTGTAGATGAGGCAGTCTAAAATCAGGTGGCGAGCATCCTCTAGATCTCAAAGCAATGGGGCTTTTCCCTTCAGGAGCAGTGTCTTTGTTTTCTTGGCATTTAGCAACTTTATGTTATTAAGCATGAGTTCCTAATTAAGCTTCTCTATCTCATTCTTATAGAAGTGCAGAACAAAGCGCAGTTAAACTCAGGAACTGAAATTTCAAAGCTATGATTTTGATGTCATTCTTGAATGATATGTAGAAAATTATTCATATTATAATAATATTAATTTATTAGACCACTTTGTCTGCGGTTTAAAGTAAAATATTATCAGCATATAGAATGACATGAANTATACTGCATATAAATGTTTGAGAGCTTTTTTTTAATAACTTAGTCTATTTAAAAAACAAAATTTGGTATTAATGGGCAATTTATTTGTTATTTGTATATATTTATCATTCATTGACAGTGCTACTTGAACCAGTAACAAAATTAGCATGAGGGATAGGGTTATCTGCAGCTGATATATCTTTAATGTGATTTGCTATCTTTAAAATCTACCCCTAAGCTTGTTCTAGTTTTGTTCCCACTGTTTTTAACTGCACCAAACTAAATAAATCATTGGTTTTCCACTATATTCATATATCTATAAAAAAATTTAAACTAAAAAATGCTCTGATACCCACGTAAACTCACAATAATTATGATCAAAATAGCACAGTCCAAAGTGGATTTTTGCTCTAAAGATTATTATTTTAGTCTATTAATTTGTTTGTGGCTACAGTAGTATACCATTTAAACTTTCTGATCATTGTATTTATAGTAAAAATATTTACTTAGAAATAGTCAAATATACTAATAATAAAAAATTATTTTTCTCAGTAGCTGATTTTTTCCCAATGAAATCATTTTTTAGAAAAATAATTATTAATTCTTAGGAGTTGCTGGTTTACGAGATCCTAATGCACCAGTAAGAAGACACTCAGAAGGGGACAAAATTAGTAGAGAAGAAGAGGAGGAATACTACAGTTCTGAAAGTCAAAGACGGTCATCTTTTGATTCATCAAGAAATGTACTCGATTTTCTTGAACCCCAGTTTCCTGATCTAAGCTTAAATGATCCATCTGATGACGATGATAGCTACCAATAGTATAATTACTATTTGATTTAGTTAAGGGCTTCCTTAAACAGAAGCAATATTATATACAATTGTACAATAATTTAACTCGTTCCCTTATAATGAACACACATTATCTAAAGTAACAAAATGATACTGTATTTGTTACATTAAAAAAAACTATATCAATGACATATTTGCTTAAATATAAAAAGTAATAATACTCATGTTTAATTTAAATTAAATCATTAAATCAAGTAATATTATCCTTTATTTAATAATGCTATATTATAGAAAATTAAAGGCTAAATTATGTAAAATCAATTTTGCCGAGAATAAATAAAATTTACTGTTTGAAAATGAAAAAAAAACCAAAAAAACAACTGATTAGTTTTAAAAGCTTTTTGAATAAATTTCTGTAATATATAATACAGTAATAAATAATTAATCCAAAACTAAACACCAAAACAAGTGATATTATGCTTTTATTATCAAACAATGTGATTATTATTTGACTTTAAAATTTCTAACAAAAGAATATGTTAGATGATTTGTTTATAATGACTATTTTCAACATACTTATTATTAAAAATCAGAAAAATGAGCAGATATTACATACTATTTAATTTGATCTTTGAAGGATAATTATGATATCTACAATAATTAGGCTGTTTAATAAACCTTAGAAATAGTGCATTGAAACCTATGCATTTGTATATTATATCAGGACTATATCCACTTTCTCTTTTTTTCATAAAATTAAATTAGTAAAGAAAGTATATAATAAATTTTTTTAAAACTATCATTCATCATTCCACAATAAAGTTCTATTTCACTCTGAAAAGCCTTAGTATTGATGTCAATTAGTCACTTTTTGCACACAAGTTTTTATTATTAAAAAAATTATGTATTTATTTTTATTCTTTTAAAGATAAATTTTTAAGTGAAGTCAGTCTTTGCACTTATTGCTATTATTATCAATACTTATTAACTATAATATAGTTACACACCTCTGTATTGTAATTGCTTCTGTATACTGCCTTTTGAACAAGCCCCTATCTCCTGATACTATAACGCCCTTCCGCCCCTCTTTAGGACCAAGATTCATCTCGGGAGAGGACTATAATAAACGAATTTAATTACTAGTTAATGACAAAAATAATACTATGAGGTGTGAACAAAACAAATTTAAAATTTGTGATTTTCATTATAATAGATTTTAGGAGATATTCTCTTCTTTTTTTTTTCTCTCCCATTTAACCACTTAGAGTAATGGAAGGAGGGGAGTCTAAAGTTAACAACTATATTTTTAACACTAATAGCTTAAGATAGGCTATTATTTCTCAATAACATTTTGCCCAGGACGACACTCAAACTCGCAGCTCCAGGCTTGAGATAACCAAACTGATCCCCTCGACTAACTTAGCACTCCTATTTATTACCAATTGATGAATGTATTGAAAAAAAATTATCACTGATAGACTTTGCTAAAAGGAATCACTTACAAATCATATTCTTTTTCATTCAACATGATAAAACATTTAAAATGTTTTTGTATGGTAGGTCATTTTTTATTGGAAAGATGGGTAAAAAAGATATTTCATGTTTCAAAAGATGTAATTTTTTTTTTTACATTTTAAAGTTTACAAACTATTGTTTTACACAATGGTCTACGTATGTAAACAATTATTTTAAAGCAATTTCTTTAACTATGAAGACAAAAATATTTTTATACATTATGACCTAGACTTCTTATGAGGCTGAAATTTTATGTTTTGAGTTAAAAGAAAGACTCTCCCCCCCCCCCCCTAGATTTTGTATTCCTTGGTTGTCTTGCAAAAAAAGTTGTCTCAGAGAATGTAGAAAGTTAAGTTTCAGTGCTTTTTTGTAACATATGATTAAATTTGGGTTATTTTACTTACGAAGTAAAATCAATCATTTCATTTTAATATGATACAATTAATTATTGACAAATTCTTACAGAGATAAATGGTTATTAAAAAGGGATTCTTTACTTGCAATATAAAAATAATAATAAAGTTGTCTTAGTTTTAATAAAGTGTAAAAGATTATCATAAATGATAATTAGATTATTATCAATTATTTGCGACCTGCAAAAAGAGAGAGAGAAAAAAAGGCTTCACGGAGAAGTGCATGATGCTCTGTAAACCACAGTTTCCTGCTAAATGCCATGGAGTCATTGGTGAATTCATGTGTTGAAGTTTAATATACTTACTGAAACTTCTTTGCTGAAAACTATTGGCTTTGTCTGCTCAAGTGAATGAAGACTCAGTGCTAACAGATTTTGATTATAGGTTTATTGGATTTGTGCGGATTTAGTGTTCCTCTTCCAAGGTTCTTTCAATCTATGCAACAATGTTTGTTTACATTGTGACAAACAGCCGCCTTAAAAGGTTATACACTGATAGATTAGAATATCAAAAGGTATGATCCAGCTTTAATAAGAAAACATATTTTATTTTATTTCACTGCTTTAAGTACACTATTTTATTTATTTCATAAATTGATGTGTCTAATATTATTCTTTGAGAATTAAAAAATCTAATCAGTAACATTATTAATTTAGTATGTTAATAGATGTTTGATTTCTTTATCTTTTATATAATCATACTTTTATTAATTAAATAATTATTCTTACTATATTTAAGTTCTTTTAAATGAATGAATTATAATTTGTCTGAAAAGTATGGTTGATGATAAATCATACATGATATTTCGTCTTTTGTTAAAAAGCTGCAGAAGGAGGAGCTTACCACCTTCTTCCTTGAATCTCAGTATTCTTACAATGAATATCAAATCAAATTTTTGTAAAATTATTAGAGAAATTCATTTTATAAAGTATGAATCTTTTTAAAAGAAATTTTATTTGAAAGTGATAATATTATATGGTTCACAATTACTTTTGATAACTAACTTTATACAAGAAGATATTTACTGCAATTTGGTTAGAACTTTATAAGTCCTTTTCAACCAAAATATAATATAAATAATTAATTCATTTATATTGACTAATAGTTGTTTGTCAAATTTTTTTTTAATATTACATAAATATTTATTAAATTTAAAAACTCTGCAGTCTTCAGTATGAAACTATCTACAGCCCCATCTTGACGAACCCTAATAATTGTATGTATAATAATATAACTCTTTAATAATAAAAAAAATATACTAATTCAAATGATTCTATTTATTTTTATAAGTAACAGATTTTGTTACGTAAAATTTATGACTATATTTCAGAAAACACACACACGCACATGTATCTGAAAAAAAAAATTTAGTGCTTGAGATGAAAAGTGTATGCCATACCTTTTAGAGACTGTAAATAAGAAAATTAAATTAGTAGCACCCGACAATGAAATGATCGTACTGATGGTTTACAGGTAAAGAGAGGTCTAAGATGAGATGGTACGGTAATGTTACAGCTAATTCATTTATTATTCCTTCTTTTTAATTTTGGAAATACTGGATAAAATCCACAGAGGATGAAACACTTTGAAAGAAAAGATTCATCAATTATTGTATTGAATCCTTGTAGAAAAGCTTTTTTCAGTTATTAAACTTCAAAATTCTTGCAAAAAATATAGGAAATAAAGTATAAAAAAGAAACAACTAAATTTTATTCTTTTTTAATAAAGATCTTAAATAGTTACAGCTTAGATTTTTAACAATACAAAATCTATTCATCCAGTATATTCTGTTCATAATTATGTAAAACACAAAAAAATGATTATTACCATTATTTAACACAGAATAGTTTATTTAATAATTAATTTATTAAACCTATTTAATTCTGTGAAATATATTCCAAAACGGTTAAACTAATCTTGAGCACCCCATCGATTCTGAAAAAAACAAACAAACAAAAAACCTTAAATTAATTGTATTACTCATAATTTAAATTAATTATATTTATTAGATAAATAATTAACAGCACCTAACTTTTTGCCNTGGTATTCCAAGCTGGCTTGACAACGTGGCTATCAGATTCGTCTCCAGTGTTAGGCCAGTACTGAAGAATGGGGGAAGAGGCGTGGCTAAAATGTCGTGTGTTTGTACAATTTTTAGTGCAAGGGAACAGAATAAAAATCTTACTGTCCCAGCCAGGACTCGAACCTGGATCTCTTGCTATCCGGGCCGGTGTATTTACAATTATGCTACCGAGACCAGTCTGATATGCTATTAAATTCCCCGCACTAGTGTCGAGAGTCCAACCTCCGAGGCAGACGAATATATCGTCTTATGCTCGGAGGAACTGAAATTGTCAATCTGTTTAAATGACTCTCGTTATTTACTTTTAAATTTTAATTTTATAAATATTAATTTTTTATGGTATTTAATCCCACGTAAATTTTAAAAATGTTTAGTGCAAGGGAACAGAATAAAAAATCCAACTATCCCAGCCAGGATGGAACCTGGATCTCCTGCTTTCCGGGCCGGTGCGTTTTCAATTTACACTACCAAGACAAGTCTGATAAGTTATTAAATTCCCCTCACTAGTCCTGGCTGGAACAGTTAGATTTTTATGAACATTACTGCTGCTAATACTGAGAGAAAAAAAGGCTATTAAAACAATTTTAAACTTTTAATCCTAAAGGGATCATCTTAAGAGTTAATAGATAAAATTTATATGAAATTAAACACTTTTTCATATACAATCTAAATTCTAAATTTTATAAAATTAGGTTCAGCTGTTTTTTTTTTTGTTTTTTGGCATGCCAACCACTTGGGTCATTAATGTCAGGTATTCAGGTATCGATGAAAAGAGTGAGAAAGAAAAAAACAAGGAAACAAAAGCAAAAACATGATGGAGGTCACGTTCCAGAACGTGATTGGGATGCAGCCATGAGGAGACACAAACAGAGAGCCCCGAGGCAACCAGCGACGCCGAATTCGACCTCCGTAATTGACTTCCAGCTCATATCAAGTCCATCTTGATAAGTCTTTAGTGAAATGCTTGGCCTGTGAATGAAGGTGTATATGGTGGGACCAGGCCATCCAAACCCCCCTGGTCGGCTATAATAGAAGAGGTCAAAACCGGCGCCGCAAGCTGCCACGACCCAAAGGCAGAAACCCCACCCGCCCCATCCCCCAATAGCTATCACTATTTTTACTCATTAAGAGTTAATTATTATTTATTCAATAAAATAGCAAAATAATTGATAAGTTCTAATTACTGAGGTTAGATCTGCTTGTATAAAAGAGTATCTCTAAGAAAATTTATTAGACAGTCCTAAGATGATTTTAGTTGGGGTTCGGTCAAGGTAGATCCAAAAAAAACACAAATTTAAAAAAAATGTATTTTTTAATAACCTTAAGTTCACATTTCCAGTCATGGAAATGTGAACTTAGGGACAGGACGTCCTCTCTCGTCTTCATGATAGCCCTGAAAGATGGCTTACAATGTAAGCTGAAACGGCAGATAATCCTTTATTAAAAAATACATTTTTTAAATTTGTGTTGTTTTTTTTATCTACCTTGACCGAACCCCAACTAAAATCATCTTAGAATAATATCTACGGTCAACAAACTCTCCTTTTATTAGACAGTCTATTGTATGAGCAGCGTTGTCTTTTATCTGCATACTTTAAGCATTCAGTTAAAATATGCTTTACAGAGAGGGGAACCTGACAATCTTCACATATCGGGGGAGGTTTTTTGCCATAAGATGACCATGGATTAGTCGTGTGTGTCCTATTCTCAGTCTAGACAAAATTACTTCTTCGCGTCTATGCTTTCTGTCAGATGAATTCCATAGATACACAGTGTTCTTGATTTCTCAAAGTTTTGTTTTTTCTTACATTAGACCATTGATCCTCCCATTTACTTATTACTATTTTTTTAATGAATGACATTATGTCTTGTGGAGTAACGGAATTACAATTATTGCCACTCTGCAAAGCCTGCTTAGTTTCATAGTCAGCCTTCTCATTTCCATGTATTCCACAATGGCTAGGTGTCCAGAGAAATGTAACTTTTATCCGTTCTCGGTACAAATTTTGGATATTATATAGAATATTATTTATTATTGTATGTTGGGTGAATAAGTTCTTTATACTAAGGATTGACGCCAACGAATCAGTACAAACTACTAACCGTTGCTGTAGCGGGATAGCTATATTCAGAGCTTTGTCGATTGCTATTAGCTCTGCAGTGTATGTACTCGCCATTTTATGGAGTAAGAAACAGTATGATCCTGCATTGCTCACAAATGCTGCCCCTGTTTTGTTATTCATCTTAGAGCTGTCTGTGTATATGATTGTGCTTAGAAGCATTTTTTGCAAAATATTGAGAAATTCATTTAAAAATACAACAGGAGTTTCTTGTTTAAGGTACTTAGTTAAAGAAAAGTTAAATTGAGGGCTCATTAGGGTCCAGGGTTCTATCATTGATTCTTGGAGAGGTAGGGGTGTAGGAATGTCAAGGTTTAGGTCATTAAGTATACACCTAATTCTGTTAGAGAAAGAGGGTCTAAATTATGTGTGTCTGTTTTGTAGGGAGAGATCGGTAGGCAGTGGGTGGTATGGCTTAGCTAATATTTTTACATAATATCTAAGCGATAATAATTTCCTTCTGTGCTCAAGTGACATCTCCCCAGCTTCCACTTTGAGGCTCTCTATGGGGCTTGATTTGAATGCTCCTGTAGCGATTTGGAGTACACAGTGTTGTACTGAGTTATCTTTTGCATATAATGTGTTCATTCTTTGACCTAATATTACAAGTAAAATTTATTTAAATCCCATATGTTGTATAAATTATGTTTTGTATTTTTTTAAAAATATGAATAGTTTAACTTTATTTCAGATCCGGACGAGATGTATGCTTTGATTCATATTACCTCGAGGGACCTTTCAAAATAATTATGTGAATAAATTGTTCAAAGAAAAAAAAATATTGGCAACTTTCTTCTAAATAATATATTGTTTAAATCATGATGATAATTATGGTAATGTTTTCATTATTAATTTTTCTGGCTCCTGGTGCGATTCAAATTATATATATTTAGACAATCCTTAAAACAATTGATTTTGGATTAATGAGCAGTCCTGTCTTCTGTTAAATTATGATGTCAACAATTTTAAAATTTCATAATTGGTGTCATCATAGTCAGATGGAGTATTTTAAGGATTTAAGAGGTATAAAAAGGAACTTAATAATGGGTAAAAAGTCCGAAATGTTACAAAAAAAATTAATGAATGTGAAATAAAAAGTACTGAAGTCAAGACTGCTCATTAATTTTAAATAAATTAACACATTTTACAATCTCTGTGGAATGGCAAACCTGGAGTGTCAGTTTGGGTTGTTAGAGTATTAAGTATTTTCCAAATGAGCCTCAAAATTTGGCCAAGACACTGTGGACGCCTACTTTACAAGGAATTTTNAGTTTTTACAGGTTTTTACTACTGCCTCTTTATTAGTAATAATAAATTATATGGTGATAATGATAATATTTATTATCTACATAATGATTTTTATACAAATAATAATAATTACTTAGCTTGTAAATCAAAATAATTTTAGTAGAGCATAATATTAATAAATATAATAAAGTGAGCTAATGATCTTTGCAACACCCAATTGTGAGATTCTAAAGGAAATAAAAGGTATATGCTTTATTTTTTTAATAATTGTAGCTAAAAAAAAGACCATGAGATTATATTAAATTATTTTACGTAATATTAAAATAAAACTTACATCTGGGTTTTTAGCTTTAAGTTTCCTTTCAATCAACGCTTGAAGTGCTTCTGATCTAACTGAAAGAGAATCCACCTTTTCAAGAACCTGTTGATAAGGAGATAGTGGTTGAGTACCCATCACAACATGCCCAAGTTTTGAGTCAATCTTAGCATCCAATCGGGCATTCCTAATAAGGTTAACAATCCAGCATTCAGCTTCATCAGGCTTCATATTAAGCTTGTCTGCCAACATTCTGAAACATAAAGAGTACAATACAAAACTCAGAAATAAATATAATGCTGTTGATCTTGAAAACAAATTGCCAATAAACCAGTACCGGTATTTTTTAGTTGCAGATTTTAAGTGAATTTGTGGGGGAAAAAGAGGGTGCTATATGGTCATACTTAATACCTTAAAGATAACAAAATTTAATTTTTTAATTTTTAAACAGGTATTTATTGATGAAGAGAGGATTGTCGGGAATTCGATCATGGTAGTTGAAGAATTAAAAACTAATTTGTAAACAAAAAAGTTTTGGAATTCAGGCCAAAACGGTAGCTAAAATAAATTTTTTTTTTGTTTACTAATAAGTTTTTAATTCTTCAACTATCATGACCGAATTCTCGATAATCCTCTCTTCATAGAACTTGACGGTCAACAATTCATTCCTTATCAAGTATTAATTATTTTACAACTGTGAGTAGAGTAAGATGTACTTTTAATTTATTAATAATGCATAGCATTTGTAATATTTCATAGTGCTACGAGTAATCATTAAAAGGAAAGCTATTTCCTACACCTTAAAAAAATGTAAAAAGCACAAAATGTGCTGCATTGGGAGAAATAGGGCTTTTAAGTTAGCAAAAAATTGATTGTACTAAAAATAGCTGTGAGCTGTTAGAAGCAAGGTCTACTTTCAAATTTCATGAAAATCAGCTCATAACTTTTGATTTATAATTTTACTACAGATAATATAACTTTACTTAGATAGAGTTACTGTAATACTGAGAGAGAATGTGCTATACATAGCCAGAGGTGGGAGAGAGTTCACCTTGGCCATCCAAGCACTGAGGATGAGGCATAGGCCTTGAAAGCGTTCTGAGCTAAAATAAATTTTTAAACTGTAGAAGTTTGTGACCGTTACTCAAACACCATTTACTTCAACCAACTTAGATACTTCACCAGCTATCAATTAAATAGAATCAAGACTACAGTAGGTCAGTCATGAGTAAAATAAATGAGCAAACACATGACAATAACAATAGATTAAGCTTCAACATAAAACATCTTTTACAGGATAACCATTGGAAGTGTGAAAAAAATAAGATAATACAAATGTAAAGCTCGACGACTAAGTCTAAATATACCAGATTACTCACTACAACCATTTGGATCATAAAGCAATTTTTAATACGTATTTAAAACCATTATAATTAGTGAATTAAAGCCATAAAATTAGACGTGTCAGAAGAGATTTAATCCCAATTTTCAATTCAGTAGGAACATTTCTAAGGAAAATTGTATACCTCTTTGAATGGGGTGACATTCTTTACAATTAAAAAAAAAATTGTTAAGTAAGAGTAAAAATCTTTGGCCACCAGTCAGCATATTAATTGCTAATCATGTTTGATTAATAATTTGTACTTAGATTGAAACCCATTTAACAAAAAAAAAAAAAAAAAAAAAAAAAAAAAAAAAAAAAAAAAAAAAAAAAAAAAAAAAAAAAAAAAAAAAAAAAAAAAAAAAAAAAAAAAAAAAAAAAAA
>KZ807425.1:334158-344378 GCA_000696205.2 Oncopeltus fasciatus
CCTTAAATGTTATTTCACCACATATATAGCAAAAGCTATCGACAGAATTCACACACTTTCGAGGCATTTCAGATCAGCACTTAAATTAATTTAAAAATCAACTTCACACGATAATTTCAATAGCAACCACGTGCGTACAATTGACAAACTCGCAAAGGTTATGTTTACTACTTATGAACAGCTGATGAGAGGGGTGTTATGTAAACAAACATGTGTACCAACTGTTGGTGATGAAATATTTCATTTGTTGAAAACTCAATATATATATAATAGAATGATACTATATCTTGAAAACAATAGCTAATATATAATTTTTATGGTAATTTTCGGTTTTAACACATGGAAATACATTAAAATCATCTAATTTCAACCCCGAAACAAAAACTTTGTTGTTCAGTGTAATTTGACACGGTCCAACCCGGAAGAAGAAACGGTAAATACATTTTTTATTAAACACAAATCAGAGAAATGTGATAATTGCAAAAGAAAAACTATCTCTTCAATTTGATTTCACAATCAAAGGAAATTAATTAAGTCTTACTGGCACAAATAATTGTCACTACACATATGAAAATGATCTAATTTGATGAGAAATGTCTTACAATTCATTAGAAGTAAAGAGTCCTGTACAAAGAAATAAAAAGAATAGAGAAAATACTTACTGTGCAGCAGAGGTAAACAAATACACTGCTGTCTTATCACTCTCAAATGGGCCTAACCCCAATCACAATCAAATTTTCAAAATATTTTTACACACCACACAACATATAGCCTCTCTTCAGTCCTCCCTGACGAAAAACAAGAAGTCTCCACAAAAATTTTACTCATTGTAATTTTCTCCCACCTGTACTTTATATATATATATATATATATATATATAGAGAGAGAGAGAGAGAGAGAGAGAGAGAGAGAGAGAGAGAGAGAGAGAGAGAGAGANNNATATATATAAGTATAGTAGAAATAATTAAAAATTATTTATTGTTCTATGCTCTCAAAAAAATTAATTAAAAAGGCCAGAAGGACTAAAATTTGGTATACATTTCTTTAAGCCCCCTAAAACCCACGAGACAGGTTGAATTTATCCAGTTTTCTAAGAGAAAAAAAAAGAAGTTTTGTCCCTAGCATTATGTACTGAAATTATTTCAAGAGTATACACAGTAAATTAAACAAATCCAAATTATGCTTCATTATAAGGCCAGTTAGATACATTCATAGCGACTAAAGTTTTGCATCAATAAGGACTAAGACCTTCCATTAAAATCTTAATAAAGAAAATAAAAGGTTATTCACTGATAATATGATATATCTTAGTTAGAGACTGTAGATTATAAAAGTAAATCTAGAAATTTCAAAGAATACTGTAATCTCCACAATGAATTTTAATTAATATTTCAGTTCCATTATTTCACCGTCAGGCATCATTAGGGTATATATTGGTATTTGACAAATTTTTCCCTTCTATAGACCTGATGACAAATCAATATCATTATGCTGTATTACTGAGCAGCCAGTTCGTTAATATAAACTATTTCCCTAATGATGCTTAGGAGTGAAATATTGTAGCTCATGTAATAAAGTAAAAATTTGTGGAGTAAACAGCGTCCTTGCTGAATGCCAAAATTTACATCAAGTTCTTCTCTCTTCTGTTCAATCTCTCTTTATACTCTGCAACAGCCCAGGCTTGGATTGAAGTCAGACCATAAACTTAAATATTTTAATAAGAATTTAGCTAAATCACCTGCACATTTACAAAGAATGTTGTTACAATTAATGAAATATAAAATTAATTTAACTTTTGTCCTCAGCAATAAACTCATAATTGCTGATGGTCTTTCTTGAGCTTATCTCCCTGAAGAAAACCTGAGTCATTAAGGCAAGATAAGCTGATTTGGCTTCATGAAGGTCATTTAGGTATTAATAAAACTAAAATTAAAGCTAGAGCTGAACTATATTGGTCAAGGATGGCTTTTGATATTAATGACTATATTAACCGTTGTCAAATATGTTTAGGTTTAAGAAATAAAAATCCCTTTCAACCAATGACTTCTACATCAATTCCAAGCAGAGGTTGGTCTCGTTTAGCTATGGACATTCTTGATTACAGAGGAAAATTCTATTTAATTATTATAGATGGTTATTCAAATTGACTAGAAATACTTAAAATAAAGACTAAAAAATTATTAATATAATTAAACAATTTTTTTATTATTATCCACTCGATGGTTTGTGACAACAGTCCCTTTAATAGTTATGAATCTAAAAAATTTCTGAAGGACCTCGAAATGCAATTTATAATAAACAGTTCAAACTATCATCGCGGTCATGGAATGGCAGAATCTGCTTACATTAGTTTTTCAGTTTTATTTATTAATTGTAAGCTGGAATAGCTCACAATTTAATAGATAAAACTGAAAAAAGAATGTAAGTCTGCAAGATTATCTACAGAAATACAAAGTAAATACTGTATTTCTATAGAAATACTGTAATTCCAGAATTGAGATATTCATCCAGTGAACTACTCTTAAATAGAAGTCTTAAAAACAAATTAACATTTCCTGGAGATACTTTAAAGCATTCTATTCCTAATGAAAGACAATATCTTCTCAACCGAAAAAAAAGAAGAAGTTATACTTCAAGCCAAAATAAATTTTTAATTCCAAGAAAATTTTTTATATGATATCTATAAATAATAAACCCATGGTCTTTTAAAATAAAAATACCAACAAATTTAATGGCACTGAACATGTAATCAACTTCTAAGTAATAGGTCATTAATATTCAAATAACATTTTAATATTAAATTCACTTAAACCTACTACTTACTTAACTGCAATGAAAATTACATAAACTCAACTTAAAATATAATTTTGTTCCAAGGTAATTCCTGAAAGAACACTAATTCTTGAACAGTTCACCCTGTTTCTGTAAGACTTCTTTAATCTGGAATCCCATACTCTGGAAAGCTCTACTGTACTGCACATATAATGATCAGATTATTTTAGAAGAATAATGCTTGCATACTTCTTGGATTTAGTGCACATTAAATACACAGTAGTCTGGGTCTCAGGAAGAAATTCAAACTAATATGAATCACTTTGTCTAGATGTTGTTTAGAGTGGGATATTTTTTGCTCACAAAAACTACATATTTGAAATGTATTGTGTTTTGAACATTTTAGTGATTGAAAAATAGTGCATGCTTTACAAACACTAATTTAATGTATATATTTTCTAAAAAAAAAAAAAAAAGAAAAGAAAAAAAAAAGAAGTCAAGCATGAAGAAAACATATTACATTAACAACTTATAAAATGTATTACCTCTCCTTATTATCCACATACAAATTAATTCATTTATTTAAAGTATACATGATTTATTTGTTAAACCTATATTTGAAAAAAAAGTTCATAATTACAAATCCTCAAGCATACAGGATTATAGAGATTTTACTGTTCTTACATACTTACAGTTAGATTCAAAGCTCAATGTGACTTTGTGCCAAAGTAAATTTAGTAAATAAAAACACAAAATAGCAAAATTTATTTTTTTAAACTTGTGTTATCCTACTTCAGTAATAGTGATACTTGTGCGTTATACTTCTTGAGTGATATTTATAATGCTGTGTTATAAATCAATGATACAAATTTTTATGATACTCAGAACAAACACCACACATTAAGAAATAATTTAAAAAACAAAACAATATACAAAAATAAGGCATTTACTTACTGTATACTAATACATTGATGGATTCGGCAAAATGTTTCAAAAATCATCAGCCGAGCATTTTCAATAAACTCATCTAAACAAGCAACAAGGAAGAAATCAGAATCTACAACTGATTCACACTCATGGAGTTTTTGCCGAGCTCCATCAAAATCAAAATTAACATACAAATGCTCTAAGAATTCTGTAATAGGATCTCGGTAGGTGTAGGATTCCTGAAAAAAAAGAAGGTTAAATCAAATTTATCTAGAGAAGTGGAAAAAATTATGGAATATACTTTATTAAAGTTTTAAACTAGGAAACCAAGCACCACTGTTATATTGCACCTTTATTAAGATTGCATGCATTAAACAATGTGCAGAAATTAAAATATAGAACATATTAGTTTTTAAAAAAAACTAACAAACTTATAGAAATTCAGAGTAATTTTTATGCTAGGCAGTTATAATATATTGTCTAAAGATTAAATAAACTGTGTCTCTATTTGTGAACAACAATAATGTTTTTATAAATACTTCTTGCAAGCTTGACCATGTCAAAAAGTTGTTTTGCTGAGCTTTCTCATATCGAAGGCTTTCTGCAGGACTGAAAGTAGAATGTAATCGTACTACTTTCAGCTCTGAAGAAGCCACCACATGATGTGCGAAAACTTAACGAAAAAATTAACTTTTAGAAATGGTCAAGCTCGCAAGAAGATTATGAATATATCTGGAGACCATATAAGTCTATTTGAACAACAATAATGTATTTTTAATAAGGAACGAATGAAAGTTAATAAAACAAATTTCTAAGTCCAGATGAATGAAGAAAAATAAAATCTTTGAAATGAAAAAAAAGCATATTCAAATTAAGATGAATAGAAAAAATATATTAATATTTTGAATTTGACTAATTACTAAGAAACTAGTAACACCATTCATATGTTATTAATAGAATTGTTTTCATCAACAATAGCTTTCCATAACACTTGTCATTATTTTGACTATTGGCACACATCTTTAAAAGCTAGTAAAGAAAAATAAGATTTTCATATTCCATGGCATCCTGATTTCTCTTCTTCATCAATATTTCTTGCATTTCCAGTTTCATTCATGTATTCAGTTTTTTGGTCAAATAATTTAGGACTGTCAAACAAAATTTTCTGGGGATTATCTTTTCTTTATTGCCCCCCCCCCCCCAACCATGTACATTAAATTTTAGTGCAAGTAATGCAACAAAAACTAGTAAAGAAAGGTCAAATTATTCCATAGTTTTTACAGGTCAGACTGTAGTAATAATACCAGGTATGCAAGTTTAAAATGTCGTTTTAATTCCAATAGAATGCGCTCTTAGCCTATTGAAGGATTTGCTTATCTCTAGACGCTATTTTGTTTGTTAGTCATTTGTTTACAAAAGTCAGTTGTTTTTAAGTCGTTTACGTGGACGTATCATACCTTTCTTTGGTGTTAAAAATGTCTAATTTTAAGCCAAATAAAGAGCATTTGCGGCATGTCATGATTTTCTTATTTAATCAAAAGAAAAAGGCATCTGAATGTCATCGAATTTTTGTTGAGACTTATGGCGATCTTGCTCCAACCGTCAAGACATGTGAACGTTGGTTTCAACGTTTCAAACGTGGTGATTTTGATGTTACTGATCAAAAACGAGAAAATCGACCAAATCGACTACGAGCTTCTCAAGCCTGGCGAAACAGTCAATACCGAGCGCTACCGACAACAAATGATCAATTTGAGTCACGCATTGATCGAAAAACGCCCAGAATGGGCTCACAGGCACGCCAAAGTCATTCTTCAGCATGATAACGCTCCTGCACATTCAGCCAGATTGACTAAGGAAACGATTTCTTCGCTTGGTTGGGAACTCCTACCCCACCCGCCGTATTCACCTGACCTGGCGCCTTCTGATTATCACCTCTTCTCATCGATGGGACACTCATTGGCGGAGCAACACTTCAACAATTTCGAAAACGTACGAAAATGGCTCGATGAATGGATTTCAAATAAAGATGAAGCATTCTTTTGGAATGGTATCCATATATTGCCCGAGAGATGGACAAAATGTGTAGAAAGCGAGGGCCAGTACTTTGAATAAAATATATTATACTTTTTTTTATATTACTGTGTATATAATTTAAGAAATAAACGACATTTTAAACTTGCATACCTGGTATGGGCTTTATTTACAAATGATGTATGTGGGTACAAAGAAATTAACCGACATTCCTTTGCTTATTTTATAGTCTAACTGTAGTGCCCTTGTTTCCTCTATTAATTTAAAAAAAAAAACCATACCGTGTGGTAGTAAAGTAAAAAGTCTGTATTGAGACATAATCTAGGAATAATTAATGAGTAGAATAAAAAGTAAATGACGAGAGTCGACAAATAGCTTGACAATGTCAGCCCCTTCGAGTTTAAGACGATGTATTCGTACCGGCCCAGTAAGCAGGAGATCCAGGTTCGAGTCCTGGCTGGGACAGAAAGATTTTTTTATTCTATTCCCACTCATTTCTTAAAATTTACGTGGTATAATAAACCACAACCAAATAAATATTTATAATCTAGGAATATTTCTTTCCTCCTACAAAATTGAACTAAGTTCATTTTTATACTCTCTCATTTCTTATCCTGTTAGAGACCTCATAATACCTCTACTTCTCTGTAACTAGTATTTAAGTAATAAGGATATTTGATACTTTACATTTCCCTCTAATAAAAATGCAGCTAAGAAATAAGTGAATTCTATAATAAAGGTGGATATTGATATCCATCCGATGTCTTCTTCAAATGGTCCAACTATATCTGTAAGAATTTCTAATGGCTTGGTGGCTTATGTTTGGTGTCTATTAAAAGGTTTTATTGTGAGTTTGACTCAATACAGGCAACCCTAGTAATATATCTTAATTGTATTTATGGTTTATTATCATGAAAGTTGGAATTTAAAATAATTAAGGATAATATCTAATCAGCTTAATTAAACTTTAATTTTAAATAACTTTAATTCATTAGTTTTCTGTCCCATTACACAGTCAGGACCTCCTTCAAGCAAACAGTATTTTTCATTTCAAAAATCGGAGTAATCTAATCCTTACCGAACTCTAAAGAAACATTTGATTAAGTAAGACTTAAGGATAAGGTAGTTGTTACCTTAGATTTTCCTAAAGTATGGATTTTAGTTTAAACAGAAGACCACAGTGCCAGACTCTATCAAATGCTTGGGAAACATCCAAAAAAGCTACTGGGTAGTACTCTTTGCACTCAAGGGAAGAGGAAATGCAGTCTACGACATGAAACACTTGCTGGACAGGAGAATGCTTACTTTTGAAGGCGAACTGATGATTTGGAAGGATATTGAAGGGTTCAATGGAAGGCATCATTCGTTTTAAAATTATTTTTTCGAAAACCTTTGAAAGAGTAGGAAGGAGGCTTATAGGAGGATAGGATGACGGGTTATGTGATGATTTTCTAGGTTTGGGAAATAGTATTATAACAGAATATTTAAAGAGGAGAGGGAAGTGGGTAATTCTGAATATTTTATGCAATTTAATGATTTTATTATGACAGATGATACGGTTGCCTTTCAACTTATGAACCTACTATAATCTATAGTAATTATTATAATTAATTATTTTAAACATTAACATAAGAATTTACAATCATAATATTGATTTTAAGTTTTGTTACGAACAAAAATTACAGACTCTAGAAGTTTAAAAATTAAATCAAACTTTTTACTTAGTGGTTACTTAATCTTACTTCTCTGCATATCTATAAATAAAGCAATGAAAACTAGAATAGAAAACTATGTTAGAAGAAAAATCTATATTATTAAGGGATATGATATTTATTTATTCATATATATATCACGCACACAAACACACACTTTTTAGAGCCAATAAGGAATATTAACATTAGTGATAAAAATAGTTATTTTTCCACATAAAGATTACTATGAGAAAGCAGTATTTCATTCATTAACCATTATAGGAAAATTTCATAATTTAATGTAGGAATGAATTATAATCTTTACGCACCTGCTGAATGACTTTGACAAGATCTTTCAATGCACTTCTCCTTGACCTGTTAATGATAACCGCAGTGGCTAAATAACGCAAAATATGAGGACACATGGTCTGAATGGCATTTAAATAACTGAAACATAAAAATTCTTTCTCAGAAAATTCTAAATTTAGCTAAATAAATCTTCTAAAAAAGCATCCATAAAATATTTGGTAATCATCTATAAATATAAATTTAATTATTATTCAGAATTTATTTAAGAATAATCTAAGTCCATGATTCAAATTGACACATCAAAATAAAAATTTGTCCATTCACTGAAAAGGCAATATAAGATCTACATGACCCTTTTGTTTTCTAGTCTTATAGTAAGTTTAACGCATTTCTTTCTTCTTAATTCCATCTATATTTCTGAGCATGAATTTTGTCTTCTCATTTTTAGGTATTTCCACACCCGTATTTTTACCTCTGAAGTTCAATAATTGATCAGACTAAAATAAAACTGCCTTTCAATTTTGCAACAATTAAAACATCTTTCTTTCTTATAAAATAAGCTAAGGAATAAGCAATGAACTTTTAACTTTAACCAATGAATATTTTAAGGACTTAATGAAATTATATTACTAACTCGGACTGGGCATAAAATCAAAATTACTAATAATAAATTAAGCTGGAAAATGTAAACCGGAAATTAAAAAAATAAAGGTTTTAGGAAAGACATATGAAAACAGATATTATAATTTTTAGAAATCAGAAAATTTTCAATTCAAAATTACTAATTTTTTTAAGTAGTATTTATTTAAAGATAACAAAAATATAACCCGTAAGCTTATTATACAATCATTTTCTAATAAAATACAGAAAATAGAGAAAAAATAGAACTGATGAAATGTAAAGGTGAAGGAAAGTGGGTGGTGATAATAAAAAAAAACAAAAAAACTTTATCTTGACCCAATAAAAAATTATAGAAGTAGTAAATCATAAACTTTCTATATACCAGGTATGCAAGTTTAAAATGTCGTTTTAATTCCAATAGAATGCGCTCTTAGCCTATTGAAGGATTTGCTTATCTCTAGACGCTATTTTGTTTGTTAGTCATTTGTTTACAAAAGTCAGTTGTTTTTAAGTCGTTTACGTGGACGTATCATACCTTTCTTTGGTGTTAAAAATGTCTAATTTTAAGCCAAATAAAGAGCATTTGCGGCATGTCATGATTTTCTTATTTAATCAAAAGAAAAAGGCATCTGAATGTCATCGAATTTTTGTTGAGACTTATGGCGATCTTGCTCCAACCGTCAAGACATGTGAACGTTGGTTTCAACGTTTCAAACGTGGTGATTTTGATGTTACTGATCAAAAACGAGAAAATCGACCAAATCGACTACGAGCTTCTCAAGCCCGGCGAAACAGTCAATACCGAGCGCTACCGACAACAAATGATCAATTTGAGTCACGCATTGATCGAAAAACGCCCAGAATGGGCTCACAGGCACGCCAAAGTCATTCTTCAGCATGATAACGCTCCTGCACATTCAGCCAGATTGACTAAGGAAACGATTTCTTCGCTTGGTTGGGAACTCCTACCCCACCCGCCGTATTCACCTGACCTGGCGCCTTCTGATTATCACCTCTTCTCATCGATGGGACACTCATTGGCGGAGCAACACTTCAACAATTTCGAAAACGTACGAAAATGGCTCGATGAATGGATTTCAAATAAAGATGAAGCATTCTTTTGGAATGGTATCCATATATTGCCCGAGAGATGGACAAAATGTGTAGAAAGCGAGGGCCAGTACTTTGAATAAAATATATTATACTTTTTTTTAAATTACTGTCTGTGTATATATTTTAAGAAATAAACGACATTTTAAACTTGCATACCTGGTAAACAAAGAAAAATCAATGAATTGCTACAACTAAATAATAAAAAAAAAAAGAAAAAAAAAAGTTAACACAGCAATTTTAAAGAACTATCAATAATGGACTATTAAATGCCAGTTTTCTAGGAGATAGAAAGAAAAGCTTTAAGAATTGGTTTAGCTATAATAAATTTTTTCCATTTATTAAAAACAAGCGTTTCTAGAAAATAACATTTAAATACAGAATACATAGCCTAAGTAAATTTAAAGTTTAATGAGTTTAATAATATATTTAAAATTTAATGAGCCATAATATCACCACTTCATAAACTTGAAGGAACTATCAATAATGGACTATTAAATGCCAGTTTTCTAGGAGATAGAAAGAAAAGCTTTAAGAATTGGTTTAGCTATAATAAATTTTTTCCATTTATTAAAAACAAGCGTTTCTAGAAAATAACATTTAAATACAGAATACATAGCCTAAGTAAATTTAAAGTTTAATGAGTTTAATAATATATTTAAAATTTAATGAGCCATAATATCACCACTTCATAAACTTGAAGGAAACATTAGTTGGTCTTTATAGAAAAGCTCTAATTTAAAAAAAATAAATAAA
>KZ807425.1:345452-376675 GCA_000696205.2 Oncopeltus fasciatus
AAATCCTCACGTACAGTTTAGAGCTCTACTTAGCTATCTCACCTAAGACCCTCATTGTCTTCCCAGCTTAAGAGGAAATTAGAAAATACTTAATGTAAGAAAACACATACCGTTTACTATTATTTAGGTTAATCTTTATTTATTTATTTTTTTTATTATTATTTATAATATATTGAACTTGGATTCTTTAATAACAGGGTTTGTACAAAATTAATGAGACTAATAACCTAGTGAAAAATAATTAATTGTTGATATTACAATAAACAATTCTCTTCAAAGACCCTTTAACAAACATACGGACGGTTCTCCTATTTTTATTTCCACGATTTGATAGTGGCTTTGTGAGCTACTCTTTATAATACAATCAGTTGTTTTGGCAGCTTCCAGAATTCTTTGGATATGATTTTAACCAATCCTTTGAGAGTGGTTTTAAGATTTGTAAAAATGATTAAGTATGGAAGAGGAAGGCAGGTAAGGAGCTGGGGAATCATTGAAACCTCGTTCTTGGCAAAGTAGCAGCTCACCAGGAAGCAGGTGTGACTCAAGAGAATCATCATAAACAAGTGATGGATTCAACAAATTAACTCTTGTTGAAGCTTTTGAACATACCCAGAAATAAAAAGAATCTGCAACAGTCTTTCTTGTGGGATACAAGGATAGCCTAGATTGCAATAACTTAAAAAAAAAAGATAGGGTCTCATTATTTTTACACACAAACCCTGCATGTTTATAAAGCTGAGATTTATAATACCAAGCATTAGAAAATAGTAATTAACTTACTGAGGCCTATATAAAAACATATCAATGATAAGATCTCTTCCTTTGAGATGATTGAAAAATATAAATAAACTCCAGTGTATAAGCCATGTTCTGTGCTGCAAGAGTTGAAGAGAAGAACTAAAAGTTGTTGAATCAATGAACTCTCTTAGCTTGTTTAAGTCTTCAAGAGCTGTTTCCCAGTTTTGAATTAAAATCTCAGCAGCCAGCTTGCCCCACAGGACACTCAAGTAGTTCTAAAAATAATATTAATAATTTATTTCTAAAAGTCCATAAACTTGGAAAATTCACACATCAGACATAACTAATTTCTAATTAAGTAATGTCAATTCAATCAACTCAATTGTATAACATATATAAAACTATTTTAAAAATACAAAGTCACAAAAGCTAAAAATAAAGAGGTTAATATAAATTCTTATAAGTACATAATGACAGAGTAAATATACATATGCATACATAATATAAGTAACCCGCCAAATGACAATAAATATTAATGTACAAGAAATGCAAGGGAGTTTGAATAAAAAAATCTTGCTACCTCAACCAGTACTCGAACCCGGGTCTCCTGCTTTCTGGGTAAGTATGCTGGCCACTACACCACCAAGGCTAGCCAGATAATCTCTTCCAGTCCCCGCACTTTACTCCGAGTCTAAACCCTTAAGACGAATATATCGTCTTATGTCTTCTTTGAGGTTTAGACTCGGAGTAAAGTGCGGGGACTAGAAGAGATTATCTGGCTAGCCTCAGTGGTATAGTGGCCAGCATACATGCCCGGAAAGCAGGAGACACAAGTTCTGGTTGAGGTAGCAAGATTTTTTTATTTTTAAAGAATGAAAACTTCAGTACATCCCTTAAAAGATATAGATATTTAGTTTCCCTTCTTTGAGAGGAGAAAATATTATATACATTAAAAGGAAGGTTGATAATAAGGGTATTAACTAGTGAAATCAAACGGTATACAACTAAAAATAATTACCTTATCAGTCGGAGGCATTATTAATAAGTAGAAATATAAATAACCAGTTGTACTAGAATAATCACCACACTCATATTTAAATTTTGCTATTTTATAAGTATTCTCCATCATATCAATATTGAACTGAAAAAAAACAACATAACAGTTGAGTAATTAAATATTACATAGACTTAACTACTCTATAACAATCTTATCTTTATTTGCTCTGTAGATACATAGGCCAAGTAAGACACAAAAAACATATTGTTTATTAAAACTATATCATGAAGTTAAGACCTATTCTTTAACGTATGTTCTCCTGACTATATTCACTTCACATTGAGGTAGAACTGACAAGTTCTCCAGGTATTAAACCCAGCACAAAATTGCAATAATAGAGTACTGCTATATGCAGTAGACACTGTTTTATCTTTGTAAAATAGAAAGAATTTTCATCCTTAAAAATAAATAGACAAATAAATAAATTGCAATTGGGAGAAAATTTTCTGCTAAATAGAAAATAGTGAATCTGTCTTACTTAGCTGCAGCAATCTCAGTGCAGATGGAATTATATTTATTTATACTTAGAAGGCTCAAGAAAGAGGATGTGAGAAAAGGAGCTGGGGCCCAGAGTAATGAGAATGGTTATTCCTCTTTGGGATTACATTACACTAACTTTCAGGAGGAGGTTCAAGTTGCCTCTTAAAAAATAGTAAGTATAAATTATTACAGGAATGCAACAACTTTACTAAAATGTATTTAACTTTATATAGACAGCAAAACATGGGTAAAACTCCCTTAAACCCGCAACTATAGCTGTGGAATACCTCTAGCTGAAGCTAAAAAATAAAAATAAAAACTGGATTAAGAGGGAACATCCAAGGAAAATATTTTATTTTTCGATGCAAAATAATTTTTGGTACAAGCAGAAGGCAAAAAGAATGAGTAGAGACAAGTAGAAGGAAACTAGGACTAGAAGAGACGAGTAGAAAAATAAAAGTATAACTCCAAAAACTGTCAGCTTGTGTACATCAATCAGATTGATACTTAGCATTTGAAAGAGGAAGACCCGAAGAGTAGTTTGAACTCCCAAGAGAAATAAGAACATAGAAGTTCTTCAGGAGAGATACTGTGTTTAGTTCATGTAGATCTAAAATTCTTTGTCCCAAACAATATTTCTTTTCATTTGAAATTTCATAACTTTATTTATTTTAAATTATTNTCTCTACACCAGAAATAAATAATAAATAAATTAAAAAAATAAAATAAAAAAAAGTGAAATATATTATTATTAGTTGCTGTTGTTTCAATGTTAATATCATTTTTAGAGTGAAATTATGTGCAAAAGCTCGGCAAATATCACCAATTTAACACGGTCCAACCCGGAAGAAGAAACGGTAAATACATCTGACGACCGACGAAGCCTACGTGAACATGAAATTAATAATATTAAAATTAAACTCTGAAGAAGTTTTAACATACAATTTTTTTAAAACTGCCGTCATACTTTATCTGTAACATAACTAAAATGCAATATAATTCTATGCCTGGAACAAATATGATTATTAATAATTTTATAAATCTGTGACTTGGTACATCTGAGTGGATGAAAGTAGAGTTTAACCTGAAAACTACTCACATGTAGGGACATAAAAAAATCTTTCAAATGTAATTTGTATTTAATAGAATGAAAATTGATTAATAGTAATGAAATAATTATTCCAAAATATTTAAATATTTTCTATTGACTCATTAGTATTATCATTAGGAGTGGGAATCAACCTGATAACTGAAGCTTGATTAAAAATATTTATAAGAGTGCAGTGATATGATATTTAAATAATAATTAAGAACAATATAATTTGCATAAACAGGAGTGAGGATTCAGTTTATCTGCAACCCAAAATTTGATTAGAAACATTTGCACATTTCAGCACTTACAATAACTGAAACTCAATGAATCCTATTACTTAACACTTAAAAATTATGCTTGAAATATTCAATGCCGATTTTTTATTCAGAAAATTAAATCAACTGCAATGCTGGGAGAATTCACTTAGTTAGTTTACAATATTTCTGAATAGACTTTTAAAAATATTTTCATGAAATGGGATTCATTGAGTTTCAGCAATTACTACTACTGAACTGTGAAAAAATTTGTATTGGAATATAGGGTTACAGGAAAACCCTTACTCTTGATCAACAAATAATACAGTACATTAATGTACTGTATATACATAAATAAACATATTATATTACATTTTAGTAAAAGTTATTGTTGCTGTAGTTTTCAAAATGCTTTCAACAAGAGTCAGATTTTAGTTTAATTTTTGGGTCTTTATTGGGGGGTTTAGTTTAAATTTTTGAGAAAAAAAAAATACTAAGTATATACACTGTGTGAGGCTCTATGTACTAGTATATTGTACAATCATAATTATGATTATAATTTAATTTAATGATAATTAACTAAAAATATTATAAAAGTAAATAATATAAATATAATAACTGAAAGTTGCCTACCAATAATTGCGGGCAAAAGTCACTTGAACAGCTTGAAGGACTTAAGTTTGACATGGCTAAGGTAATTTTAATTTGGGTAAAATTAAGGTAAAATTTAATTTGTTGACCATCAATTTTATGAAGAGAGAATTATCAGTAATTCAGTCTTGGTAGTTAAAGAATTAAAAACTAATTTGTAACCAAAAAAGTTTTTACTTTAGCCAACATTTCGTCCTGAAATTCAGGCCTTCATCAGGACTGAATATGAAAAAGAAACATAAAAATAATATAGAAACATGTATATATGCCATAATCTAACAAAGAATAAATAAATGAAGTAATATTCCCACGAACCTCAAGCAATTTAATCCCTCTTATCCGTACCCCACTCCTACATCCGTTTTCTGTTCCTTCTACAATGGTCAAATACAATTTTTAAAAAAACAGATCAGTCAGGATGTACACACTGCTGAGCCCGNAATTTTAATTATTCCATAACTATGATATGCATTATATAATTTTTTAAGAGTAACATACCAAATAAGGCGATGCGGAGAGAGAGCCTCTACGAGTCGATCTCAACAGTGTCTAAATCCAAGATATCTGTTTTGTTTTTTTTTGTTTTCTTTTATTTGAGAGCCGTGGATGGGAACAGGAAACGGATGTAGGAGTGAAGTAAGGATAAGAGGGATTAGACAGCTTAATGTTCATGGAAATATCACTTTATGTGGAAGAAATATAGTCTTCATCTGTTTTGTCATTGGTGGGGTTTCACTCTAAATGTATGGGAATAAACTCAGCTAAAATTTGTTTCCCAAGGTTGGGTTCAGTCGCAAGAATTGTGAATTTCTCTAAGTCGAAAATATGTTTGTCAGTAGTAGAGTGTTTAGAAAGAGCAGTAGTGGTTTTTAAAATTTTTAAAGTCATACTGATGGCCGCTGATTCTTTTTTTTATAGGGTTCTTTGTTTGTCCTGCATATGCTGGGATATGAGGATATATAGGATTTTGAGTGTTGCAGGGGATTTTGTAAATTACTTTACATCTGCTAGTATGGGGAATGGGGTATTTCAGTTTAGTGCATGTTTTGTAGTTTATTGTTGTTGAAGAAGCCTATGCCTAGTTTGGAGAAGGTATCAATTAGAGATTTATTGATTTTTTCTGATAGAGTAGGAATATAGGGTAGGGAACCGAACACTGGAGTGACACTAGATAGAATTGGAGTGGAAGGAGAATCATAAAATTTATTCGCATTGTTTATCTATTGTTCTATAGATGAATCTATGTATTATGTGTCGTGGAAAGCCATTATTGTTAAAAATGTCTGTTATTTGTTTAACATTTATGTCGTGTAATATATTGTCGGAGATTTTAAGGGATCTTTAAATGAGGTATTCTTCAACATTTATTTTTTGATGATAGATAAGGGTGCAAGGAGTTAAATAATAGGAAGCGTCCGGAGTATGTAGGTTTGTCTGGGTTGAGTATTAATTAAGAAACCATAAGATGTCATTCGTGGAAGAAGAGTGGAAGAAGAGAGTCTAGTATGTCATTCACTGTGGAATAAGCTATGTCTGGGGCGAGGCAATTTCCCATGGCCAGTCCAAAAATCTGTTAGTAGATTTTGTTTTGGAAGAGTAGGTAACCAGTATTGTTGTGTGGTTCAATTATATGCCACTTGTTTTTAACTATAGTGAGGACTTAGTCTATAAGAACATTCATGAAAAGGCTGGAGACGTCTAGGGATGTAAGGATAAAATTGTTAGGAATTTCGAGAGATATTATTAAATGTTTTAGGGAAAGGGAATTTTTTATGTCATAAGAGTTATTAGGGCTAAGAGCTTATAGGGAAGTGAGTGGGAATTTACTGAGTTTAAAGGAGAGGAAATTAATGTTGGATATGATAGGATGGAGAGGGTTCTTTAGTTTGTGTATTTCTTGTGACTAAATCTAACCTTGAGAAACGACTTTTAGCTGAGTCTATTTACATACATTTAAAATGAAACCTAATCACTGACATAACAGACAAATACTATATTTCTTCCACATACAGTAATATTTTTGATATCTTAAAACAAAAATCACCATAAGACCACCTCATAGCATTTTTTTTCTTCTCCCCCTTCCCTACAGTGATATTTCCACGAAACTCAAACCGTCTAATCCCTCTTATTCTTACCCCACTTCTACATCCATTTCCTTTTCCCTTCCGTAACTCGCAAATTAAATTTTTTTTAAACAGATCAGTCATGACGTAGACAATGTTGAGCACGAGACTCACTTTCCCCATTAACCTATTTGGTATTATGTTAATCAGAATATTGCAAATAATATTTTCTCACCAATCAGTAGCCAGTTATTATGATGTTATTATTATATATTCGATTACAAATGTTTTTTATATTCTCATTTATGTTTAAATTATTTTTGTATGTTTCTTTTTCATGTTCACCCCTGAGGGAGGCCTGAAATTCAGGCCGAATTATTGGCTAAAATAAAAACGTTTTTAGTATCAAATTAGTTTTTAATTCTTCAACTACCAAGACCAAATTCTTGAAATCCTCTCTTCATAAATTGTAATAGAGTCCAATGTTACAAAAGTTGACATTACTTTGGTTTCTTTTATGTAAGGCCATTTTTTATATTTTGATAACTCCTGTCTTTTAAAACCTCAATATGCTATAAAAGGTGACATATAGTAAAAAAAATAAAATGTCTAGTATAACAGTTAGCTAGCTTTTTTTTTCTTTTTGTGGTTTTTCTGAATTAAAATAATTGGTGGTGTGTATTAAAACAAACTAAACTAAATATTATGGTGCCTGCATTTAAAAAAAAAACTGATTTTAATCATAACTGACATTTAGGGTAAATACACTTACCTATTGATGTGATTTTGCCTAGCAACTAACTTATTCTTCCTTTTTGCATTTAAAAGTGACAGCAAATTGTATTATGAAAAACTTATACTATATATTATATATTCATGGGCTTAAAAACTATTTATAAAACAAACCCCAATTCACATTGGTCCAGTTTATATCAATCAGAAGCTGTATAACCTAAGCAGATTTCTAATTTCATAGACAAAATATATAAATAAGACTAAATGACTTATTAAATGTTACAAGCAAGAGGGAGCAACAATAAGTGAAAAATTAAGATCTATAAAGCTGGCTTTGAAATGATTGAGAGGTAGGAGTGAGGGAAGCAGAAAATTGTATGGGTACATTCTTATAAATTAACCTTAAGAAGTATTTTTCATCAAAATGCTATGAGAAATACATATTACACAATTAAATTATGCACATATAATGCTAAATTCAATTCTTCATGTCACTCATTAAAAAAAAGATATTAATAATAATAAAAATGACAATTTTTACGTTTATATATGTGTAATACGAACCTTTGAGCTTATTCCATGGTCATCTAAAAGAAACTTAGTTTTCTCTTTTCCAGGGTCAGGGGGTCGTATCGATTGCCACAGCTTGTATCCATCTTCAGTGCCTTTATTCTCCATGAACTATGTACATTCTAAGACGACAATGAAAATAAAAATAAAATAGTAAAACTTAAATTGTTTTTTAAACTTTACATATATATACATACATGATACATTACATATAGTTCGATAATTTTCTTTTTTACTTTATTTTGTAAAAAATGAAGTATTGTAACCGAAAATTTTAAAGAAAAATCCAAATAAATTCTCAATTGTTTATCATCTTACGTACTTAACAACGTATTTTATCATCTATTTGACGATGACATTATTTCAAATTAAAATAAAATTATTGTAACTATGAGTATTTGAAAAATAGCTATTTTAAGGAAAAGATGGTGGTGGTAGGACAAAATTACGAGAAGAAAAATGTTCTTATCGATATGTCGCCAAGGAGGTAAACGATTGAAGTAGATGTTTTCTAATTGTTTTATTTCAACCCTATCAGCAATGCCTGATCTTGCTCATATTAATTTAGGTACCTCCCGAGGAATTGAAAACAAATTCAGTACTTTTAGATTAACTACTTCAGATTTTTAAGTTATTCACGTTGGTGACTTATGAAACTATTCATGACGCGCCTTTTGAAAAATTTCAACGGAACTTATCCGACCCTATATTGGAAAACTAAAAGTATGTTTCAAAATTTCATATATATATATANGAAGCAATACTTAAAAAAGAATGTATGAGCACTTTGTTTGATATATATACTTGTGTATTTGAACTGCATATTAAACATTGCTTAAAATGGATTAATTAAGAGATAATTGATCAAAAGCAAATAAAGTGCTTTATTATATCAAGGAAAAAAAAATTCAACGTCATCAGCATATTAGCTATGATGGAGGATCAAGATCTCGACTACATCAAGATGTTTAAGTAAACCCCCACTTCAATTTTGCTATGTAACTCCTCTAATATGTTTTTCATCATTAAACAAAACTGTGTGAAGTTTCAAAACTCTTAACAAAATATTATGCTCACTATATTAAGAAAAGAGTTTTAACATGCACTTGACATTGCAGACTATTGGTCTGATTTTGTTGAATAACGATATTAGCCTTTTATATTGCATTTATCTGTAATTTAAAATTTTGATCTCTCTCTAAATCTCCCCTCTCTTTCTCCTTAACCGATTTGAGCCATTAACAAACCAATCTAAAGGTTGGGGAAAAAAGTTTCAATATTTTAACAGTTGTAGACAAATATAAGTTTAAATTATACTAAAAATTATCCATTTATAGGAGAACAACTGTACTGTGCAATATTATACTGCGCCATATTAGTGAGTCTCTAGGCAAACACTGCTAACCAAGCTAAAGAAGTTAATGAGGAAAAGAGCTGTCAGTGAAATTGGTATCCAAGTTGTCCATATTGAATGAGCTCTTATGAAATTAGATACAATATCAGAATGGATAAAACAAAAATCATAAATTTCATCTAAACCAATTCAGTAGTTTTGAGAAATATTGTGAAATAAAGACATCTTTTTTCATTCCACATTAGTTGAAATTTAAAACATCACATTTAGAGGGGGTTATGATTTTAATTTTTTAGTAAGACTACAATAGCTAATTTTTGAAGAAAATAAATAAGCAAATTTTAATTATTCCATAACTATGATATGCATTAAAAAAAATTTATATATATATATATATATATATATTTACATCAATTTCTTTAGCCAAATAAGCTGTAAGTGCTTTCTGATCTTTAATATGCTCTAAAACTGCACTACTATCATCATCTGTTATAAGCTTCAAAAGGGAAGTAACTTCATCTTTTAGTCCCTGCATCTCATTGATAACTTTTTCCCTTTTTACTTTTAGGAACTAGAAAAAAAAAGAAGAAGACAATTAAATGAAAAATATTCACACAAAATAAATAATAACAACAATATAATGAAATAATTTACCTCAGGCACACCTTCATTAGGAAATAGAATTCTTCTAATATCAATGTCAAAATCTATCATGTTTGTTTTACTCAAGATGTCTAGTTTAGCTTGTAGAAGTTCTTGTTTATTATAAATCTGCAATATAAAATAAACAACATTATTTTTATTTATTTCAACCAACTAAATACTTCTAGCTCTGAAATTGAAGTATTTAACAAGTGCAAATTAATTATACAAAAACCACCAAAAACAGGAAGCAGGTATTCTGAACTAAAGGCATTAAAAACACTGATGAAATTTTAATTAGGTATATAATTCTCAATTAAATGAAATTTAATATACAAACAAATAAATAATAATAAATAAAATAATATATATAGCTATCAAGATCAGGTGGGATAGAGAGTACAGTGCACACACAAAAAGAAAATATCACAAGGAGCAAAATTTTCAGAGATCTCTCGCCCTTTGTCGGTGAGAAGTGAAGAGAACTCTCTATCTGATTGCTACATATCGCAGCCACGAGTGTTTCATTTTCTATACATACTTTATATATNGAGGATCAAGATCTCGACTACATCAAGATGTTTAAGTAAACCCCCACTTCAATTTTGCTATGTAACTCCTCTAATATGTTTTTCATCATTAAACAAAACTGTGTGAAGTTTCAAAACTCTTAACAAAATATTATGCTCACTATATTAAGAAAAGAGTTTTAACATGCACTTGACATTGCAGACTATTGGTCTGATTTTGTTGAATAACGATATTAGCCTTTTATATTGCATTTATCTGTAATTTAAAATTTAATATACTGAATTTAATTTAGAAACACTTGATTATGTGGGCTGAATCTCCCCCACACACACACATAATTAAGAACGTATATACATTCTTACCAGATGTTTTTTGTTGAGGTTCGGTCAATGCCAACGTTTCGGCTTACATTGTAAACCATTTTCAGGGCTATCATGAAGGCGAGAGGGGACGTTGTGTCACCAAGATCCTATTTTCATGATTGGGAATCTTGGCTGGAATGACTCGTCATGAAAATAGGATCTTGGTGATACCACGTTCCCTCTTGCCTTCATGACAGCCCTGAAGATAGCTTACAATGTTTTTGGATCTACCTTGATTGAAACCCAACAAAAAGCATCTAATAAATTATTATTAGATTATGATTAAAAAAAACTCTCCATTTGAATATATATATTTTTTTGTGTCTAGCAGGTAAAATCAGAAATATGTCATCAGAATAACCTTAATTGTAGTAAAAGTGCATAAAATATTATTCAAACATTTTTTTACTATTTAACTTCTCAATCCTGACATCTTCTTCTTCACATATTACTCCTACCACCCTACTAGCTTCTGTTTGAAAATCTGGCACAAACACTGTTGGCCCTAGTGGCACTCCAGTTAAACTCATAAAACTGTCCCGTCCTCCTATCTTTCCAGTTCCTCCATGTGTATAACTTTTCCCTTCAATGCTGTTTTCCCTCAGGCTTGGAAACATGTCCTTGTCTACCAACTGAACAAAATTGCCAATTTTTCTTCCCTTACAGATTTCTTTCCTATTTCTATAATTTCAAACCTATCCAAGACCAATGTATCCGTTTTTCTTCAGTCCTCCAAAACCTTAGATCCATTACAATCCGGTTTTCCCTCCTTTTTCATTTAATCAGCCCTCGTTAAAATTTTCCAAGACCTTTTACACTACGGGCCAGCAGAAAATCACCATCCTTGTTCCCCAAGACCTTCGATCATTCTACCCTATTTTTCAAACTTCAATTATTATCCTCCTCTCATATAGTTCACTTCAGTTGTTCCAGTCCTTCATTTTTAAGCACTCCCATGTGGTCTCTGTTACTTATCATCCCCGCTCCTGCCCTCTTCCTCTTCATCAGGGTTGGCTCAGGGGTCCAGCATCACTCTCACTTTGATTTGATCAATAACATTCTAGTCTATTCCGTATTGTTCCTATCATATCTATGCCAGTGATACTCAAATTCACCTCTTTTCCATCCTTTTAACTTCCTCACACCATCTCCCTCATCCAATCCTGCCTAGGAAGAGTTAGCGCTCGAGAGGAGTAAGCATGTTGCAGCTCAATACAAGTAAGTCTAAGGTTATTGTTATTGAATCTAGTGATCTCTTAAAATGTCTTCCTCCTGCTCCTATCTTATTCAACCAGCCCATTCAATTCTATTGTTCCCTCTAAAGCCATGGTTTTACTTTTGACCAACCATTATCCTAGAAACCCCATATATCTTAAATTTCATGTCATTTTCTCTCCACCTTAAACTCTTCCATCATTCCCAGCACGCTCTTCCTCAGAGCATTTAGAATTGCTCTAGTGTGTAGAAACTAGATTATCTAACCTTGAAATTAGGAACTTCTAGTATTTAACCTTGTCCTCGCCCTTTTTGACTATATAGTATATGGCGGCTTATTTGTTAACTTTGATAGACTGAAGCTCTAAATTACTTGTTTCATTAGGTTAATTTTGGGGCCCTAGAGATTTACACGCCACTAGTTATTATATCAAAATACAGAGGTTGTATCCTTTTTTTCTGGTGCAAGAACTTCCTTGGGACCTCACTTTGGTGGGCCATCCATTCCCAAAGTCCTACTTACATTTTTGAACTCCTTAACCTACAATCCTGTTTATTGTATAGATGAATTCAAATTAAACAAATGTCAAAATCCTCTTTTTATTAAATTTTCAATGAAAATTTATTGAGCAAGCATTTATTGAATAACACTTCTACAAAAAATGAAAATTGAACAAGATACTTAAAAGTTAAAAATATTACCTTGAGTATTGGACACTTCCCCCCAAAACATTCTTGAGCCAGTATAAGTATTTTACTTTTTACACATGGCTTTCTTCAAATTAAACTTCAACTATTATTATAATCTTGCTTAAATGAAACATAAGAAATATAATTATTTTAGACTACTTTTTGCAATTAATCTCATACTTATAGAAGAAAGATTGATGGAACTGCACTCATCTCATGTCAATATTTTTTGTACTATGTTTTATGGCAAGTAGTGCAATGGAATAGCAAGTATATGTAAATTTGCATTTATCAATGATACGCCCTATTTAAGTCATTAATGGTATTTTTGCTCTTTTTTAAAAATTCGTCATTTGTCCTTCAAAATATTTCGCTAATTTTGTTCAGACACACAGAGTAAAAATTAGGAGTCAGGGACACTCCAGACAAAAAATAAAATGTCAAAAACTAGACTTTATAGCAATCGCTATAAACTCTTTGGTATCAGCTAGAGTGAGGAAGAAACAAATTAAGAAGTACATTTGCATCATAGTGTGTTCCATAAAAACGAGCATCATGTCACTTACTTCTTTCCCAGATATAAATTCCATTAAAGGAAATACGAGATGCACATCGAGATAAGGAGACATTACGGGAGTCAAATCAAATTTCGCCATCTTCTTAGCTTGATATTCAATAGAAACAAACAATATGCTACAAGAAGCAATACTTAAAAAAGAATGTATGAGCACTTTGTTTGTTCGCAAGCGATTCGTTTACCCAAAGAGGTAATTAAATATTAGCCTACCACAACTTTTAAAAGCGAGCTATTTTTTTTCTACCTCTGACGTTTCAGTTATTAGAATTGTTAATTTTTTGTAAATATTTAGCTACTTACTATTTATTTAGAAAAGTTAAATTTAAGAAATAAAGAACTGAGAGAGAAAATAATAAATATATTTAAATAACATGCCTGTATAATTTAATTTGATGAGATCGTATATAACAATTAAATTATTTTATAAAACAATTTTTTTCTGTCTTTAATTTCTTTATTACTAGTAGAAATGATATTAGCCAATGAGTTGACTAAAAAAAAAATATCAGGGGCGTTAAGTTACTCAATAATAAACCAATGGTACCTTTTCTATAAGCATAAATTACTTTATATCATTAAAATTTTGATGAAAAATAGAGAATTCCCCCTATATTTTATCAATCTTTGACTTTGAACCATTAGACAGAACAAAGAGACAACACTGCCATATAAAAAAAAAATAAAAAAACAAAGAACGATTTAACGGCCTGTATACTTTTCTCGATGATTTATCCGCTGAATATAGTTATCAAGAAATTAATGGTTCCTTTATAATAAAAAAAAAGAAGCTATGTATGGACATATATACACTGCCGGACAAAATTAAAGGATCACATAAAAATATTTATATTATTATTACATAAGAGATAAAAATATAAATTCCATTGCCCCAGACTGGACTTTGTGTTGTATCTTATCCAGTTAATCCTGTACCTGTTTATATTCCCACCCGTTTATGGAGAAAAGGGTCAGTTAATCCACTTATTTTCTTTCTTCCTATCAGTAAATGGTTAGTTGTTAGCAATCTTATTGAAGATTTTCAAACATTTAAGAGACTTTAGTTTTTACTTGTGAGTTTAGTAAGAACGTTGTGATGGCGAAAGGAAGAGGATTGACCGAAGAGGAATCAATTCGTGCTGTTGCTTTGAGTGAAGAAGGGTTTTCTCAAAGGCAAATTGCGCAACGGCTCCAGCAGTCACAATCCGTAGTGTCCAGGGTGCTTAATAGGCACCGTCGAACTGGAGGGCATACAAGAAGAGTCGGACAAGGCCGTCCGAGGTCAACTTCCCACCGTGACGAGAGATTTTTGTAACTGCCTGCTCTTCGGGATCGCCGATCAACTGGTAACAGTCTGCGCGGTCTCCTCCAGAAGTTCAGGAATGTGCAAATTTCAGAGCGAACCGTGAGAAGACGACTCAACGATTATGGATTGACCTCCCATCCTTCAGCTACTGGACCTCTTCTCTCCAGGGAACACCGGGTTGAACACTTGAGGTTTGCTCGGGAGCACCTAAACTGGACTCAGGAAGATTGGAGCCTAGTATTATTCAGCGATGAGTCAAGATTCTGTCTCCGATCTCCAGATGGACGGGAAAAGGTATGGCGAAGGCGGGGAGAGAGGTATGCTCAATGCACTTTTTCTCCAAGGGTGGCGTTTGGTGGTGGGTCAGTGATGGTGTGGGGGGGCATAAATTTAAACTCCCGTACAGAGTTGGTTCTTGTGAACCGTGGCTCTATAACTGGTGACAGGTACATAAGGGAGGTACTTGAGCCGCATGTAATACCTTTCGCCAGAAATTCGTAGGTAACTTTATTTTTATGCACGATAATGCCCGACCTCACGTTGCTCGATCAGTGCAAAATTTCCTTAGACAAGAAGAAATTGACGTTATGGTTTGGCCACCCAGAGGTCCAGATATGAACCCAATAAAGCATGTATGGGACATACGTGTCCGCGCCCGAGACCCACAAAATTTGGCAGATTTAAGGGAAATGTTAGTGGAAGAGTGGAACAACATCCCAGAACATGTAAGAGCCCTGGTCGCTGGAATGGGCAGGAGAATGGAAGCAATTATTAGAGCTAGAGGTGGGAATACCAATTATTGACCGTTTTCTTCGAATTCTTCCTTTTTATTCAGTTTTGTTATTTCATTTCATTTCAAAGATTTACTTTTTCATTTTGAGACTGTAGGACATTTTTGTTTCTTGATTTGTTTTCCTATTAAAAATTTCTAGAAAATAATTTTTTTATTTTTTATTACCCTTATAATAAAGTGTGACTTCCAAAGAAAAAAGAATATTTAAAAAAATACCCTATACAGTTCAGTAATTTCAAAATATTGAAGTGATCCTTTAATTTTGTCCGGCAGTGTATAATGAAATGTGCTAAAACTGCCTTTAGTTTTTCTGTATATATTGACTATATTTTACTATATATAGATGAGCTGAATCAGCTTACTCTGCTGTAAAAGAGTGTTTGATTCGGTGTGAAAAGATTGCATTTTGTAACCCAGAGTCTTCTTTGCGAGCTAACCTAAAAGATAGTGCGACCTGAAACTGGTTAATGATACAAAAACAGTTGTGTTTCTTTTTAGGCTAAGGTGACCACTACTGCTCCTGAAATATACTAATAATTAAGTGATAAATTCAAGCAAAATGTCACAGAAAATAATTCTTTATATTGATTATAAAAAAAACAAAACAAATTGACGAGCTATCTGTGGTGAGGGCAGTGGGTACAGGTGTGCAGAAACCAGCCGATGGAGCGGAAGGCTCTCTTGATGATACCCGGCTTGGGTGGGGGTAGGAGGCTGATGGGAGCTGGCTGACAGAGCAGGGCCACGAGGAAGCCCATGGCTGCCGTGACGAAAGTAAGCACGGTGACACAAAGGTACACGAGCCCTTGGTTCCCCAGCTTCTCCTTCACCGCGAGAAAGAGTGGAGGCCGATCTGTCTGTGAACACCCCACAGCCAACACTGGCCCTTTCCGTGACACCTGCCGTCCTGACAACATAAAGTCTTCATAGCTCTTCAAGCAAACATTCCAACTAAGAAAAATCGTCACTCTAATAATAGACTTTTGACAATAATAATATAATAATATAATAATATAATAATAATGTTGAGGGTTGTGTCATTGGTCACCTTTTCTCTTCATGCGTTTATTATTGAATATTATTTTTATTTTGTTCTTTATTCTTCATTGTAGTCAAATTACAAAACGATTTTATATATATATATATATATATATATCTGAAGGACATGGAAATGACTGTATTCCTTAGAGCTTCAATAAATTAATAAGGAAAACCCATTTCCTTTGAAAAATCAAGATTTTTTTAGACTTATTTAAGTTTTAATGAAGGGAATTATTTNGGTTGATGGTTAGTTGGCCGTCTCGAATATCATGTGAGAATGGTCGGGGTTTCGGCCAGGAAGAAAAAAATATACACCAAAATTTGGAGTAATGTAATAATATATATGGTTGATGTTTGGTTGGCCGTCTCGAATATCATGTGAGAATGGTCGGGGTTTCGGCCAGGAAGAAAAAAATATACACCAAAATTTGGAGTAATATTTTTATTTATGCCAACGTTTCGGCTTAGCTAGTAAGCCATCATCAGGGCTCTTACTCACTTATTATAAAGGGTTGTATAAAAAGAAAATGTTTTACAGAGTAAATGGTTTAATCCTACCAATCTTACCTAACATCTACCAATGGTAATTATTTATGATTTTAATAAATATAACTTTAATAGATTAATATGATATTATTCTTAATTCCTTTTAGAGCATTCTCTAAGCTAGTTAAATCCCAAGCTTCTATTAATTATACTTGGTCCATGACGTGCTGTATATTTTAAATAAAATTATTTTTATAGTAACACTATTTACATAAAAACACAAGTATCCTATTCAATACATTCCTGTTCAGTGCAATTAACCATTATATCCTCGATGATTTACATATTTATATATCTACTTTCCAAATAATCTAATAATAATTAACGACCCCTCTTCTATTTGAGTGTCAGTTGATTTTATATCAATATATTATTAAGTTTTAAACTTAATATCTTTTTGTTATTATTTAAAAAGAGGTGTGAACCATTTAAAAAAAAAAAAATTAAAAGCTTTTTTGTGTAATTTATTAACCAATTAATTAAAAAAACATTTATTTTATTAATTAATAATTAATAGAAATTACTTGAATTTATAACTGCGATTTATGTATGTCATGTGCTACCTTGAAACTATAATTTTGCATTTTTTTAACTCTTACACCAAATTTCCTGATGAATTTAACTTCTATTTAAGTTAGAGTGCAACTGTTACTATGAGGGAAGAATGAATGAATGAAACGACATTACAAACCCATTGATATTTGTAGACCTTTCTCCTCACGCTTATTCTTGGTTTGCGTTTCTTTGGCTTCGAACTCAACGCCTTCGAATACCATTTCTGAGCGGGCACCACGCTTCCCTTTCACTCCCTCAATCAGGATGTCCACTTTTCTGATTGACTCCTCTCTCCCTGACAGCTCCATCTATTCGCACATACGCACACTACAAGATAAGTTGAAGCACCCTAAGTATTTTTCTTGTAATTAGGATATTCTGAAATTATTAATTTAGACATTTCAATTCATTATTTTTAAATGTAATTTTCAGCTTATAAATTATGAATGAAATAATTTCATTCAAAATTTGTTTAAACTTAACAATAGCCTTGTAAATTAAAGTTCTTAATTAAAAAAATAACTGCCAGGCAAAAAAATACTTAGAAATAACTTTTGATTAAAGTTATTGTAAGAATGAAGGAAATGATGATTTTCATTGTCAAAAATTAAAATTCTGAATATTCTATTCTAGAACAGTAGTTTTTCGATTGAAATCAATTGATAGTCCAACCCTATATGACTTACAGCAAATGTACAAATAAATTCAATGTGCTTATTTAAATAGAGGCCTCAGAAGAACTTGCTAATTAATGTCACTTATCACAGGCTACGACCAGCCCTAGGCTATGAGACACGGAATCTACCACCGAGTAACACTATTTTATCATTGACTGGGGGACGACTCTTATTGGGGTAATTTCAGTTCATCAACGAACTCAGCATTTCACTTTTGCCTTAAAAGCAACATACTAAATTTCATTACGAAAAAAACTAAAACAGTGGCCTCCTACTCTAGTCCCACAGACACATCATATAATACATTATATATATATCTATTAAAAATTTCTAGAAAATAATTTTTTTATTTTTTANTATATATATATATATATATATATATATATATATATATATATATATATATATATATATATATATATATATATATATATATATATATATATATATATATATATATATATATATATATATATATATATATATATATATATATATATATATATATATATATATATATATATATATATATATATATATATATATATATATATATATATATATATATATATATATATATATATATATATATATATATATATATATATATATATATATATATATATATATATATATATATATATATATATATATATATATATATATATATATATATATATATATATATATATATATATATATATATATATATATATATATATATATATATATATATATATATATATATATATATATATATATATATATATATATATATATATATATATATATATATATATATATATATATATATATATATATATATATATATATATATATATATATATATATATATATATATATATATATATATATATATATATATATATATATATATATATATATATATATATATATATATATATATATATATATATATATATATATATATATATATATATATATATATATATATATATATATATATATATATATATATATATATATATATATATATATATATATATATATATATATATATATATATATATATATATATATATATATATATATATATATATATATATATATATATATATATATATATATATATATATATATATATATATATATATATATATATATATATATATATATATATATATATATATATATATATATATATATATATATATATATATATATATATATATATATATATATATATATATATATATATATATATATATATATAATGTATGTGTGTTTGTGTATTATCAGTAAGCACTCTCCGCCCGCATGATTTAAATAAAATGAATTCGATATTTTATCTTCTTTTTTCAAACAGTTGGATAAGTTCGTTAATTGCTTACAAGGTCGAGGTGTTGGTAGGGGAAGGTAGTTTAGTTGGAGACCAAAATTTAAAGTCGTAATACATGTAGAATATAAGGAATACAGCTTATTTTCCTTGTCTAATTGAATTTCCAATTATCAAGTAAATATATTAATGATTTATAAATGAAGTCAAATAGCAAATGATTGATTTATGTCACATCCAATGGCCCAATTAGAATACGATGTCAAGAATAATTATACGTCTTGATCAAAGATTTCAGCGTGGTATGGTATGAGGGAAACAATGGCTTTGCAGCAAAATTATGTTGTAGCTACTTAGAATAAAATCGATAGCTATACACAATGATATCAGAATAAAAATGATAGCTATAGGCAATTACTTTAAAGTAAATTTGATAGCTACACACAATTATATCAGAATAAATTTGATAGCTATACACAAATATAACAGGATAAATTTGATTGCTACACACAATTATATCAGAATAAATTTGATAGCTACACACAATTATATCAGAATAAATTTGATAGCTACACACAATTATATCAGAATAAATTTGATAGCTATACACAAATATAACAGGATAAAATTCATAGCTGTACACAATGATCAGATGAAGGCGATTGTTCATAGCTAAGAAACTTCTGAATTGTTTTTAATTAGTTTGCCAATTAATGCCCCACCAGAGATTAATAAAACATGCAGTAAAGACATTGGGCCTCTGGAGTGTTGACAAAACAGCAGATATTGTAATATTATATGACGGGTGGATTAGGTTCCTTACTAGAACAGGCTTTCCTAATGCTTTCGGCTAAGTACTGAGGGCACGTCAACATCAACCGTAGCACTCAAAATTTCAACGAGCAATAAACTTATACGAATAAATTTAGAGCATATTACTTTATATTTTTGAAAATCTAATTAGCTTTGATATTCTATAATCAACAAAAACTAGGTTTAATTATTAAATTACCCGATAAAAAAAATAAATGTTTTCCAAGAGGCTCAGTCTCATTAAGTGGCTATTAGTTGCCAGCGTAAATAGGAAATCTTTATAAGCAATAAATTACATGTATAAAAGAATATAAGTGGGACCACTAAGATAGTAGGCAAAGTCTAATTCTTCAAGACGATTTTAATCGTTTAATGGTACGAAATACCCTTTCCTAGCATTTAATCATTTTGTAAAATGTATACGATTTACTAGTCTCTTTGAATTACAAAAAGGGGAGAGAAAAAAATAAGGCATTCCAGTAATGTTTAGTAATAAACATCCTCAATTTAGTGAGAGCAAAGGTTATGCATTCTTGAACAAAAAACATTAGCCAAGTGTCACAAACCATGGGCCAGTACTCCTCCGCTTCTTTGGCCAGTCTGAGAAAAATTTTCTTTCCTGCACGTATTAAATTTTCTTCTACTTGTCATGTACATGTAAAAATTTAGAAAAGTTTTTCCGAGCCATTTTTCGATTACTGGGATTTTGAAGGTTCTTAGCTCACAGAACAAGTAGCCACAGCTCAACACATATGTTGAATAGTAGAAAATATAACCTTTTCGTGTCGTCTTCAATTGTGTGAGCTTGTAGAGGAGTAGTGAAAAAAAACAAAAACTAATGGACTCTTCGTTCACAGTTTATCATCAGCCTTTATGTACATGTTGCGATATAATCTCTCGTCTGGCTAACGAAGTAAGTAAACTAAAATACATAGTAGTTGAGTGAAATCTTCAGAAGCATGTAATAAAGATTCTCATTACATGTAATACGGTAGTAGAAATCTCTATTTCGGCTCTAATGGTTAATGGATTTTAGCAGACCACGTAACAAAAAAAAAAAAGCAAATTTCAATAAGAAGGTGAAAATTTTATTTCAATTCTTAAAATCTTTTTTTTTCATCTTATTTATATTTATTATTTTTGAAAAGGGGAGACTTTTATACAGTTACTCTGGAGTAGCTTTTGCCTGAAAATACTGCCTTATATTATATTTTCACTATTATCGAAGTTAGTTCAATATAGAAATGAAAAGAAATTCAAAATTAAATTAAAATCCGCAGCAAAATATAAACATAAGCAAAATAAATAATAGGTTATCAGTAACAATATTTAATCTGTAACGGGTTTAATATGAAAATTCTACGTAGAAAAACAATAATTGATGGAGGAGGGAGAGGGAGAGATTGAGTGAGGGAGGGAGGGAGAAAGAGAGTGGGAAGGAGAGAGATTGGGCGGGAGGGAGGGAGAGAATGAGTGAGCTAGATTGATAGATAGATAGAGAGAGAGAGAGAGAGAGAGAGAGAGAGAGAGAGAGAGAGAGAGAGAGAGAGAGAGAGAGAGAGAGAGAGAGAGAGNAGAAAGAGCTAGAGGGAGGGAGTGGGAGAGCGAGAGAGTAAACGGGAGAGAGGGGGGTTAAATTTTAATATCTTCATTGGTGTATTTTTAAAAAAGTATTAAAAATAAAAAAGTATTTTTTCAAATATAAATAATAATGATGAATATAGTTTAAATAAAAAATTGTCATGAAAATTACTCTAAAACTTGTATTCTCTAAGTGTTTTATACATTAATACTCATTTATTTATTTATTTTAGATGCAAATGTTGCTACACGACATGGAAACATTACTGGAACAACAAATAACCCATCAAGCGTTACAAATAAGGTACAACCAATTATTGCTTGAGTTAAAAGAAAAAATGGATCAAATAAGTATTCATAAATTCCAATATGATCTAGATGACAATCCTTTAGAAGACTTTGAAATATTCGTAAAGGGTGTTTGGAAGAAAATTAACAAGTATTTGGACAAAGAAAGAAGCAATGCAAAATTTCTAAGCGCAAAAAGAGGTCTGTTTTTATTTACTTTTCACTAGATCTTAGGCATGTGTATATATATATATATATATGTGTGTGTGTGTGTGTGTGTGTGTGTATGTATGTATATGTATATGCAAAAATTGTCTCAATTATTATTAGGAAAAGTACCTATAGCTTGCTTACGTTTAACAGTACATGGTTCATATGTGCCTACAGTAAGCCAAATGTAGACAATCTATTGAATGTTAATGTAATGGAATATTATACTTTTAACTATAAGGAAAACGATCTGGAGCACTTTTCATTCAACATAAAACCATCTATGGGGGTTTCAAAAAAACTTGAATAGTAAGTTAATATTCAAAAAACGCTGGTCAGTGATCTCCTTTATTAGGAGTCAATTTTTTTAAGTAAATTATCTTGGGTTTCCTTTTTTGTAGCTTCTTAATACGGAATATGACGTCATCAATCCTGGATTTATTTCCTAAGGACCTTAACAAGAACTCTGGAGTTTGGGAGAGTATCCTCGACTCCTTCGAGGATTATACAGCTATACTAAGTCTCCTGGTTGGAAATTTTCCTTTTCGACTTTAATGTCGTGCCGTTCTTTTTTTTTTTTTTGTCACTAGCCTCCGTGATTGTGCGAACCTTCTCGTGAATGTCGACCATTCTATTTCGTAGATAAGTGATATAATCCTCATCTACGACATTCTCGTCTGGCTTAAATCCAAATTTCAAGTAAAAAGGCTGAAGAAATTCCCGACCGAACAACAGATTCATTGGAGATTGTCTCGTGGGCTCGCTGACAAAACTGCGGTAGGCGAATAAGACCAGGTGTACGAACTTGTCCCAGTCTCGTTGGTGTTCAAAGAAAACCTATGGCAAGTCCTGTTCGGTCTTTCCACCATACTATCCTACTGTGAGTAAAGTAAAGTAGTTTTGCGGATGCCCAGTGTCTCGCAGATGCCAGAGAAAACAGTAAATTCGAAGCTCTTCCTAGGTCAGAATGTAATTCTAAAGGAACTCCAAATCGAAAAATCAGCTCTTTCACCAAAACATCGGCGATTGCTGTGGCTTCTTGATTTTTAAGGGCGTAAGCTTCTACCCGTTCGCTGAAGTAATCGATGACCACAAGGTTGTATCTATTTATTTTGTCTGTCTGAAGAAGTGGACCTTTCAGATCAATTGCTATCCTTTAAAATGGGCTCCACAAATCGGATTTCCTCATTAGGGCTTTTTGCTTCTTTCTCTGGACCATTAGAAGCCGCACAAATGGTAAATCATCTAAACTAATTCTTTACATCGACATTAAGGTTAGCCTAATAGAATCGTTCACGAACTCTTTCTAAAGTGGGATGTATCCGGACAATCTGTTTTCTAAGCTAACTGGAAATTTTACTCAGTTTAAAAAAAATCATTTCACGTATTGTTGTAGTACTTTATTTCGATTCAGAAATATCCAGATCTCGCTCCTCCGAGAGATTTTTCTAGATCCTTTAGCCTATGAGACATTTTATAGTACAAAACCGTAGTCCTTAAAAGTCACAAAATAGCCATCACCCTTCTGACTCCAAATTGTTATGGGCTGATGGCCAATTATAATTAGGAAAAAATAAATTGAAGTTAATTTATTATAATAAATAAGTACACCTACTAATTAGAGATAACAATAGAACTATTTGCCTTACTAATAAATAAATAGAAAAGATATATTTCTTATAGCTAATTAACAAATCCCGAAATATTTTTCTGAGGGAGAGGAATTGGGATAAAGGATTTGAGAGATCTGAGGTGCATGGAATAGCATAATCCAGTTTCAGTAGGATAAAGCATTTTACTAGAGGAACATACGGACCATTATAGAAGCCCAGATATATTGTCCTATCATAGGTAGAACATATAATACGTCACTTTTATTTCATTATATATTTATTAACTTTTTCTGGAATTGTGTTCTTTCGATTAAATATGCTTAGGGATTTATAAAAATTATTCATCCGTATCTCGAAAAAGGCACATCTTCGGTTTTTTTTCTCTATTTCTCCTTGTTTAACAAAATACTTTTATTTTTGTTTAACAATGAATATATTGAAGATCATTAAATTTTTTCCGACGTTTGGCAAAATTAAGGCTTTCAGAGCAATACTGAATTATTATTTACTAATATTGACAGAGCACCCACAAATGTTTGATTTTGATTGAAGTCTATTAGAAATTTTTTAAAGAATTGATGTTATTAGAAACCACAGCATCCTTGTTTTACTTTTTTTTGTGTGTGAAAAGACTCCTTATAGTCCATATAAAAAAATTTTATAGCATCATGTTAGATATATTTAGCTCCACTCTGGAAACCTCTCCAGATAATGAAATGTTGAATGAACTTAATTTAACTTTAATTTGCCATTAAGTGAAATCAAGCCAATTTTATATATTGTTAAAATGACACCCTTCACCTGAGAGGTCCTTAAATTTTATAAAAAAAGCCATTCCATTACACTGAATTGATACAGTTATATAGGTTATAACTTTTAAAAAAACCAAAAAAAAAAAACAAAAACCAGGGGAGGTGTTGACCTCTTTAGTTCAAGAGGTTAAGAATTAGTTAATAGTTGTATTAAACAGCTATTTATTCTATCTTTCTATTTATTTCACAGTTATATTAATAATAGTAAAGGACTCCATAGAGGATGACCTAAACAAAAAATTGTTTTTCTGTTCCATTGTTCAGTCTGATTTAGCTATTTATTAGATGAGGAATTTAAAATAATAAAATGATGACATATTAATTACACTGAAAAATAAACAAGGAAAAAGAGTCCTTCAGACAAAACATTAAGCTGAATTCCTTTTTTTGCAACATATTCTCTAAATTATTATTGAAATTTCATATATATAAACAGCTTCAGTTCAATCATCGGAATCGCCTAAGCATATGCTAAGGCTTCATGGTGGACAACCCAGATGTTAGTATATTGTTGTGGGCACTTAAAAATGTAATTAATTATTGAATAATGATATGGAGCGTGAAAAAATTTACTTAAAGAGAATTATCTCTTTAATTACCAATTATGGTTTTCATTTAATATATATACCATTATATCCTCGATGATTTACATATTTATNATATATAATTGCTACCTATGTAAATATTTCATTTAAAATAAGTAGTTAGTCATAAGAAAAAAGAAAACTAATCAGCTCTTAAAAGCCAAAATGTTCATGGAGGAAAACATGTTAGCCCACAAAGGTCGTTCAAGTATAGGCATGTTAATTATAAAAGTTATTTTCCAGTACTACCTCTTTTTTTAAAAACTGTTATGGATCTTAAGTTTCAGATAAACTATTGAGAACAATATATCCCCCCCCCCCCCAAAAAAAACCGAGCTTATGCAGCTCGTGAGTGAGGGGACATTTTTTTGTTACAATTTTGGTTATGCTAAAAAATGTTTAGGACGCCAATAAGGGCATAGAGACATTTCTGTAATATATTATTTTAAACACTAAAAAATAATGGCAGTCAAAAAAGTGACAGACAGCTGACATCTAAAGAAAAAAAATGGAATGGGCTAGGTAAATAATATGACTGTAGATTATAAAAGAATACTATATTACTGTTAATAATGAATTATTTTGTTACAGGTATACCAATATCAGTGTTAGCTGATCAGCTACTGGATTTCTGTTTTCATTGTTCTTATACTTATAAGAACATATTTCTTCATCCTCATTGCTGTGAACAATTTAATGTAATATATTCTCAGGTAAAAAATATTTTAGAAAGCCTTATATTATATGAATTTATATAATGGTTTAAAGCAACTTAGGTGATTATTTAAAAACAAGTTTTAGTGACGGATAATCAAACATAGCTTATATATTTTTAACTACGATACTAAGGAATTCGCTTAGTTTATACTGTGTTCTGCGACTTTTCAATTTTTGATTCACAAGTAACTTTTGTAGTAGCTATTAAAATTGAAATACCATAATTAATGTGCTTTTGGTGAAATGTGCAATTTATTTTAGGTCTTTTTGAAGTGGTTTTTGAATCTATCGATCTCTTGGTTTTGCCCACTCAGATTCAAATTTAAATCTAGATATCATATCGCCATAATTTTTAATATAAATATATGGTTTTCAAATTTATATAGTTCCCACTATTTTATTCAAACTCTTCATTAATCAAAATTTTTTATTTTTTAGAAAAATTTAATGGCAATAAACAATAAAATATGGATATAAGAAAACATTAGGTTTTTATCAAGGCTCACCTGAAGCAAATTGAGACTATTAAGTGAACTTAAGCTCTTAAACATTAACTCACTAAGATTTTATTGTACATCACAAGGTAGAAAGCCGCATACTTTAGAAAGTATTGTTTACAACAACAATGCTAAAGAAACATCTGTTTTCAAACAAAAACCTTTTCCATTATATAAACTGTAGATAAATATCTCAGAAATTACCTAATTGTACATTTCAAGAACATCTAATTGTTGGTGAATCGGAAAATTAAAATTATGCATTATTTCTTTTAGCCAGCACTGAGTATAGGGGAATTTAAAAAAAAAAAAAAATTATAAATAATCCTTAAATTATGGAATACATACCAAAAGCAATGATATAACTTGTATGCATATATATATTTACTAACTTTGTTGGTATCAAGTAGGTAGAATCGGACAATACGGAAAATGAAAAAATCTGTCACAACACAAACTAGGTATAAATATAATTTTTAACATTTAGGTTGAATAAGTACTTCAAAAGGCAAATAATAAGAAAGATATTTAAGAATGAACCATGCATTTTTAGATGGTTCACTGTCGACCAGAATGGTGTCATTTTCAACCATTTACTTTCCCCTAATTTCCCTTTTCAGTAATTAAGATCAAGTTATATATTTACTCTTGCCTAAATCCATCCTTGATTAAACAAGGGAAATATTTTTTTATATGAAGCTCTAGAGAAACTAATTATATTATTAAAATTAATAACTACTAAGTAATTATTATCTATCTTTGATAGATTAAAAACCATCAATTTTATAATTTTATCTTGATTATATGATTTTTTGGCTGTTTTATTAGATCACTTTCATTAAAATATTTGTTTATTATAATAGGCAAATGTTTACTTTAAACTCTAGTCTGAATATAAATTAACTTAAATTGTACTTTAATTATTCTCATTATTTGTATATTCAGTTGAGTAACGTGGTATTTCCTGAAGTTCAATATTCTGATGACTTTGAGAAATCTCAAATATTTGTTCAGAGTGCAACTCCATGCTTGAAGAATCTTTTGAAGATTGTAGACAAGTTTATTTATGATGAAAATTATAATACAGTTGAATCTTTATGTAAATCTCTAATTACGAATGAAGTACAATCTGGCAAGAGGTAATATCCACTAAGTATTTTATTTAATAACTATACATTAATAAAATAAATGAATTGAACATGCATCTATTACTATTCGTAATATTAATGTATCAATATCTGTAAATGTATTTATTTACAGTAATAATGTTGAATTTAAGAAATTAATATTATAATGACATTCCTAGTTCCACATGTTTGTATATGGGTAAATAAAAATAAGTGCCTAACACTGGCAAATCAAGAGAAAGGGAATTTTATTTACAATATCATATTTCCTGCAGAGTTTGAACATGAACAAATTCATCACAAATTTCTTTATGATGACGACTCATCATGACAATTGTGCAGCTTCAAGCCCATGTTTAGGTCTTTTTTTGGGATTACCCTAAGAAGAGTTAGTTTTTAATAGGTTTGCATTCTTATCGATAAGGAATTCTACTTAGATGTGGTAACAAAGGGTATACCAAAAAGTAGTTGTGGGCCTAGGGGAATGAGATTTGCCCCCTTCTTAGGAAGGCTATGGTCTTTCTCAATATCCACAACATACAAGAGTCAGTACAAGCTTTACTTGGTCATTTTCCATGATTTGTCTTATTGTGTTACAACATTTCGCTTGCAACAGTAAGATTTTGTATTTGGAGATTACATATTTTATAGCATGTAAAACAGCTAGCTTTTCCATCTAATTATAATATAGATATCCATATTCGCTTTCCGAGTATTATTTTCTTTTAATGCTCCTACTCCCATACTCATGAGATAGAATTCTACTTAAAAGAGAATATGATTCCAGGGTAAATTAATTTTTAATATTTTCTCTTGGCCCAAGCATCTGCTCCAATATACTCACTCGAATTGGAGCATCTAATAACAGATGAATTTAGTCTTCATTGAGATTAGAGTGCTAATAATAAGGTTAATTCTCTATCGCCACAGAGTAAAGTGTGCATACACCCATATAAAGCCCACCAACATGGGGATGAGATTTCTGTCAGTGACCTTCACTGGGCAATGGATAAATTCGAAAAGGGAGCTTCTTAGTTCATTAGATGACTGATTTATCTATTGTTAGGGGTTCGCCAGAAAGATAATGTCACATCCACATATACTCAATTTAACAACTAAAAGATATGTAGAACAGAATTCCCACAGAGAAACCGGTCAATAGAATTTTTATACAACAAACATAATTCATTTATCTGGTGGCACAAGTTGATCCTTGAATTAAAATATCTAGATTCTATTTTTCACAAACTTATGTATGTAGTGTGCCAGCAGCAACTACATAAGTATGTGGCGGAGGTTAATGAAATATTTTAGCAGTCTGAGCATAGCGGTGTTAGGAAGTTCCTTCACTGGTTTGAGTAGCAGTGTTCCAACATTGCCTCCAGTTTTTGGATGTCCTAGGACATCAGCAGCCGTCTCTGTACCTTCGTTTGGGAGACCCTTGAGCTTCACAAGCTAGTCCCTTAGCTTTGCAGCCCTGTGCAAACTATGTTTGTGTTCCTGTATCCCAGGCTGTGATAATAGACTAGAGAATAACTCCCACTTTGTTTTGGTGAAAGCTTCGGTTTCAACCCACATCCTCACATCTTTACTCAGGCCAGACTTAAAATCTGGGGGCCATGATGGGAGTTAGCTCTTCATACTTCCAAGTAAAATTCTCTACAAGCAAGTTATTTGTCGATAGTCACCAAAGGGTAATCCATCCATCAATCTGTCCAAAGGCACACAGGCAAGGCGAGATATACTTTTAATTGGCAGCTCATTCACTTAGCTACTAAATACCCATCAGACTTGAAGGTATGTACATCTGGAGATCTTTTTTTATACTCAAATGGTATTCCCACCATTTCAAATATAATCCCAAGGATACAACTGCTACTCCCTAAGGTCATTTACAACTTTAGTTCTGCCATAGTGTGGGGATTTACTTTCATTGCTAATTATTATTTTCCACTGTAAGGAAGGGAATCTTTTGAAAATAAAGTAAATCAAGTTAGGTCAGTGAGTAGGTAAATAAAAAAAAAATTAACCTATATTACTTTAATCAATATTCAGTGTATATGAAAATTTTTAAAAGACCCCAATGATGCAAATGGTACATGAATGTGCTAATTAAATTAAAGCCTTATAAGGAAATGAGTTCATTAAATACATAAATTAGAGAAGGTTATCTATCACTGCAATGATGATACATGCTACTTTTATCCTAAAATGATCTACAATGCCTAGATTTGATTCAATTCACTGAGTTAATACAAATAATTTAGTAATATAGAATAATCTAAATATAAGAATATAAAAGTAAACAATTCTTTACTTACCAGAATACTGTGAAGTCTATAAATAATGTATAAGGATTTGTCTTACATAATGATACTAATTCATAACAATAATACAATTAATTTTAATTCAAGGTAATATATAATTTTTATTAACTAATTTTCAATTATTCTTATAAGGATGATAACTCTTCTGGACTGCATAGAATTTCTTTCAACATCATTCGATGAGGGAATACCAAAATTAAAGTCTTTATTGGTGTTTGTCGATGAAATGACAGCCTATATTTTGAAAATATCTGCAACACGGAAACCAGCTCCCACAAATCTTCAAAACAGGATAGCTGGTATCCTAAATAGTGTTTACATGGACTGCATACACCCAGCTAATATGTCTCCTAAAATGTTTCACGTTCAACTCAATAATCTGGTAAAAGAAAGCCCTTTTAAATGTGAGGGACAGAAAATAGTTGGTGCTACCAGGAGAAGGAGGAGGTACATTACATAATTTCTTATAGTATCACATACTGCTTTTAATCTTCAATTATATATCTTTCTTTTCTTAGCTGGTGGAAGGTTAGCCACAGTTTCTAAGAAAGTAGATGTTTCTTTATTGAAAATCATCTATCCATTTAACTCCCACATCTCGCATTATCTCTTTTTCTGAACAAAACCTATTTAAATTCATAACATAAGAATCATAATAGCTGTTCTATTTCATTTAATTTTTAAACTGATAAGGATAAGTTATTCAGAATTTAAAAATGCATCAATTTCATATATTACATAGCGAATTAAGTATATCATGTTCGCCAAATGTTCTTCACATCCTCATTATATCTTGAATTTCACTGTGATCCATCAATCAGTGAAACCAAATTAACAATAGGCTTGTACACCCATACACATTTTACTGTACAATAAAATTTAAAATGATCATTGTTAGGCTTAGTGTGCTAAAAAAAAAACAAAAAAAAAAAAAAATTGATTACTGTCAGTTGAAATGTTTCCATGATTTATATAAGAGGATGTGATGAAAAATAAGCAAACATGAATTCTTAATTCGCCATATAAATCATGGAAACATTCCAATTGATATGTATAATCAAATGCCTCAGCATTATCAGCACACAAGTTTAAAATAGCCTTTTTAAATTTTTTTGTAGAGGGAAGTGTGTATGGGAATACAATCCAAATGTTAATTAGGGTTGCACTGGTTGGTGGATCACAATGAAATTCAAAATCTAAACACTCTTGATGTGGAAAAGGTTGATTCATTGATGGACAAATTAATACCAGGATTCAAAACATTCCTTAAAATTTATCTTGAAAAAATTAAACACAATAACAAGAGATACTCATAATTAAATTATCACATTGAGTTTACAATATATATATATATAATTGAAACCGTATATTTATTTAAATATTCAGTCTTGTATAGTTTTTTCTTT